>CM075994.1:3278555-3575605 GCA_038087875.1 Malacoraja senta
TCCCTCCACCTTCCCTTACTGCTCGCCACCCCTCTCTCTAACTAACTACACCCTCTCCCTCCTTCTCTACCCCTCCCCCTCCCTCTTCATTTAAATCATTTTATTTGAATTTCACAGCAATTTGCATACATACTATGATAACAGACAGTGACAGTCAAGGCATAATTGTGCAACAGTATGTAAGCGACCCTCAAAGCCCTTACACTTAGCCCCCTTCAACCCACCCGAATCAGGTCGGAACCAAACGGGGACAAACAACACTCACATACGTACACATCCACACAAATATGGTAAGATAAACGAAACAAAAAGTACTAAAGAAAGAAGAAAAAAAAGAAAAAGAAAAAAATAACACTTATAACAGTAAATAAGTAAGTAATTAAATAAATAAGTGTGGGGAGGGCGGGGTTAAGGGGAGAGCAGCTGCAGTAGAGCAGAACAATGGTGGAGAGCACTCAGTCCTCTTCCGAGTCCGGGGACTGGTTGAGAGAGTTAACAAGTTCCAAGAAAGGGTTCCATGTATCTAGGAAGGTCTTGGTAGAGCATTTGAGAGAGAACCTACGTTTTTCAAGCTTTAAATTGTAAAGCACCTCCTTAATCCAGCGGGCGTGTGTCGGGGGACAGGTGAGCCTCCAGTTAAGCAAGATCAGTCTCCGGGCTAACAAGGTAGTAAAAGCTAGGACCTGTTTCACCGCAACAGAGAGGTTGGTGTTGGGAGGGGTACCTAAAATGGCAGACATTGGGTTTGGAGGAATAGTCTGGCAGTAGGCTCTGCTTATCAAGTCGAAAGCACTCCTCCAAAAGGCTGCTAGCTTAGGGCAAGACCAAAACATATGGCTATGGTTGGCAGGGGATTGATTACATCTGTTACATCCCTAACAGCGGGGTAAATCCTAGATAATCTTGCATTTGTGTAGTGGACTTTGTGAAGGACTTTGCATTGGATTAGGCCATGACGGGCACATATGGAGGAAGAATGGATCAAATCCAAGGCAGAGTCCCATTGCTGGTCTGTTAATTTCGTATTCAGCTCACCCTCCCACGCAGCTTTTAATGAGGTATGAGGTTTCAATATAACCGACCCTAGCAAGTTATACAAAACAGAGATGCATTTCTTCCGGTTGGGATCTAGAGCTAAGATGGTATCGGTCAGGGTTTCAGGGGGGCGATTTGGGAAATGGGGGAATGTCTTCTTCACAAAATCCCTAATCTGGAAAAAACGAAAAAGGTGGGAGTTTGGGAGGCTGTAGTTGGACGAGAGCTCCGCAAAGGACGAAAAGATGTCATCCTTGTATAGGTTTTTGATACTACTGATACGGTTGCTATGCAAGGTTTTGAATGCGTGGTCTGTACTTGAAGGTTTAAAGATGTGATTTTTAAGCAGTGGGGTCAAAATGGAAGGGCATTGTAAACCGAAGTTTTTCCTGAGTTGACTCCATGTCTTGAGCGAGAGGGACGCAATTGGGCCTGCACCCACAGATGTTATAGGAAGGGGGAGTTGGGAACATAGGACAGACCGCAACGGGAGACGTGAACTCTCCTTTTCCATGTGTACCCAGGTCGGTAGGTGGTCGCAATCATCATTCATCCAATACAGGAGTTTTTGCAAATTAGCTGCCCAATAGTATCGCCTAAAGTCAGGAAATGCCAACCCGCCGTCACTCTTAGGAGACTGCAGTATCGCCTTTCGTATTCTAGACGGTTTGCTACCCCATAAAAATTTAGATATTGTCCTTTCTAATTGATCAAAAAAGGATTTAGTGATAAGTATAGGGACGTGCTGGAAAAGATACAGGAATTTGGGTAGGACGACCATCTTGACCAGATTTATCCGGCCCACGAGGGATAGCTGTAAAACTGACCAGCGGTCAAAATCTCTTTCGGCTTTCTCAACCAGAGGCAGAAAGTTTGTGCGGAAAATATCAGATAAGGGTGTTGTGATAAAAACGCCGAGATAGCGAAACCCGTCCTCTGCCCATTTGAATGAGGTTAAAGAGCGAGGGAGCTGCTTAGCCAATGAGTTAATCGGTATTAGCTCACTCTTTTGGTAGTTACGTTCATAACCAGAATACGCACCAAACCGTTCTAAAATATTCGTAATCACAGGGAGAGAACTGACTGGGTTGGAGCTGTACAGGAGCAGGTCATCCGCATACAATGAGACTTTATGAGTTGTGTCAAACCGTGTAATACATTTAAAGCCCTTCTCTGAGCGTAACCAGACCGCCAAGGGTTCTATCGCGACAGCAAACAGGAGTGGTGATAACCTTCCCCTCCATATTTACCCTCCTCCCACTCCCTCTCTACTGCCCTCACACTCCATCTCTACCCCCCCCTCTCTACCTCTCCCTCTCTTCTCCCCTCCCTCTCTATCCCCTCCTATCAACCCCCCCTCCACCTCTATCACCCCTCACTAACTACCACCCCTCCATCTCTACACCCCCCCTTCCCTCTGTAGCGATTGGTGAATATTGGGACCTGCGACTGAGTGGTGCAATATTGCGTTCGGGGTCCAACTCTCCCCTGACGGGTCCCACTTGGTCTATTGCTATTTACAATTTTGGATTAATGTGCGAGTACTACGGGAGTGAACTTCATACTTGACACTAACACTGGATTCCCATGAGTATGCATTGATATATTCAATAAATAAATATATGTACAGTTGTCTCACCAGAACATTTCTTACACTGGCAGGTGTTTAACTACTTCTTGTGTTGAGTAACTAAGGCTGTACCACATAAAGCTTCAGGGAAATCTGAACGTTCATTTATTCAAATTTTTAATATCAATGACGTATGAGCGAATGTTCTAAAGGAAGTCTTCGTTAATTATGTTCACTATACAGATACAACGCGTGCGCATTTCTGCATGATCGCCATGCTCAACAGTCAGGAACGACTTGACTTCCTCTCTTTTGCGTTATCTTCCTAATTGTGAAATAGCGAATCACATAGATTAGCAAACGCAATATCTTTATACGGAGGGAATGATTACGGAGGTGGTGCAATTCCAAGGAGGAAGGTGCAGTACTGGGTTGGTAAAACGAAATAAATGATTACATGAAAGGAAGAATATATCAGGAGCGTAGTTCGATGTCGGGAGCAAATTGCATTGAACATACTGTCATTAATTCACTGGGCCAAGCCTCTTAATTCGGGGTTGGGACATTCCCGTGATACTGACTGTTCCGGCAAACGATAGTCGCCATAATTCAGATTAAGATTGAGATTCACACCCATATCAGTTAACCGTCATATAAACAAGGTGTAATGAAATTCAGAGTTTGCTCGGAACTCAAAGTGTACCCACTGAATACAGTGAATACACAGTCAATGTCTCGTCATTCTATTTCTGCACGAATTACATGGATTGATTTTATTTCATTATCTGTCAGTGAGCAGCAAAGTAAAAAAGCGGGACGTCAGCACGGGTGAGAAAATATGCCAGTAACATGTAGTTGTATAGCAGAATCAATGTTGCTATAAAACTGGTCATAATTATCAACAACGTATGACATCCGCTCAATTGAACGTGATGTTTTGTATTTGTGCAAGGGAAGATAATAGCCAGTGTAAAGACGTGGGATCATGTTGCCTTCGAAAATGTCACCTTTTTACGTCTCTATACATCTCAGAAAAACGAAAACAAATGTGAAAATCTGGTTTTCACTATTGGACCCAATCTATAATTCAGAAGGAAAGAAAATAGTTTATTTATTCCGGAAGAAACAGAATAACACATTATTTCTTATAGACAATAGACAATAGGTGCAGGAGAAGGCCATTCGGCCCTTCAAGCCAGCACCGCCATTCAATGTGATCATGCCTGATCATACACAATCAGTGCCCCGTTCCTGGCTTCTCCCCATATCCCCTGACTCCGCTCTTTTCAAGATCCCCATCTGGAGCCCTATCTTTCCAACGATTATCTACAAACTTCGCCTTTAATGCCGTTAAGCGTCAGGGATATTGAGGGATGTAAGCGATTTTAGTTTAAAGATATCGGGTGGGAATTTTTCAACTATCTCGTTTAGTTTAGCGCTACCACTTCTGTGGAATGTGGGAGGAAACCGGGACACCCTCATTAAACCCACATCGATCACAACAAACGTGCACATTCCGCAAAGACAGCACCAGTAGTCAGAATCCCAGCCGTGTCTTTGGTGCTGTAAGGCAGCAACGCGACAGCAACGCCACTCTAGAGCCCCTATTCCACAAGTGATTGAATTTGCAGTTATGTGTTCTGGATGGAGACAAGTGAATTTTATCTTCATTATATTGATCACAAGAGAATTCAAATGCGGTTTATAGTCTCAGAATATATTCCGTGATGAAAGGAATATTCCAAAGAAGTGTGACAAAATAAGTTTCGTGAAGTTTGGGAAGCAACTCCGTTCACTGTCATCCAATAGCCTGTGTGTGTCAAACGAACTTATTGCCGATCCATATTCTAGTATTCCGTTCAAGTTTGAAAATGTTTTTAATCCGTCTCCTCCCAACTATCTCATGGGGAAATATCAATGATATTTTTTAGTCGGATAGTTCAAACATTTTTGGACTGTAAAGCTAATCTACAACTGCGACGTGAGTTCAACTCCACAAGCAATTCACGGAGGCGAACGATGATTTTCATGTGCGCCCAATTTGACTAATTATTTCACTTAGCATCCACCAACACAACGGATAAGATTGAACAGCGGTATATTTCGCAAATATCTCCCAATATTTCCAATTTCATTATAAAATTGTTAGCTTTTAACAGCTGGACAATTCGTCTCTGATTGCTTGCCGATGTGTTAAAAGTGAGTTGTATTGTAAAACATTGTTATTTCACCTTTATATGATTTATTTCCATTCATCAAAAAAGTTTATATTATTCGATGATAAAAATATTTCTAACAATACACCACCGATAAATATACTTCCAATAGACAATAGAAAATAGGTGCAGAAGTAGGCTATTCGGCCCATCGAGCCAGCACCGCCATTCATGGCTGATCACCACATTCAGTACCCCGTTCCCGCCTTCTCGTAATATCCCATGACTCCACGATATTTACGAGCTTTATCTAACTCTCTTTTGAAAGCATCCAGAAAATTGTGCTCCACTGCTTTCTGAGGCAGTGAAGTCCAACGATTCACAACCTTCTGTGTGAAAAACTGTAGGTACACAAACATTCTGGAGAAACTCAGCGGGTGCAGCAGCATCTATGGAGCGAAGGAAATAGGCAACGTTTAGGGCCGAAACCCTTCTTCAGACTGATAGGGGGTGGGGGGGGGGTTCATAGAGTTGGAGGGAAGGGGGGATCACAGAGGGGGGGAGGGCAGTTTGAGAGGAGGTTGTGAAACTAGCTCCGGAGAGAGGAGGATAACTTCTTCAAAGTAGGCATACCTTGAGGAGATTTCGCAGTGGAGTAGACTAAGTGTTTAATAGGAACTGCAGATGCTGTAAAATCGAAGGTACACAAACTGGTCCTTCCTATCCGTTCTAAATGGCTTACTCGTTACTCTAAAAATGTGGCCCTTGCTTCTGGACTCCCCCAACATCGAGAACATATCTTCTGCCTCTTGCTTGTCCAAACGCTGGAGAATATTTTAGGTTTGAATAAGATGCCCTCTCATCCTTCTAAATTCCAGAGTAAACTGGCCCAGCCGCTCCATTCAATCGACATCTGATAGTCCTGTCATCCCAGGAATTAACCTTTTGAACCTACAATGCACTCGCTCAATAGCAATAACGTCCTTCCTCAAATTTGGAGACGAATCTGCACACAATACTCCAGCTGTGGTCTCACTAGGGCCCTGTAAAACAGCAGAAGGACCCCATTGCTCCTACACTCAACTCCTCTTGTTATGAAGTCCATGCCATTCGCATTCTTCACAGCCTGCTGTACTTGCATGCTTACTTTCAGTGACTGATGAACAAGGACCCCCAGATCTCGTTGTACTCTCTGCCTTCCTGATTTTCCACCAAAGTGGGTAACCTCGCATTTATCCATATTAAACTACATCTGCCATGCATCTGCCCACTCACCCAGACTGTGCAAGTCACCCTGCATCTTTATAGCATCCTCCTCACAGTTCACACTTCCACCCAACTTTGTGTATTTGCTCATTTGCTAATGTTACTTTTTATCCCGTCATCTAAATCATGAATGTATATTATAACTAGATGTGTTCCGAGCACCTAGACTTGCGGTACCCCACTAGTCACTGATTGCCATTCTGGAACGGATCCGTTTATCCCTACTCTTAGTTTCACGTCTGTGACCAATTTTCTATTAATGTCAGTACCCTATCCCAAAACCATGTCCTCCAATTTTGCCCACAAATCACCCATCTAAGACCTTTTCAAATATTTTCTGAAAGCCCTGGTACACTACATCCACTGGCTCTCCCTTGTCTATTTTCCTAGTTACATCTTCAAAAATTTCAGAAGATTTAACGTCGGGAAATCCATGCCGACTTGTACCAATCCTTTTACTGCTATCCAAATGTGCCGCTATTTCGTCTTTTATAATTGACTACAACCTCCCCACCACCACCGATGTCAGGCCAACTAGTCTATAGTTCCCTGTTTTATCTCTCCCGTCTTTCTTTAAAAGCGGGATAACATTAGCTACCCTCCAATCGACAGGAACTGATCATGAATCTATAGCACATTGGGTAAATGTTCACCAATGCGTCCACGATTTCTAGAACAAACTGATTATGTACCCTAGGGATTTGTGAGTCTTCAGTCCCATCAGTCTACTCATCACCATTTCCTGCCTAATGTGAATTTCCTTCAGTTTTCCATCACCCCTGATCCTCTGGCCACTAGTACATCAGGGAGATTGTTTGTGTCTTCCTTACTGAAACGGTTCCAAACTAACTCGTATGCCATTTCCTTGTTTTTCATAATAAATTCACCTGATTCATTCTTCACGGGTCCAACTTTGGTCTTAACTATATTTTTTCTTCTTAACATAGCTAAAGAAGCATTTACTCTTCTCCTTTATATTATTGGATAGCTTGCCTTCGTGCATCATCTTTTCTCCACATATTGCTTTTTTTCCATCCTCTGTTGCTCTTGAAATGTTTCCCAAACCTCTGGCTTCCTGCTCGTCTTTGCTATGTTATACATCTATCCTTTTATTTATATACTGTCATTGACTTCCCTTGTCAGCCACGGTCGACCCTGACTACCCTTGGAATCTTTCTTCCTCTTTGGAATGAACGGATCCTGCACCTTCTGTATTATTCCCAGAAACACCTGCCACTGTTCTTCCGCTGTTATCCCTGTTGGGGTATCTTTACAGTCAGCTTTGGCCTGCCTCTCGGTCGTGGCTTCATAGTCCCTTTTGTTCAATTGTAGTACAGACCCTTCCGATTTTCCCTACTCCCACTCAAATTGCAGATTAATTCTTATCATATTATGGTCACTACCCCCAAATGGCTCATTTACCTCGAGTGCCCTTATCAAATCCGGATTATTACACAAAACTAAATCCAGAATTGCCTTCTTCCTGTTAGACTCCAGTACAAGCTGCTCTAAGAATCCGTCAAGGAAGCCTCCACAAACTCCTTTCCTTGGGGTCCAGTACCAACCTAATTTTCTCAGTCTACCTGCATGTTGAAATCTCCCATAACAACCGCAGCGTTACCTTTCCGGTATGCCAATTTTAAATCTTGATTCAACTTCCACCCTATATCCAGTCTACCGTTTGGGGGCGTGCAGATATCTCCCATTGGGGTATTTTTACCCTTACAATTCTTCAGTTATATCCATACTGACTCTGGTTCTCCTGATTCGATATTATCGCTCGCAAGGGAGTGAATTTCATATATCACCAAAAGAGCTAGCCCCACCCTCTCTGCTCACCTGTATGTCTTTTCGATAGGACGTATACCCTTGAATGTTCAGTTCCCAACGACCAACACCACAGCAGTCATCAAAAGAGCGCAGCAGCAGCTCCACCCTCTCCGGAGACTAAGAAAAGCAGGTCTCCCTACTGTTCATCCAAGGACCTTCTACAGGGGCACAATCGAGAGTATATTGTCCTACGGCATCACTTCCTGGTTTGGGAGCTGCAAGGCTTTTGAGCAAAACCAACTTAACAGGATATTGTAGACAGCCAGTAGGATCATTGGTGCCCCACTCCCTTTCCTGTTGGAGATCTATCAGAAGCGGAGCTGCTGATAGATCTCCAACAGGAAAGGGAGTGGGGCACCAATTAAGGACCATTATTAAGGACCCCTATCATCGATCACACCACATATTCTCCATTCTGCCATCTGGGAAGAGGTACAGGAGCATCAGCTGCAAAACCAGCAGGATGCTACACAGCTTCTTCCCACAGGCAATAAGACTGGTTACCGGACTGTGTTCCCTCCCCATATATCATACACCAACACATCTAACCTCGCCCATATTTTGACAGCTAGGCAACTGTCAAAGCAAAGCAAAGTTCGGTCTGAATGTCTTATTTCAATTATTAGGCCTATTTTAAATATGGTAATTTTAATTTTTAAAGCTATATGTATTTATTCTGTTTTTAATAACTGCACTGACGGGAACTGATTGAGAAACAATTTTTCGTTTCCTCTGTGTATGTAAGTACTCAGTTAAATGATATTAAAGTAAATACTAAATACTGAATACTGAATACTGAATGGTCCGCCTGTAGCCATGTTTCTATAATACTCACAACATCATATTGGCCAGTTTATAACTGAGCCTCAAGCTCATCCACTTCATTTCGTATAGTTCGCGCAATCACTTTATACAACACTTTAACTTCGGTAACACCTCCTCTCTCACATCGGTAACTATTGGCCCTGAATTTACTCTCTTATCCCTTCTCGAACTTTCCTTCCAATTAATGCCGGAGTCTTTTGTAACTTTTCCTGTACGCACTTCCCCTTTGACTCCATATTTATACTCCCCGCACTATTCATTTTATTCCCACCCGTGTAGCACTAGCAGACCTGCCTGGCAGAACGTTGGTCCCCCTCCAGTTAAGGTGTAGCCCGTCCATTTAATACAGGTCACCCCTACCCCTGAAGATATCCCATTGGTCTATCAATCTAAATCCTTCCTCCCTGCACCATCACTCCAGCCACACATTCGGATCCACTGCATCCCTGTTCCTGTGCTCACTAGCATGAGGGACTGGAAGCTATCTAGAGATAACCACCCTAGAAGTCCTGCTTTCCAGTCTTCCTCCTAACTCTATAAACTCGCGTTGCCGAACCTCCTTCCTCATCTTACCGATGTCGATTTTGCCTCTCGAGGATGTCCTGAAGCCGGTTCGTGATATCTTGCACCCTGGATCCAGGGAGGCAACAAACCATCCTCGAGGCACTTCTACCGCCATAGAATCTCCAGTCCGCACACCGGACAATGGAGTCACCCACCATTATATTTCTGCCCGACGGTTTCACCAGTCGAGTCTCATCCAAATATGAATTCCGCAGTGTACATTTGAATCATCATACACTCCAACCATATTAGTCCAAAACGTTGTTGGCATTAGTGTATCTTTGAATGGCAGTTCAAGGGCAACACATAATTAATTTTAATATTTTTATATTTTAGAAGTGGATGTTCTCCGAATTGAACTGGGTAAATCAGTCACTTGAACAATCCTTTTAAATGAGGAGATGAAACGTTCGCAATTCACATTAAATCAATACCTTTTCTATGTATGGCGAAAATCGAAATTATTGAATCTACGTGACTCAACGTACGTCATCGGTGTGATATATTAAAGTAGAGGCAATTACTCCGTGCTAAATTGACAATAAGTTATGTCACCATTCACTGACATATTGGGATATATTTCCATCGCAATAATTTTATGCGGTGTAATGACTTTTGCAATACCAATCAAAATTAAAATTAAAATTGGCCATAATAATAAATATAACAACGACTTATCATTTCCTAATATTGAAATTTAATGTTTTAATCCATTTATGTTTTGGTTTCTCAGTTGACAGATTGAAGGAAATTCGCGGTAATTTGCGTGAAATTATCTAAACACGTTCTACGATTATTACTCGCCGTTCTTTTCCTTGTCTTCTCCTTTTATCTCCAATTAAAAGTGCTTAAATTATTCTATCCTCTTGAGATTACGAATGGATCAACAAATTATTAAATAAATAATTGCATCACCATTACAAAGATTTGGCATAATTTTCAGTACCCTGGTCTTGAATAAAACATAGGAATTTTAGCTGTTAATTATAAATAACGTCGAGTAACTTGCGCAATGACGGTCAAATGAGTACTGCGGAACAGGGTCGTGCAGTATGTCAAGTCGATTGTTAAGGTTCATGTTTCATTTATTCTTTCCGATGTTAACTCCTCAGATTTTTTTGTGTTTTATATCCGATGTTATCTCCTCAGATTCCTTTGTGTTTTATATCCGTATTGTCCTTCTCGTGGGATCACATGCTATTTATATAATTTTCATGTCTGCAATTTTTCATCGACTGCACAGCTGGCTCTTTCAGCATATACCTATCAAACATAAGTAGCCCTGGTAATCAGCGTTTGCGACTGTTTATCTTGGAAAATGGTTACACACTTAGTCCCTGGCGTACCGATGACAAGTGTGCATCACATAGATACATAGAAAATAGGTGCAGGAGTAGGCCATTCGACCCTTCGAGCCTGCACCGCCATTCAATATGATCATGGCTGATCATCCAACTCAGTATCCCGTACCTGCCTTCTCTCCATACCCTCTGATCCCCTTAGTCACAAGGGCCACATCTAACTCCCTCTTAAATATAGCCAATGAACTGGCCTCAACTACCCTCTGTGGCAGAGAGTTCCAGAGATTCACCACTCTCTGTGTGAAAAAGTTTTTCCTCATCTCGGTCTTAAAGGATTTCCCCCTTATCCTTAAGCTGTGACCCCTTGCCCTGGACTTCCCCAACATCGGGAACAATCTTCCTGCATCTAGCCTGTCCAACCCCATAAGAAATGTGTACGTTTCTATAAGATCCCCTCTCAATCTCCTAAATTCTAGCGAGTATAAGCCAAGTCTATCCAGTCTTTCTTCATATGAAACTCCTGACATCCCAGGAATCAGTCTGGTGAACCTTCTCTGCACTCCCTCTATGGCTATAATGTCATTCCTCAGATTTGGAGACCAAAACTGTACGCAACACTCCAGGTGTGGTCTCACCAAGACCCTGTACAACTACAGTAGAAACTCCCTGCTCCTATACTCAAATCCTCTTGCTATGAAAGCCAACATACCATTCGCTTTCTTCACTGCCTGCTGCACCTGCATGCCTACTTTCAATGACTGGTGTACCATGACACCCAGGTCTCCTTGCATCTCCCCATTTGCTAACCGGCCACCATTTAGATAATAGTCTGCCTTCCCGTTTTTGCCACCAAAGTGGATAACCTCACATTTATCCACATTATACTGCATCTGCCAAACATTTGCCCACTCACCCAGCCTATCCAAGTCACCTTGCAGTCTCCTAGCATCCTCCTCACAGCTAACACTGCCCCCCAGCTTAGGGTCATCCGCAAACTTGGAGATGTTGCTTTCAATTCCCTCATCCAGTTCATTAATATAAATTGTAAATAGCTGGGGTCCCAGCACTGAGCCTTGCGGTACCCCACTTGTCACTGCCTGCCATTGTGAAAAGGACCCGTTTACTCCTACTCTTCGCGCCCTGTTTGCCAGCCAGTTCTCTATCCACATCAATACTGAACACCCAATACCGTGTGATTTAAGTTTGTATCCTAATCTCTTATGTGGTACCTTGTCGAAAGCCTTCTGAAAGTCCAGATACAACACATCCACTGGTTCTCCCCTAGCCACTCTACTCGTTACATCCTCGAAAATTTCTATAAGATTTGTCAGACACGATTTACCTTTCGTAAATCCATGCGGACTTTGTCCAATGATTTCACCACTTTCCAAATGTGCTGCTATCCCATCTTTAATAACTGACCCTAGCAGTTTACCCACTACCGATGTTAGACTTACTGGTCTGTAATTCCCCGTTTTCTCTCTCCCTCCCTTCTTAAAAAGTGGGGTTACGTTTGCTACCATCCAATCCCCAGGAACTACTCCAGAATCTAAAGAGTTTTGAAAAATTATCACTAATGCATCCACTATTTCTGGAGCTACTTCCTTAAGTACTCTGATATGCAGCCTATCTGGCCCTGGTGATTTATCGGCCTTTAATCCATTCAATTTACCCAACACCACTTCCCGACTAACCTGGATTTCACTTTGTTTTAACTAATCTCTTTCTCTTCACATATCTATAAAAACATTTGCAGTCAGTTTTTATGTTCCCTGCCAGTTTCCTTTCATAATCTATTTTCCCTTTCCTAATGAAGCCCTTTGTCCTCCTCTGCTAGTCTCTGAATTTCTCCCAGTCCTCTGGTATGCTGCTTTTTCTGGCTAATTTGTACGCATCATCTTTTGCTTTGATACTATCCCTGATTTCCCTTGTTATCCACGGATGCACTACCTTCCCTGATTTATTCTTTTGCCAAACTGGGATGAACAATTTTCGTAGTTCATCCATGCAGTCTTTAAATGCCTTCCATTGCATATCCACCGTCAACCCTTTTAGAATTAATTGCCAGTCAATCTTGGCCAATTCACGTCTCATACCCTCAAAGTTACCTTTCTTTAAGTTCAGAACTGTTGTTTCTGAACTAGCAATGTCACTCTCCATCCTAATGAAGAACTTAACCATATTATGGTCACTCTTGCCCAAGGGGGAACGCACAACAAGACTGCTAACTAACCCTTCCTCATTACTCAATACCCAGTCTAGAATAGCCTGCTCTCTCGTTGGTTCCTCTACATGTTGGTTTAGATAACTATCTCGCATACATTCCAAGAAATCCTCTTCCTCAGCACCCCTCCCAATTTGATTCACCCAATCTATATGTAGATTGAAGTCACCCATTATAACTGTTTTGCCTTTGTTGCACGCATTTCTAATTTCCTGTTTGATGCCATCCCCAACTTCACTACTACTGCTAGGTGGCCTGTACACAAATCCCACCAGCGTTTTCTGCGCCTTAGTGCCCCTTATGACAACGAAATATTTTCTTTCCTACTACCCACCCCCCCCCCCGACAACAAGAAGCACGTTTTATTAATTGTTTAAACACAGTAAAACCGTCTGTTTGCCTGCGTAACGCACACTAGCTCCCACACTCAAAACACCAGATAATCTATAATCAGTTTTAACCGAAGTTGGGCACGAAAAGCTGGAGTAACTCAGTGGAACAGGCAGCATCTCTGGAGTGAAGGAATGATTGGCGTTTCGAGTCGAGACCCTTCAGACACAATCTTCAGGTCTGAAGAATGGTCTCGATCCGAAACGTCACCCATTCCTTCTCTCGAGCGATGCTGCCTGTCCCGCTGAGTTATTCCCGCTTTTTGTGTCCATCTTCGGTCAAAACAGATTACAGCTTATCTGGTGTCGGGGATGAATCCCCCGTTTGTGGGTCGGGGTCCGGTAGTCGGGGGGTGTATCACCCTGGTGTGGGGGTTGGGGTCCGAAGGCTGTGCATTGTGGTCAGTGATTCTGCGTGGGCGGAGGGACCAGTCTGCACCACACTTCTGCTCCACCTGGCCCCGTGTGTGTACGTGCGCTGCTGACTCACAGCCCGTCACAGTGCGGCCGCACGGGGGAGACGAGGCGGAGGGCGGACATAGCCGTGGGAGAGTGGGGACTGTCCAGATTGATGCGCTTCTCCGGCCGCTTACAAATTGGTGCTCGTGATCAGAGTGCCCATTCACCTATGGCTTGTGTGGGTAAATGAACCCCACCCTCCCGTCTCCCCCGGCCAGGGGCTGGACCAATCGTTGACAAGTCCCGCCCTAGCTACGCCATGTCCGTTATTTGACATTTCGGCAGAGTGGCCTTTCGGTGAGTATGATTGTAGTTGATGATGCCTTTCGGTGAGTTGGCGTTTCGGCATAGCGGCCTTCATGTCAGTTTGCTTTTAGGCGTCCTATCCTTTCGAATAGTTGGCTTTTAGGCGTCCCGCACTTTCGGTTATTTGACTTTAGGCTTCGTTTCCTTTCGGTTATTTGGCTTCAACTTCTTTGCTTCTGGTTCTCATCATTCGACGACACGTCCGCGTACCCTTTTCTATATATATATATATTGTACTTTACCGTTTTCATTTAAGAACTATTTCAATTGCACTGATGTTGTCGCTGCTACACCTAGTCATAAATCATGGGATTCTCCCGTCCCTCCTAAGAAATGCACTTGCTTGCATTGCTTCGGCACAGATTATATTTTCATACCTTGGAATTTAAGTTGCATGTTAAACGTTCATTAAATTAATTCGCACTCTTCCGACATATCGTTAGTAATACATTCAGTAATGTATGCTTTTCAGATTTGAAAGATAAAATTATCCGGTTAGGTATGCGGAAACAACTTTATTTTATCTGTTTTATTGTTTACATTGCCTCACACCCTTATGCATCCTCTTGTATCATCCAACTGTTTCAAAATAAAATGATTAAGAATTAACGCCGCAATCACTTAACTGACTATATTCCACGAGGAAACTAATAAATGGTATGATATTGCATGGAATCGCTTACAAAACTGCAAATGTTACAGGTGCAGCTCAGCGAAAAAGCTTGTAGAGCTGCAGACTCGCAGCGCCAGAGACCGGGGAGCGAAGCTGGCCTCGGCTGTTGTCTGTGACAGTATGAATGTTCTCCCTGTGACCGCATGGGTTTCCCTCGGGAGCTCTAGTTTCCTTCCACATCCCTAAGACAGGTAGATGTGTATGGGAATTAGCCTGTGTAAAATAGTTTCTGCTATATAGGAAGTGGAGGCGATCGTAGTATAACATAGAACTAGTGAAAATAATCATTGATGATCAGCGTGGAGTCGGCGGACCAACTGACCCGTTTTAAAGCTGTGACTATAAACAAAAACGACAAACGTCTCCATATGTTTAGAAATTGCAGCCGTCGAGTAAAAATGTTGCCGGTGGTCGTTAGGGTTGTAATGACACATGCATAATTTGAGTTTGAATATCTATGCAGTGGAGTGAAATTTAAATTAGTGACATAGGTTCTAACCCATCGTATTAGAATAATATAAGTAAACGAACTTCCCATCATTATACAATCTTGCAGGAAAGCGGTATTACTAAAATAGCTGTTGAAACAAGGAAGAGCAGACGCTGCCTTCCAAAGTGAGGCCCAAACTAACGGAATGGCCCAGCATCTCTGGAGATGAATGTTCTGGTCGAAAATCTGTAGACCACGGGTCCCGATCCGAAACGGCACTTCCACTTTCTCCAGAGATGGTGCTAGATTCGCTGAATTACCCGAGCGTTTTATGACTTTCCCCAAAAAATTAATAACGTGCATAAATTAATTAGCGAAATACTTTGTTCCTGTATTTGATTTGATTTATTTCGTCAATGTGTGAGCGCTACCTGTTGCAAATATTATTTCCTGTCATGAAGATACCACCCATCCATCCATCTACATGTTTGCATTTATTTCCTCGCTTATCATATTTGTTTGCTGGAGAAATTCAGCGGGTATGGTAGCATTTATGGAGAGAAGCAATGGGCGAACACCAATTGCCCTGCCAGCAGCGAGTTCGTTTTTTCTACTTTTTTGTTTTTATAGTGTGTCTGAATGTGTGTTTTTAATGATTCACTGTCTTGTGTGGGGGGGTGGGGGGTGGGGGGGGTAAGGGGGAAACCGCTTCGGTCGCCTCCTCCACGGAGAGGCGACTTTTTCCATGTTGGGTACCCCGGAAAGGAAGAGCTCTAGCCGCCGGCCCGCGGCCTACTTCCAACCGTGGGTGCGGCGGGGACTTACCATTCCGAGCAGGAGCCCTCGCCGGGATCCCTGGAGAAGGGCTTCGACCGCCGGCCCTGTGTTCTGCGGTGCTTCTGGCTGCGGCGCGGCGGGGACTTTAAATATTCGACCGCCGGCCTGCCGCCTACACCACCTTGAAATCGCGGTCTCCGGTGGGGAGCCCAATTCAGGACTTACCTGGACTTACCTTGTCTGCACATCTGGATGTCCGCAGCGGCGACTGCGGAGGGTTGTGATCCCGACCACGGGGGGGAAATGGAGGAGGACTGCCAATAATTGTGCCTTCCAGGTAGTCCTTGCTTTCGCCCTCCTTCCAGTTCTTTCTTAAACATTTTTATTTATCTATTATTAATTGATTTATTTATGCATTCGTTAATTTGTTTTTGTCTTTCTATATTATCTCACCTCGTTATCCATTTGTTTGTTTATTTATTTGTTATTTCGCTTCTGTCTTCATTTATCTGTGTGCTTATTTATTTGCTTTTTTTTACCATATTTTTCATTTATTTTTGTGTCTACTTCTTTGGTTTTAGAGAGCGAGTTATCTAACAAAGGAGGAACAACAAGTGATGCAGGTAATAGACAGTAGATTTCTTACACATCCACTGTTCTTAATTTTATGTTCTCATTTATTTTATTACGTTGATACTCCAAGAAATGTCAGCAAATGGATGTAACAAGTCCACTATTCCTGAACAAAGGAGGGATATATTTTACTTCTTTCAACTTACCGCCCGAGGTGAGTAAATTACTTTGTTAAACTGACCATTTCTGCGAGGTCTTGCATGCTTAATTATAACGGACATCTGAAGATTACTATTTGCTTGATAAGGAATGTTAGAAATTTTCTTTGCTGAAGTGCCAAAGACTAAACTTCCTCCACACATGATCGCAGCACGAATGTTGTGGTGATTGGTAAGTACATAGTTTCAAAACTGTGTTTTGTGATTTGGTGTGCAGGCGCATGGAATACATCAGCAGAACAATATGTATAGGGTTTCAAATGTAAAGGCGTAATGTAAGATGAAAAGTGTAGATCTGCTATGGCATGCTAGGCAATCATAGTGCTTGTTAGTAGTAGCCCGCCTAGTACATGCTTTATAATATTAAGGACTCTCCTACGGCAGGCAGTAGATGTAGCAGCTCGGACATGTAACGTACTGCATATCCAATGATGTAAGTGTTTAATAAAGATGCGTTGCATATTTACACGTGTATGAGTCCAGTAATTACATGGTGTCAGATATACACTCGGACTCACCTCGCTAGTTTACCGGTATTCTTTAATTTTATCGATTTTATTTTATCATTTTGTTCTCTCCTTTATGGCTAACTCCTGCCGCAGACTGAGACCTTAAATATTTCATTCAGACATCGCCGAGCGATGCCGTCTGTTCGAACGTGACTGCACTTATTATATCCGCACTGTTCATCGGAATGACCATGCTGACTTGAAAGCATCACTACTGTTCTATCTAACAGTACAGAGGCAATGAATCGTGCAGACAACATTGCATTTACACCTGCTGTTTTGGATGGCAACGGGCAGGTCCTAGTGCCTGCCGAGACCATAGGTCAGTGGTTCTACTCAGTGGTTCTACTCAGAAAATTCAGAGACCTGTGTGACTTGCCGATCAAACCGCATAATCGAAAGGACAAAGTTCTATGCCCGTTTACAGCAGGTTGACGAGCCTGTCGAACGATTCATCAGCGATTTAAAACACATGGATGCACGCTGTCGCTTCGGTGAGTCGACGAATTAACCTGTCAGAGATAAACTTGTCGGGGGCATGATCGATATTAAACTAAGGGCTGAGCTCCTTCGCAACACCGAACTAACGCTTGACCAAGCGATTCGCTCGTGTCGAAATGCAAAGGTTACTGCACCACATGCTGATCATGTCTCTTTCAGCCCATGACAGCAACACAACGTCAATCTCACTAACTACTCCTTCCGCAAAGCCCCTGATGCGCGGTCAAAATTGTAACTATTTTCATGCGAGGGGTCGCCAGTTCTGCATAGCTTACGGAAAGACCTGCAACCATTGTAAAAAGCCCAATCATTTCGCGAAATGTTGTCGTTCCCGTGGGACTGCCGATGCTTCAAGGACAAACTTTCACCTGCTTCAAGAATAGTTCCCAGATGCTGACTCCCAAGAGCTCGAAACATCCTCCCACGAGCACTCTTCAGACACTGCTGTTAACAGCTCTGCCATTCACTCCATCCTACCATAGTCTAACGAGCTACTTGATCCTCAATTGACTGTGTTCATAAATAACAGGCCCTTGCTCGCCAAAGTGGATACGGGGCAAAGGTCAACGTCATGTCGATAATGGAGTTTAATAAAATTCAAAATGCCGAACGAATGCATGAGTACTCCTCCACGCTCCGGGCTTACGGGGGGGAGTTCTTACATCCATTGGGAAAAGCTGATTTAAGGTGCACAGTAGACGAGCAGACGCGCACCCTGCAGTTTTACATTGTAAAATCAAACTCAGAGACTCTGCTTGGTATCAATGCATGTCACGACCTATGCCTCCTGTATTTTGAACATGCGGTCCACAAACTATGCCTCAATGACGAGCCAGCACTGCTCTCACAGTACAAATATCTGTTTGATGATGGACTTGGGCATGTTGCCTGTTAATTTACGAATCACTGTGGATCCTACAGTCAAACCTGCAATCCGAACACCACATCGCCTTCCACATGCCATGCGCGAAAGTATACACGATGAACTCAAACGCATGGTTTCCATGGGATTCATTGCCGGAGTTACCGACCCATCTGACTGGGTTTCAACCGTGGTCGTTGCGACTAAGAAAAACAAAGCAGAGATCCGCATATGCATCAATCCGAGAAACCTGAATACTGCGATCAAGCGCCCCCATTACCCAATGAGAACCACAGAAGACGTCGCTGCGCAGATTGGAAACGTAGCAGTGTTCTCAGTACTGGTTGCTAAAAGCTCATTTTTGCAGATCCCATTAGACCTAGAATCATCCAATCTCACAACTTTTGGCACACCCTTTGGTCGTGTAACATTTTTGTGGATGCCCTTCGGCATCTACTCCGCCAATGACGTTCTTTCAGCGCACCATGGAACAACTGTTTGCAGAATACCCGTTCGCCATTATTGTTGGTTATATTCTCGTCTACCTTCGCGACTTATCTGAACATGACGCCAACCTCAAGAAAGTGCTCGACCGTGCCAAAGGCATTAATCTCAAAATAAATCCACTGAGGTCCATGAGGTCACCTGCGTCGAACATGTTTTCAAAAGCAGTTGCCTCAATCCTGATCCACTGAAAACTGCAGCCATCAACGAAATGCCGGTTCCCACCGATGTCACGAGTTTGCAACGATTCCTCGGCAAGGTCAACGATCTGGGTAAAATTATTCCTAACCTCAGCGAGCTATCGCCCCCCCCCTGCGCGAACTGACACACAAAGACACGGCATGGTCTTGGTACCGGTAGCACCAAAGGGCTTTTGTCACACTCAAACTACAATTGGCCACCGCGCCAACACTGTCATATTTCGATCTTAAATTACCAGTCACAATCACCTGCGATGGGTCCCAGTACGGGCTAGGCGCGGCATGCCTACAAACCACTACCGACGGCGGCGTTAAGCCAGTCTCATATGCATCCCGTACGCTGACTGATACCGAACAGCGATATGCCCAGATTGAAAAGGAACTGCTTGCGGTCGTTTTCGCTTGTTCCAAATTCAAGGACTTCGTTTTTGGTAGCACCATTACCATCGAAACTGACTAATAACCAATGGTCACTATTCTGAACAAGCCGATCCACGCAGCCCCAGCGCGGCTGCAACGGGTGATGATGCAGCTGCAGCGTTTTGACTTCCACATCGTCTACAAGAAAGGTAAAAACATGCATACAGCAGACGCGATTTCCGGAGCCCCGCACCTCTCCGAACAGGACGAATTCTCCGTCATGGAGGTCTCGTTTGTGCCGACTAATCGTTTACGCGCCTTGCCGAACACACGGCTGCGACGAGACTTTACAACTGTTGTCCACAATCATACGGGACGGTTGGCTCCAAAAAAGCTCGAGATATGACCCTACTTCCTAGTTTGTGACGCGTTAGTGCTACAAGATGGAATCATAGTCAAAGGCCACAAGGCGGTGGTTCCAACCGCACTACGGGGCGGATACTACAACGACATCCACAGGGGCCACCCGGCGCGGAAGCCACCCTTCTACGGGCTCAAAGTATGTTTTACTGGCCCGGAATGACAAAGTACATAGGTGAAAGAACCGAAACGTGCGCTGTCTGCAAGGGTTTAGCACTAAACCTCCTCTTCCGTGGTCCTCACTGGCCTCCGACATCTTTGAATGGCATGGAAAACACTATCTAGTTCTTGTAAACTCTTACTCGGGATGGTTCGAAATAGACTTACTGCAAACCATTTCCTCTGTCAGTGATCGAAAAGTTGCAACGGCACCTTTCCGTGCACGGCTCCCCTGCACGTATTCCGACCGACAATGTCAGGCAGTTCACTAGCCAAGCATTTAAGAACGTTGCTGAAAGATGGGACTTCCAACACATTACCAGCAGCCCATTGTTCCCGCAGTCCAACGGACTGACCGAACGCGCTATTCGGAGTGATAAACAACTAATGCAACGTTCCTACCTAGCCAAATCCAACGTTTACCTGGACTTGCTCAATTTACGAAACATTGCACGGGACAACATTCTAGGTTCTCCTGGCCAGCGACTAATGTCTCGCCAGATCCGTGCACCCCTGCCTGACTCTCAGCAGCAGCTGCAGCCGCGTCCACACTCCGCCCGCAGTGCAGAAGCAGCTACAATTCAAACGTGACACACACAAGCGTTACTACGACAAGTCCAGCAAACCGCTCAAACCACTTGCACGTTGGCAACTGGTTCGCCAACAAACCGACAAGGAACATACATGACTGGGGCCCTTTTATGGCCTGTCCAAACAACCACGTTCGTACCTAGTCCAAGTGGACGGAGTCATCTACAGACGCAACCGTCAACATTTCCTTCCAGGGAAGGAACCGCGTCCTGCAACTCCAGTTCCTGATGCCCCGCCTCTCGTGTTCGCTCCAACATCTGTTCCAGCGACTCCACCACCAGCCGTTATTGCTGCCGCGGGTTCCCCGCATCGGATTACGCCTAGCTCGCATATGGCGACTCCCGACCGGCCCGCCGAGTCGCCGGTCGTGTCCCCACACCCGTACCCCGTTTGTTCTCCCGCGAAAGAAGGGAGGCGGTCTCCTACCGCACGAGGGCTGGACGGGTTTCCTGGTCACCCGTTAGATATGGCGATTTTGTATAACCTTGCTAGCATATTCTAGGGGCTAGTGGAGTCAAGGGATATGGGGAGAAGGCAGGCACGGTTTATTGATAGGGGACGATCAGCCATGATCACAATGAATGGCGGTGCTAGCTCGAAGAGCCGAATGGCCTCCCCCTGCTCCTATTTTCTATGTAATTCTATGCAACTAATTGTCATTCTTTCTCTTGCTTATTTCAGAAAATTCTTTCCTGCGGATCCAACTTGGTAAAGGTTTTTTTAAAGAAAGATTACTTTTATTACTGATGTTCTTCAATTATATTGTCAACAGAATTTTACGTTTCCTGAACAGTTAATTTATTACTGTTGCGAAATCGATAACACATCGATTAACAGTTTGTACGTATCACTGGCGTATTATTGTGTCAAACCTTTGGAGCATTTAAAATCGAATGAAATCAATTGTCTTTGGAAATCATCGAAACATGTGCCAGAATTTTTAATGGTCGCAAAATCTTTTCCTCAATTCGCATGTTGCCATTGCGTTCTCTTTATGTTTATGTTTATCTTTTATGTTTCTCTTTTGGCAATTATGTCCAAAATGTAGGCTGGAAGGGGAGTGCTTTCCTCGCACGATTTGGAACATATTATTCTCAGACGTAATTTCCTTTCGGGGAAGATGAGCCATGAACCATGTAATCTTCGCAAATGCTGCCCCGATCCTAAATTGCAAAGTAGAGCGAATTCATAAAATAAATTCTACGTTTCGTTAAAACTAAAATAGAAGGCATATAGCATTGCAAATATTAGAATAATAATATAGAATGCTTTTTATTGTCATTCAAACAGGCAAGGTCTGAACGAAATTTCATTCCTGCAGTCATGATATTACAGGGAAAAACCAAGACACACACTTAAAACAATTTACACACACATCCATCACAGTGAATCTCCGACACCTCCTCACTGTGATGGAAGGCAAAAGTCTTATCTCTTCCCTTTGTTATTTTCCCTCGGTCCAGCAGCCCAACTGCAGCGTCGAGGCGACTGGGGCTCACGATGTTAAAGCCCCCGGCGGGCGATGATAAGTCCCGCGGCCGTTTAAATCGCACCGGGCAATTTTAGGCCCCGCTCCGAGTCATTTAAACCCCCCGATTCCGGCGGGAAAGTTGTCGTTGCGGGAGCTCCGAAAAGCGGTCTCCCACCTGGGACCTGCGAGCTCCCGATGTTCCTGTCCACCGGGCCTGCGGCCGGAGCCTCGGAAGCTCCGAAGTCGTGTTGCAGCCGCGCGCTACCACAGCTCTCCCCGCTCCGAAGTCGGCCAGCTGCGCGATGGCGAGTCCGCAGGCTCCGCGACTGGAGCCCTTAGGATGGTTCCGGTTGTAGGCCGCCGCCGGATCCACGATGTTAGTCTATCGACACCGGAGACCCGAGAGGGTAAAAGTCGGGCCCCCATACAGGGAAGAGATTAAACGGTTTCCCACACCACCACCCCCACCCCCCACATATACACAGCTAAAAAATAATTAAAATTTAAACCAAAAACATACATCGAACGGGACAAAATAAAAAAGACAGAGGGACTGCATGCGATCCGCTACCGTTAGGCGCCGCCACACTCCAGTTGTAATATATATTGGGAGGAAGCTGGGGATTGATTTTTCTTTTTAAACAAGCGAAAGTAACCGAATAGGCCATACGGGGAGAAAAGCTCAAATAATAAATGGTAGCTAATAATAAAAACGAGGGATACAAATGTTTCCTCAGATATATAAAGAGTAAGAAAGAGGCAAGAGTGGATGTTGAACCACTGGAAAATTATGTTATAAAAGGGATAATGGGGAATAAGGAAGTGGCAAATGAATTGAATACGTTTTATGCATCATTCTTCACAGTGGAAAATACCAGCAACGTGCCAGAAATTCACGACAGTCCGGGGGTGGACGATAGTGGCGTGACAAACACTAAAGACAAGGTGATTGGGAAGCTGAAAGGTTTAAATCTGGACGAGTCACCTGGAACGGAAGGAGAGCATACCAGGGTTCTGAATAAGGTGGCTTTAGAGATTGTGGAATAAATAGTTTTGATATTTCGAGAATCACAAGAATCAAGGGTGCTACTAGATTTTGGGGAAATTGCAAATAATAGTTAACTTTATCAAGAAGAGAGCGAGGAATTGGAACAGCGATCATAGGCCGTTTGGCCTGAACTCAATTGTTGGTAAGATTTTAGAATCCGCGATAAACGATGAGGTTTATGAGTCCTGAGATGAGCACGATAAAATAGGCCGACTGCAACATATTTTGCGAGAGGACCATCTTGCCTGACGTAACAGTTAGAATTATTGATGAAATAAATACCAGCTTAAATATAGGATAGTCGCGCGAAGTGGTTTACCTTGATTTTCAGAAGGCATTTGATCAAGTGCCGCACATGAAACTGCTAAAGAACATGAGATCCCATGGTCACAGAGGGAAGATACTAGCATGAATAGCAGGTTAGCTGGTTGGCAGAAAGCAAAGATTGGCAAGAAAGGAGACTTTTTTCTCGTTGGCTGCCGGGGACAAGCAGTATTTTGCAGCGGATCGATGGTGGGCGTGTTACTCTTCACGGTGTATTTCAATGATACGGATGTGGGATTGAACGCTTTGTGACAATACTTGCAGATGATACGAAGATAGGTAGAGGGGAAGGTAGTATAGAGAAATCAGGGACTCCACAGAAGGAGTTCTACAGGCTGGGAGAGTATGCTGAAAAGTGACAGATTAAATACAGCGGAGCAAAGTGCATTTTGGTAGTTGGAATAATGGTATAGACTTCTTTATAAATGGGGAACAAATCCAGAAATCGGAGGTGCCGAAGGACTAGGGAGCCCTGATGTAAGATTTCCAAAAAGTTAATTTGCAAGTCAAATCGGTCGGGAGGAACGCGAATGCAATGCTGGCGTATAATTGGAGAGGGTTTGAATACCAAAAAAAAACGGGATGTATTGTTGAAGCTTCAGAAGGCATTGGTTAGACCGCATTTAGAGTATGTGTGAGCTGTTTTAGGCTCCATAGCTGATGGAGGATATGCTGACGTTGTAGCGGATCCACGTGAGGTTGACGAGAATGACTCAGGAATGATTGGGTTAACATATGATTTGCGTTTGAAGGCACTGGGCCTATAATCGCTGGAGTTTAGAAGGATGAAGGGTGTCCTCATTGGAACTTACAGAATACTGAAAGGTCTGGATAATAGATAGATAGATAGATAGATATTTATTTGTTGTAATTTTAACCTAATTTCAAACGAAATTCTGTTTCTGCAGGAGTAGCTGCCGTTGCGTGAATGTGAATATGGAAAGGATGTTTCCAATGTACGAGTCTAGTGTTAGAGGCCATAGCCTCAGAATAATCGGACGTTCCTTCAGAAAGGAGAAGACAAGGGATATATTTGGACAGAGCCATGTGAATCTGTGAAATTCATGCCGCAGACGGCTGCGGAAGCCAGGTCAATTAATATGTTTGTAGCGAGATTGACATATTTTTGATTAGTCATGGTGCAGGGCTTATAGGACGAAGCCAGTACAATGGGGCTTACATGTAAATATTGATCTGCGATGATTGAATTGCGAAGTAGACGATGGGCCTTTTGGCATAGATCTGCTCCGATATTCACGATCAAACTTCAATCCACTTTTGGAGACATCATGGTGTCTTTCGATATTTCAACAATGGTGCTACTGAGGGTACGATATTAACAGCGAGTAATATTGAGGTAGATCGACTAGTCTTCCGAACGAGGTGGTGTGAATCGGCCATTGCATGTCCTGCTATTACCGGAGACTGCTGCGCGTAATGTGCGAAGTCAAAGGCCAAGATATTCAACAACCATTTTAACCGTTGGATCAATAGCTCTCTCGTCTCTCCAGACATTCCGGACTTTCCAGGAGGAGCCTATGAACTGAGACACCAGATATTTTAATAGGAATGTTTGGGCAAAAGCCTCATCCCAAACTCAACTCCTTTGTACATTCCATTATTGTGTGGAAAATATTTGACTCATGTTGTCTTGACTTGATCATTTGCCCTATGTCCAATTCTACCTGAGCGGGTTGCATTCGGAAAGTATAAAGTAACTCCATGCGGTGGTAATTATGTCAGCTCGAATATTCTCTGTTAAAGACTGCTTATTTCACTTACTATAACCCCATGATCAAATAACGTCATATCAAACGCCGCTGTTGTAACGCACACGCGTAGGAGTAATATTACCGTTTTCTCTGTTTAATTTATTAATCAGACATAGGTATTCATGCTTCTTTAACATTGGAAGCTTACGCAATGTTTAATGTGCTACATTCCAACAGTCAAAAAGCTGAAAGAAATTCAAGGTAATCATCTATAACCATCCATTATCTATCTCATTGAACTTCAGTTGATCGTGGACCACGTACCAACATGTTCTAAATCTAGAAACATGTATACTGTCTGTCTCTAAAGGTTGCTAATCTGTTTCTCCATCCATTATATGCGCAGGTTCGAACTATTGGTTTCGTGAACTGTGTTTATAGTGCCTCGTCTACATATACAATCTATGCTACTTTTGACCGACCTCGTGGTCAGAATCGCCCTCTAAACAAAGGGCGCCAAATTGCGTATTCTTTAGAGAAGGGCACGATGGAAGAGATGGGGAAGAGATTGGCAGAGTAAATGTTCATGGAATGTAAATTTGTTGCGCATGCATTAGACATTTAGCCTCCGTTAGGACAGTAGGAAGTACTACTCATTGACGAAGATAATTAAAAATTATGTATGCTTAATTAAATGCGGCATATGTACACCCGTCCGATAACATGCTAATTATTTTGAACGTATTTGTTGTAAAACGATTTCCCACGTTACCAGAATGTAATGTATCGAACATATTATAATACATGTATATTTGATTTCAGACTTAAAGAAAGAGAAGGGTTGCCCGAGTAAGTTAATTATGACTCGACATCATAAAGTCAATTTGCATTGGGTACGTTACACTTGGATATGAATTAGGAAAGACCACGAATTCACTTCACCTTTTTCTTGGCAGCTAACTTTACTCAAAATAGTTTCAGAAAATATAATTTACGATAATGTCTTATCAGAATATATTACGAAATAAATCTATCATTGAACATCCAGGATGTCTTTCTCCGCTCACCCCACTCACCATCAACAACACCACAGTCACATCTGTGGAGTCTTTTAAGTTCCTGGGAACCATCATCTCCAAGGACCTTAAGTGGGGGGCTACCATCGACTCCACAGTCAAAAAGGCACAACAGAGGATGTACTTCCTACGGCAGCCGAGGAAGCACAATCTGCCACAGGCAATTGTGGTCTAATTCTACACGGCCATCGTAGAGTATGTTCTCACCTTCTCCATCATGGTCTGGTTTGACTCAGCCACCAAGCACGACACCTGGTGGCTGCATCGAATCGTCCGATCAGCAGAGAAGGTTATTGGCTGCAACCTTCCCTCCATTGATGAACTGTACACTGCCAGGGCCAGGAAGCGAGCGGGCAAGATCATCTCTGACCGCTCTCACCCTGGCCACAAACTCTTTGAATCACTTCCCCCTGGAAGGCGACTCCAGACTGTCACGTCTGCCACAGCCAGACATAAAAACAGATTTTTTCGACGAGTAGTTGCTCTACTCAACAGCCTCCCTTGGTAGCCTCCCTTTGATCTGGTATTTTTTGGTTCACATGCTTGATCAATGGTGTTTTGTCATTAATGTTTTATTATTATTAATGTTTAGTGTTTGAGTCATTCGTAACTGTCACTGTATGTAATGTTGTTACTTGTGGGCGGAGCACCAAGGCCAATTCCTCGTATGTGAATACTTGGCTTATCAACTTACTTACTTACTTACTTACTTACTTACTTACTTACTTATTTACTTACTTACTTAATTTACAACTGACTGACTGACTGACTGACTGACTGACTGACTGACTGACTGACTGACTGACTGACTGACTGACTGACTGACTGACTGACTGACTGACTGACTGACTGACTGACTGACTGACTGACTGACTGACTGACTGACTGACTGACTGACTGACTTACTTACTTACTTACCTACTTACTTACTTACTTACTTACTTACTTACTTACTTACTTACGTACGTACTTACTTACTTACTTGCTTGCTTGCTTGCTTGCTTGCTTGCTTGCTTGCTTGCTTGCTTGCTTGCTTGCTTGCTTGCTTGCTTGCTTGCTTGCTTGCTTGCTTGCTTGCTTACTTGCTTACTTGCTTACTTACTTACTTGCTTGCTTGCTTGCTTGCTTGCTTGCTTGCTTGCTTGCTAGCTTGCTTGCTTACTTACTTACTTACTTACTTACGTACGTAAAATTAACTACAAGGAAGAAAATGAAAATATTATCGGGAAAAATATTTCCTATACTTGCATAACTGCGATATCTAATTTAGTCGTATCTCGCTTTAACAACATGTCATTGTGTCCCAACAAGCCGAGCACTCTGTAATATTGTTTACATAATTGGTAGCCTCCAACATCCCAAAGGTGACTCGTTCCATCATGATCTATCTCTTTGCTAATTACATGCCTCACCTGAAGTCCACACCACGGCATCGAAAATGTCATCATTCTTCAGGGAACGGGGGTTCCCCTCCCCTACTATAAATGAGGCTCTCACCAGGGTCTCATCCATACCCCGTAACACTGCGCTCTCTCCCTATCCCCCCACTCGTAACAAGGGCAGAGTCCCCACAATCCTCACCTTTCACCCCACTAGCCGTCACATACAACAAATAGTCCTCCGTCATTTTGGCCACCACCAACGTGACCCCACCACTCGCCACATCTTCCCATCTCCCCCCCCCTGTCTGCTTACCGCAAAGACCGCTCCCTCCGTAACACCCTGGTCAATTCTTCCCTTCCCTCCCGCACCACCCCCTCCCCGGGCACTTTCCCTTGCAACCGCAAGAGATGCTAAACTTGTCGCTTTACCTCCCCCCCTCGACTGCATTCAAGGACCCAGGCAGTCGTTCCAGGTGCGACAGAGGTTCACCTACATCTCCTCCAACCTCATCTAGTGCATCTGCTGCTCTAGATGTCAGCGGATCTACATCGGTGAGACCAAGCATAGGTTTGGCGATCGTTTCGCCGAACACCTCCGCTCGGTCCGCATTAACCAACCTGATCTCCCGGTGGCTCAGCACTTCAACTCCCCCTACCATTCCGAATCCGACCTCTCTGTCCTGGGCCTCCTCCATGGCCAGTGTGAGCACCACCGGAAATTAGAGGAGCAGCATCTCATATTCCGCTTGGGCAGTCTGCACGCTGGCGGCATAAACATTGAATTCTCCAATTTCGGGTAGCACTTGCTGTCTCCTCCCCTTCTCAGCCCTCCCTTAGCCATCAGGCTCCTCCTCTTCCTTTTTCCTTTCTTCTCCCCGCCCCCCCCCCCACCCCCATCCTACATCAGTCTGAAGAAGGGATTCGGCCCGAAACGTTGCCTATTTCCTTCGCTCCATAGATGCTGCTCCACCCGCTGAGTTTCTCCAGCACTTTTGTATACCTTCGATTTTCCAGCATCTGCAGTTCCTCCTTAAACACGTCAGGTTACTCTATCAGTTCCAATACTGTAAATCGTCAAAATGGCATCTTCCGATTGCAACACCAAATTAAAGTCGAAATGACTACGATAAAACTACGACTTCCATTACAGTTTCGATATTGTTAAAACACGTATTCAATATATTATTATGCAAACAAGGAAGAACAGCCGTATCATATTCCAAGGCAATTAAGACAAACAAATATTATTTTTTACCGGTTTGAATGACAGTCGAGAAAACGCTCAAACCACCTCTACATTGATGACTACTAATTCTGTCAACGGGCGTCGATATTATTTTGGTTTTGTAACATAAACTGTATGTGAATGATAAATCACGAAGTAATACAAGCAGAAACAACTCATTCATCTAAGTTCTTACGGTGGTTTCTTCACTCATAGTACATCTATAATTGAAGCATTAAAACTATTAACTATATTCTAGCAATTATGAAGGCACGTGCTAAACGTGCTTGCATTAATATTTCCAGAGCCGTCACGAATGCGGTATAAATGCAGTGTTTCACTTCACACATTTCATCCATAACTCCTTTGCCAAATACCTGAAAATACCCCTGATGTTTTCTGATTTGTACGTAGAAATGTATTTTTAAATACATTTCTACGTGTTTTTAAATGTTCACATAATCCTCGTGTATCCTTGAAATTGAAAGCTAAATCTCTGGAGGAAACTTTATCATGTGATATCCCAATACAAGTACATTATCGGAAATCCGTTCTGCTGAGATGTTCAATCAAGGATACACACAAAAAACTGCGCGATAGGCAGCTTCTCGGCAGAGAAGGAATAGGTGACACTTCCGTTCGAGAACCTTGCTCAGACATGAACAGGTACTGCTATTTCTAATGTAAATATCTTACCATACATTATTTCAGTTTAACTTAGAAATACAGCGCGAAAACAGGCCCTTCGGCCTACCGAGTCCGCGCCGATTGCGTATCCCTCGCACTTACCCGATCCCACACCAGGAAAAAATAATAATTTCCCGAAGCCAAATAACCTACCCACGTGTAGGTCTTTGATGTTTAGGGAACCATGAGACCCTGAAGAAAGCCCGCGCGGGTCATGGGGAGAACGTGCAAAGTCCGGGCAGACAAGCACCGTCGTCAGTCTATGGCGCTGTAAGAAAGCAACTCCACTGCTGCGCCACCGTGCCCGCCCCTTCTTCAAACCTAATATTCCAAAAAGAAGGGAAACTAGTCTTGACAAGCATCCAGCTGATGTAACAACGTACTTTTTTTATCTAACTCACATTGATGGTAATGATCAGGTTGCGCTTGCGAAAGTTCCGTGTTGAAGTGTGTCGGATATGTGTCTCCATTTGAAAAAAACGTGTACACTATATCATTAATAACGAAGAGTGAGAGGCATTAATGTCAAAGAGTGAGAGGCATTACAAACAGAACGAAGTATTTTATGAATTTTCCATTCACAGTGATTTATTAAAGTGAACTGCTCGTCTTAATATTGCTCATTGTTCTGACTTCCACAAATGATTCGTACCAGCAATGTAGAAGTGTTCAGCGTCAAGGTTCCACAGCAAACGGTGAAATTTGCTTCGGATCGTAACCTGCTGTAGAACTAAATAGAGACATTTTCCCTGTTGTAGATACATACAGTTCGACATACATTACTTATATTTGTTATTTTAACCTAGCAACGACAACAACAACGGACGACTGTGGTAAGCGATGATGTAAAGACCCATTTCCGCGGTTGAGATGGATATTCGGTTACTGTCGCACTGCTGCAGAGTAGAATAAATAGAAATAAGGAGGAAGTTTTGTTCACGATTCTTATTGAATGAGATGCTTAATTGTGAATGCTGGCTTATATCAAGAACATTGAAAAAACAACATTTGAATCTGTTGTAAGAACATTTTCTTAGATAGCCAATTAGAACGTTAGCCTAATAAATAAGGTCTGACCTAAAAATACGAAGGAGTCTACAGGCCTTATATATCAAAACAAAATAATTAGTCATGCAACGAAAACAATCATCCTGCAAACAATGTGGTATAGATTGCGATGCAAGCATTGCAAGAAAATGGCAAGATGGGAAACAGCTATGCTTCAGGTAGTAATTTAGATAATTATTGCCGCCGTTCAAATGAATTATGGAGACCATATTATCTTGCACATATATTTAAAACTATTCACTGTGTCTGCAGATAATTAAAATGTACGGGGCGCCAATATAATCTATATGCTAAAAAAACAGGTATTTTCCATTGTGAGGAATTATTGAAAATTGAATAAAACTCATGCTGCAAACCAATAGCCCCACATACACTCCCACGCACACACCCCACCCTTCCACACACACACACCCCCACAACCCCTCCTCCACAACCCCTCCCTGCCCACACACACCCGTCTGCCACACACCCCATACCCTCACATCGCCCTTCCCCCACACCCCCTTCACCCCACAAACCCCCACCCCACAACACCGCACGCTACAATCCCCGCCCATACAACCCCACAAGGCGCTCCCCCCCCCCCCCCCCCACACAACACAACACACCCTCGCCCACACACTCCCCCCCCACAACAGCCCCCTCCTTGCCCACACACCCCTCTCCCACACAACCCCTCTATCCCACACAATACCGCCCTCTCCCCACACCTCCGCCTCCCCCACAATCATTACACAACCATGTGCCCCCTCCTAGGCGGTTCAAATCCCATACGAGCTCCCTAACCATCGTCAACCCATTGGAAACAACGCCATCTGCAGCTCGCCAACAGATGTGGAAGAACAGATTAGTCACTGTCCCTATTTCCACCAAGATAGGCATACCAGCAGCAGAGTGCTTCCCACCAGGTGCTGATGAACATTAGATGAACTGGAGATGTCTCAACCGACTGCGAACAGGGGTCGGGCGGTCAACGGTGACAATGCACAAATGTGGTTACATCGAGGGTACAACAACCTGTTACTGTGGCACACAGACCCACAATGCAACACCTACTGCAATGCCCATTGCTGGATAATCCATGTGCTACTGCAGACCTTGCACTTAACAATCCAATAGCGCAACGAAGTGTACAGCATTGGCAAGCCACTATATAGCATAACGACACGAAATAAGAAGAATGAGCGAATGAACTGTTTAGTTTGTTACGCAAACTCCTCCCAACTCGGGTCGACATGGTTTGCTATTGGCATTCACATATCAATACATTATGCTGGAAAACACCACCAGATCTGTAGCATAGTTCACAAAAGTCAGGATCAATATGACGATACATCTTTGAACAAATTTGTTGCCTGCAAATATTTTAACAGCAATTGGTCCTTATTTAAAAAACGTGTGTTTTCACAACAGACCGGAAACTACAAGAAGTAGAAGCAGGTGAAACACTTGATATATATATATATATATATGTTTTAATCGACCAAATAAACATGCTACCAAAATAACCTGCCAATTGGCATTGCCATCGGATGCAAGTAATAATTGGAACATTCAAAGTAAACCCGCACGTTCACCCGAGGACCAACATAAAGGGGGTTCCAGAAGTAAACCATTAACAAGGGTTGCTGGCACCAGAAGGCATTGACACTACTCATGTACCATCCTAACCGATCTTTTAATGGACGTATCAGTCAGCAACATGAGAGCAAGCACAGCATATTGAACCAAAGATATTGATTGTGAGTCGCACGTCTGAAAGCAAGTGAAAGTAAGACCTGTGGCAATGCTATATTTACTGGTCCTCCCTTCCTTATGACGGAAATTCCAGATCTTCCATCAGGTATCAGATACTTGAATTTTGAAATGGCCAAAATTAATCCATTTCATTGGGAGGATCTCTTCGTTTGCTTTATATTAGATTGACTAATTTATATATGTTTTATCTGCAACAACAAATAAGTTGAAACAGCATATTCCCAAATTGGAAGAAATCCAGAAGTCCTCCGACCGAGTAAACTCTATTTACATTGTAACGCCGTCGTCATTACTAACAGGGAACGTTTTGGAGGGGAACGGCGTGTGATGAATGTGGATGACTGGTGGCTTCCTATGTGCACAGCCCAGGAATTTTGAAGTAAATCTGAAAAATTAGTTTGGGCAACAGTAAGAATTGATTAAAGCATATATGTATCACGCAAATGGCGAACTGTTGGAGGTGCAATTATAGCCTTCAACGTAATAGTTCACCCCGTGTCTTTGCATTAAATCTACATCTCGATATTCAGCTAAAAATTTACTGAAGCCAAGGAAGCAGAAAAATGGGCAGGATATTATATTTAATTTAATCAATTTTCCCGAATTTAAATTGTTTGTCACAATGCATCCATTCGTCAAATGGTACATGATTTATCGTGGAATTGGTGTGACATGGGTAAAATGGAATGGTGACCAATTAACATTCCCCCAAAGCAAAACAACCAAACAAATGAGGTTCATATTAGATTCCAGCCACTGGAGCGCAGGCACGGGTCGAATTTTCAAAGTTAAGATGGAACTGCAATACCATTATATATGGAACAATTTCAAGGAAACTAGATGCAATGATTAAATCAATTTCATTTTTAGAACTAGCGACTTTGAAAGAAAATATCAAAATGTCAGGTAATTAAATCCGATGTGTTAAAGAAGGAGCTGCAGATGCTGGAAAATCGAAGGTACACAAAAAAGCTGGAGAAACTCAGCGGGTGCAGCAGCATCTATGGAGCGAAGGAAATTAAATCCGATGACCGAGTTCAAGTGATGTGTCATTCAAATTACTACCGTTCTTGACAAAATTGTTACTAACGGACAACCTCATGGCACACAATCTGAACATTAAACGTGTTAGACTTTAAACTAGAACGGTTGGGGGGAGGGCCTCAAATAGAGAAAGCTAGTAGAAAATGTGGGAGGCAGGAGGCAGAGAAGGGAAGCACTCGGACCCAAAATATAGGGGAGAAAGAAGAAAAAGATAATAAACAGAGAATAAGTGGCGGTGGGTTTCTTAAATGTGTATATTTTAATGCTAGGAACATTGTAAGAAAGGTGGATGAGCTTACAGCCTAGATTGACACCTGGAAGTATGATGTTGTGGCGATCAGTGAAACATGGTTGCAGGAGGGCTGTGATTGAAAACTAAATATTCCAGGATATTCCAGGGGGCGGAGGTATGCGTTGGGGAGCACTTCGGGTCCAGCGATCACAATACCATTAGTTTCAATATAATTATGGAGAGGGATGGAACTGGACCTAGGGTTGAGATTTTTGATTGGAGAAATGCTAACTTTGAGGAGATGCGAAAGGATTTAATAGGAGTGAATTGGGACATGTTGTTTTATGGGAAGGATGTAGAAGAGAAATGGGGGGCATTTAAAGGTGAAATTCTAAGAGTACAGAATCTTTATGTCCCTGTTCGGTTGAAAGGAAATAATAAAAATTGGAAAGAGCCATGGTTTTCAAGGGAAATTGGACACTTGGTTCGTAAAAGGAGAAAGATCTGCAATAATTATAGGCAGCATGGAGTAAATGAGGTGCTTGAGTATAAAGAATGTAAAAATAATTTTAAGAAATCAATTAGAAAAGCTAAAAGAAGATATGAGGTTGCTTTGGCAAGTAAGGTGAAAGTAAATCCAAAGGGTTTCTACAGCTATATTAATAGAAAAAAGGATAACATTGAATAAAATTGGTCCATTAGAGAGTCAGAGTGGACAGCTATCTGCAGAGCCAAAAGAGATGGGGGAGATATTGAACAATTTATTTTCCTCGGTATTCACCAAGGAGAAGGATATGGAATTATGTGAGGTAAGGGAAACAAGCATAGTAGCTATGGAAACTATGAGATTCAAAGAAGAGGAGGTGCGGACACTTTTGAAAAATATGAAAACGGATAAGTCTCCAGGTCCTGACAGGATATTCCCTAGGACATTGAGGGAAGTTAGTGTAGAAATAGCAGGGGCTATGACAGAAATATTTCAAATGTCATTATAAACGGGATTAGTGCCGGAGGATTGGCGTACTGCGCATGTTTATCCGTTGTTTAAAAGGGGTTCTAAGAGTCAACCTATCAATCATAGACCTGTTAGTTTGACGTCAGTGGTGGGCAAATTAATGGAAAGGATACTTAGAGATAATATATATAAGCATCTGGATAAACAGGGTCTGATTAGGCACAGTCAACATGGATTTGTGCCTGGAAGGTCATGTTTGACTAATCTTCTTGAATTTTTCGAAGAGGTTACTAGGGAAATTGATGAGGGTAAAGCAGTGGATGTTGTCTATATGGACTTCAGTAACGCCTTTGACAAGGTTCCTCAAGGAAGGTTGGTTAAGAAGATTCATTTGTTGGGTATTAATGGTGGAGTAGTATGGAAGTTAGAAGTTATATAGAAATTATATAGAAGAACAATTAATTAAAACCAGCATAGCCAGCCAGCCAATTTATCATAGTCAGCATAGTCAGTTATTTTATGTAATCAGACATCAGCTTATTGTACTCAGACTCACGTGATTGTTAGTTTTGCAGCGTTTAACATTTATCTATAATGATCTTGATACATTTATTAAAGCTATTTTTATGTGAACAAACGTCATGGCACAAAAACAAGCCACGTCTTATTTTCTATTTTGCTTTAGCAAGGACATCATGGTAGGCTCAGAGATTTGTTAACGGGCAAGGACATAGTGAGAGATTAGTGTTATAGAAGCATGCATACCAAGTAGCCGCGATAAGGTTGAAAGAGTGTAATATAATGGTTCTTGTTTCTGTAGATCAGAGAGCAATTAGAGAGCAACCAGGCCGTGTTGTCTCTGAATGTTCCAAGCCAAAATTTGTTTGCAAATAAAAGCTTTTCGTCTCCTTGAAGAATTCTCCGTGTCTGTGTCATCTTATCCATACTTTGAGTCTTAAAACCACGACTAAATTGGCGCTGCGAACAGGGTCGGTAAGAGACTGTTACTTAAAAGACAAACAGACAGGGCATTTCCCAGCCCCTCTTGGCTCCTAGGGACAACAGGAAAAGGGTGGCCACCTATACAATTATGCGGTTTTGCGCTTCATTTGGACTAATAACCTGTTGAACATGGGAAGCCATCGGGGCACATAAGTGCCTAGGTAGTTAGAAGGTCTCTCCGACCCAAGAATCTGGCACTAAATTGTTCTAAAAAGGAGGCCCGGAGGATTGTCCGAGAAGGCTGCGCTGTGCGGTGAGTAAATAATATTTGTGATAAGAAAGTACAGCATTGCATTGTGTGATATTATTAAGAGTTTATTGAGACCTCGTGGATACCACCATGAGAGGCCTGGGGTTGCACGGACGAGGCAGGTAAGAGTTTATTAGACCTCGTGGATACCACCCTGAGAGGTCAGGGGTTGCACGGACGAGGCAGGTATTAGACCTCGTGGATACCACCCTGAGACGTCAGGGGTTGCACGGACGAGGCATGGGTTTGTACGGGCAGAATAGGGCATTCTGTGGATACCACCCTGAGTGGGCAGGGGTGTGTACGGGCAGAATAACGTATTTTGTGGATACCACCTTAGGTGACTAAGGGTTTGTACGGGCAAAATACGAATTTAAGGTAAGTGAGTAACAGGAAGTGTACACAGTGATAAAATATAGTAGAATAGCAATAAGAATAGAGTAAGGTTATATAGCAATAAGAATATATTAAGGTAATATAGTGACTACAAGGATGGAGGACGTGTAAGGACTGAGTTTCTTAACTGTTTGTGGAGATACATTTGCTGCATTCTTTCTGCTGCTTGGTCTGTCAGCCTCCCTTTTCTGAAGTTAAGGACAAAATGTGCTTTCTTTGTCTGGAAATTAATGGGAGTGGGTGTGGTCAGATGTTGAGTGACTAGGATTTTGATTGGTTGTGATCTTAGTGGGGTGTGGTCAGATGTTGAGTGAATAGGATTTTGATTGGTTGTGATCTTAGTTGGGTGTGTTCAGATGTTGATTGACTATGAGTTTGATTGGTTGTGATCTTAGTGGGGTGTGGTTAGAATTTGAGTGACGGTGAGTCTGACTAATCATGATCTGAATCAATGTCCAATCACAGCGCTCAGGTACCTGACATAGGGGATTAGACCATCCTACTTTAACTTAAAAAGGAGATAAGAATTATATAAATGTTAATGTGTTTATATAAACTTTAATCTGTGTAGAAAATTGCATAATGTCTATGAACTAAGAATGGAATGAATGTAACTTGTATGTAAAAAACGGTTTTGAATGAATGAGGAAGTTTATATATGTGATAAGTCCTTTAAGAGATTGTAAGCAATGGGGAAGGTTACGAACTGCTGTAAGTTAACGTTTAACACTTTGTATCCTGGTAACTTAAAAGGGGAAAGTTGGAAAATGTAGGTTGCTTGGTTATTCTGATGTTTCTTTTATATTTCCTTTCAGTAAAGTTAATTTGGAAAATTGTTACTAGTAACAGTGGTGAGAATGGATTGAAATAATTGGAAATAAGTTAATTGCTGAAACATGACCAGCTTTTATGGTTTGTTGTTTTATGGAAAACATTATGGTTGTAGAAGGGTAATGATTGTTTGCTGAGATTTTAAGAAAAAGTTGTGAGGAAGTGGCCCACGGAAGGCACTTTCAAGATAAATGTGTGACAAGATGGAAGTGTTACTTATGAATTATATGCCCACAGATAAGTTGGAAAGGTGGGAAAAGCGGAAAGGAAAGGAAGTAGATGCACTTAGGCAGTTCAGAAAGAAAGGAGAGAGAGGCAGTGAGGAGGCAACAGAAGTAGAAAACGACAGGTGTGAAAGTAAAAATCAGGAGGAGTCAGTGGAAGATTTTAAAATAAATTTGCGAAGGAGGATAGACTATCTGAGAAGTAAGAAATGTAGTTTACAATAACAAAGAAGGCATACCAGAAAGGATTGAAGTGGAAAGCAGATGGATAAATTGATGAGACTGCTTTAAAAAGAAAAGGGCAGGACACAGACACAGATTATACTTTGGGGCACCCATAAACTGAGAGAGCTAAAAAAAAATACCTTACCCAATATTCCTGATGGGGCAGGAAATGGATTAGGGCTCTGGAGGAGGAGAATGCGGGATGTTTATTGGCTATGGAGATTTGAAGGCACTTTTGGTGAAAATGATAGGGACCACTAAACTGGGAGAACTCCTGAAGATGGCTGGTATAAAAATGCTGTGAACAATGGCAAGCTGTTTAACACAGTCAGGCAGAGGGTATGGCAGGCCCTCAGACAATGTTACCCACTTAAGTTGGACCCCAAGGAATAAAGGGGAGATCTACTGGGAGAGGCAAATAATCCAGCAGGCTATCTGGAGAACCAGCTGAAAAGGTGGAGCCTTGAAAATGAACAAGAAGTAGAAGGCAACCAGTTAATGAACACTATATTCTGAACCACTGTGGTGGATGTCATTCCTCCTAAAGTCAAGTCTAGATTGGAGGAGGTGGTGGGATTGTCATCTATTTCCCACCCCCGATTCAGCGAACATTTGGTTAATGAGGTCGAGAAATATCGCAAAGATATGAAAAAGACTTGCAGACCAGCAGGAAGAGGTGCAGAGAAAAGTGATGTAAATGTAACTTGAAGAGCTCAAAAAGAAAGAGCGTGAAAAAAGGAAAGACAATGTTGTCAATAACAACAGACCTGGTTGAAATGACTGAAATAAGTGATGCACCAACACACAGTGGGTCCTATGACAGAGCCAAACAGGAGGCAGAGAATTCCATGCCAATAATAAATGTCTTTGGAGGAGTGTCTCCTCAAATGCCCTATCAGGAGTGAAATAAATCTGGATATAAGCCCAGACAGGACTGGGGTCCCCAAGGGTGGGAAGAATCTCAAGGAGGAGGTCAAGAAAGTGTAGTAAGGAGACAGGTAATGGATAAGGTGTGTTGGGGATGTGAACAGGTATGGTTATCAGGAAATAATAATTATTATATTAAGATAGTGGTGAACATAGCTATGGTAAGAACATTAAGAAGAGGTATTAAATAGACCTAGGCTAGGATGCGGCAGAGTTGTAAATACTAGCTCCATGTTTTTAATTAGATGTTAAAGAAAGATTTGAAAGGTGTACCCATAGAAAGTATTTGATACAGTATGTGGATGCTTTGTTGGTTTGATCCATAGGTGAGAAGCAATGTGAGAGAGACATTTTAACTCTCTTGGAAATGATGGCATAAGAGGTCATAAAGTGTCCAGGAAGAAGTTGCTGTTTTGTCAGCAGCAGGTAGAATATTTAGTGTGGAGTAATATCTAAAGAAGTTAAAGCTATAGCGCAGGATCAAATTGAAGCTCCTAAGCCACAGACTGTAAGACAGATGATGACATTCTTGAGAATGGTAGGATATAGTTTAGATTTGATTGGAAAGTATGTTGAAATTTTGATATCATTAAGGAAAATATTGAAGAAAGAAGGACACACATGTCTGAGAAATGTTTTACAGTCAGAGCCGTTGAATGAAGGGGACAAAAAGGTTTTGTTGGGAATGTTTCTTGTTAAAGGGATTATAATAGCAAGTATGCAGGGTTTGAAGTGGTGTATCAGGATGAATTAGACTTTTAGGTAATTAAATTGAAAGATTGCAATCTTGCTTAGCTCAGTTGGCAGAAATTAAGGTTTTAAAAGCAGCATGTGACATGAGGGAAGGTGAGAAAGATGAAGTTTATACCGACTAAGCATATGTTCATGGGGTCTGTCACATGTTTGGAGCAGTAGGGAAACAGAAAGGTTTTGAGAAAAGCAACGGAGACCCCATGAAAAGTTAGCAGTAAGGTACAGACCTGATAAGGTCAATAATGAAGTCACGGGGTTGAAGCTGTCATTAAATGCCAAGCACATAAGGAGGGAAATCAAAGTGCAGATGAAGCAGTCAGAACAGAATCTGGAAGATGATCAGCTGTTATTACGTCTAGGGTAGGCTTGGATGAATTTAGGTGTAGGGACTGGAGTGAAGTTTCTGATGAATGAGGTAATCGAGAGGTTTGGTAGAGGTTTGGTAGACCTACTGAAATCAGATTTGACAACGGATTGTTTTCATTCAGTGAGTAGTCAAGCTGGTGCTACAGGCCCTTAGAGTAAAACACAGATTTGGGTGTGTAACACCTGCAGTCACATGGCATGGTGGAAAGAATAAATGGAACATTGAAGGTTAATATAAATACGATTTGTGTAACTACAAAGTTGAATTGGATTAAATGTCCTGCCATTGGCACTGAAGAGATGTTGCATGTAAACTAACCGAATAACCCACATAACACCACATGAGATGCTTCCTGGCCGACCTATGCAGGTGGCACAATGGAGAGGTCCCTACAAGGGACCGAGTTTGGAACAGTTACAGGTAGAATTTAAGAAGTATATGTAACAGTTAATTATGATATACAAGTTTATTTATGCACAGGCAAAGTAAAAGCAGTTGGAGGTGGACCAGGATGAAGGACCCTTTAAACCTGGAGACAATGTGTTTGTATGAGATTTACGAACCACCACCGCAGTTCAGGTAGAAGGTTGATCTACCTGGTACCATTTCAATCCTTACATGAGGGCTGCCACGTAGGTACGACTAGATAATAGTCCTGAGGTAAGTGAACAGGAGGACAAAGAAGTGAGGGAAGAGCAGAGTTCTAACAAGAACGTTGTTTGACGTCAGTGATGAGCAAATTAATGGAAAGGATACTTAAAGATAATATATATATGCATTTGGATAAACAGGGTCTGATTAGGAACAATCAACATGGAGTTGTGCCTGGAAGGTCATGTTTGACTAATCTTTTTGAATTTTTGAAGAGGTTACTAGGGAAATTGATGAGGGTAAATGGGTGGATGTTGTCTATATGGAATTCAGTAAGGTGCTACATCTTGGCAGGACAAATCAAAATAGGACGTACATGGTAAATGGTAGCGAATTGAGGAATGTAGTTGAACAGAGGGATTTAGGAATAATTGTGCATAGTTCTCTGAAGGTGGAATCTCATGTAGATAGGGTGGTAAAGAAAGTTTTTGGTGTGATGCCTTTATAAATCAGAGCATTGAGCATAGAAGTTGGGAAGTAATGTTAAACTGTACAAGGCATTGGTGATGCCAATTATGGAGTATGGTGTACAATTTTGGTCGTCAAATTATAGGAAAGATGTCAACAAAATAGAGAGAGTACAGAGGAGATTTACTAGAATGTTGACTGGGTTTCGGCAACTAAGTTACAGAGAAAGGTTGAACAAGTTAGGTCTTTATTGTTTGGAGCGCAGAAGGTTATGCTGAGACGGATAGACAGAGTTGACGTGGATAAGCTTTTTCAATTGAGAGTAGGGAAGATTCAAACAAGAGGACATCATTAAGGGACAGAAGTTTAGGTGTAACATGAGGTGGAACTTCTTTACTGAGATAGTGGTAGCTGTGTGGAATGAGCTTCCAGTGGAAGTGGTGGAGGCAGGTTCGATTTTATCATTTAAAAATAAATTGGATAGGTATATGGACGGGAAAGGAATGGAGGGTTATGGTCTGAGTGCAGGTAGATGGAACTAGGTGAGAGGAAGTGTTAGGCACGGACTAGAAGGGCCGAGATGGCCTGTTTCATTGCTGTCATTGTTATATGGTTAATATAATGTGAGTTTTTTGGAGACATCAGTGACTATGAGACTGGTGTAAATAATGTCAGAATAAGGGGTGTATGTGTCTTGATTGGGGAACAATGCTTCACCTTCATATGTAATAATACTGGCCCGGAGGGGGTCTTTCACTGAAGCCATGGATAAGCTAAAACAAATAAGGAGTGAGGTTAAAAGAAACGTGGGGATCAGACATCAATTGTTTGGATGGCTGGAGAGCATGTTGGGGGGTTGTGGAGCATGGCTGATTAAAATTGGTCTGTACATTGGGGTCGTACTACTTGCAGTGGCAATAATGTTGTGGTGTGTTTTCCCCTGTATTATGTCCCTCCTGGTGAAAACTACTGTGAAGCAACTGCCAATGATAACGGGTGCAGACGAATCCGGCCCTAAAGGAAAGTGGACCTCGGTGATAGAATACTACTACTTGGAGAAGAAGTGTTGGGAAAATGTTAAATGAAGTATGTAAGGGAAGCTGGATATTTTTCCCCGCCTCACGTGATGGGGTGGGGGGGGGGTTGGGCCCAGTTTCTCAGGGAGCCAGAGAAAGAACGCTACACAGCATTACACTAACTTAATTAAAGAGCCTGCATTTTAGGGCTCTATGGGTGATTAGACGTGGGGGATGTGTGTGTGGTTTTCTTTGCCTGTTGAGACTTGTTTGAAGTCTCAGAGAAGGGAGTTACAGTGGCTTGCAAAAGTTTTCATACCCCTTGAACTTTTCCACATTTTGTCACGTTACAACCACAAACGTAAATGTATTTTATTGGGATTTTATGTGATAGACCAACACAAAGTGGTGCATAATTGTGAAGTGGAAGGAAAATGATACATGGTTTTCAAATTTTTTTACAAAAGTATTCAGCCCCCCTGAGTCAATACCTTCTAGAACCACCTTTCGCTGCAATTACAGCTTCAAGTCTTTTAGGGTATGTCTCTACCAGCTTTGCACATCTAGAGACTGAAATTCTTGCCCATTCTTCTTTGCAAAATAGATTAAGCTCAGTCAGATTGGATGGAGAGCGTCTGTGAACAGCAATTTTCAAGTCTTGCCAGAGATTCTCAATTGGATTTAGGTCTGGACTGACTGGGCCATTCTAACACATGAATATGCTTTGATCTAAACCATTCCATTGTAGCTCTGGCTGTATATTTAGGGTCGTTGTCCTGCTGGAAGGTGAACCTTCGCCCAGGTCTCAAGTCGTTTGCAGGCTCTAACAGGTTTTCTTCCAAGATTGCCCTGTATTTGGCTCCATCCATCTTCCCATCAACTCTGACCTGCTTCCCTCTCCCTGCTGAAGAAAAGCATCTCCACAGCATGATGCTGCCACCACCATGTTTCACCGTGGGGATGGTGTGTTCAGGGTGATGTGCCGTGTTAGGTTTCCGCCACACATAGCGTTTTGCATTTAGGCCAAAAACTTCAATTTTGGTCTCATCTGACCAGAGCACCTTCCTCCACATGTTTGCTGTGTCCCCCACATGGCTTGTGGTAAACTGCAAACGGGACTTCTTATGGCTTTTTTTCAACAATGCCTTTCTTCTTGCCACTCTTCCATAAAGGCCCAATTTGTGGAGTGCACGACTAATATTTGTCCTGTGGACAGATTCTCCCACCTGAGCTCCAGAGTTACCATGGGCCTCTTGGCTGCTTCTCTGATCAATGCTCTCCTTGCCCGGCCTGTCAGTTTAGGTGGACGGCCATGTCTTGGTAGGTTTACAGTTGTGCCACACTCTTTCCATTTTCGGATGATGGATTGAACAGTGCTCCGTGAGATGTTCAAAGCTTGGGATATTTTTTATAACCTAACCCTGCTTTAAACTTCTCCACAACTTTATCCCTGACCTGTCTTGTGTGTTCCTTGGGCTTCATGCTGTTTGTTCACTAATATTCTCTAACAAATCTCTGAGGCCTTCACAGAACAGCTGTATTTATACTGAGATTAGATTACACGCAAGTGGACTCTATTTACTAATTAGGTGACTTCTGAAGGCAATTGGTTGCACTGGATTTTATTTAGGGGTATCAGAGTAAAGGGGGCTGAATACTTTTGCACGCGGCAGTTTTCAGTTTTTTATTTGTAAAAAAAATGTGAAAATCATGTATCTTTTTCCTTCCACTTCACAATTATGCGCCACTTTGTGTTGGTCTATCACATAAAATTCCAATTTACGTTTGTGGTTGTAACGTGACAAAATGTGGAAAAGTTCAAGGGGTATGAATACTTTTGCAAGCCACTGCATATGGAAGTTAGAAATTATATAGAAATTATATAGAAGAACAATTAATTAAAACCAGCATAGCCAGCCAACCAATTTATCATAGCCAGCATAGTCAACTATTTTATGTAATCAGACATCAGCTTATTGTACTCAGACTCACGTGATTGTTAGTTTTGCAGCATTTAACAATGTACTTGAAGCATTTATTAAAGCTATTTTATGTGAACAAACGTCATGGCACAAAAATAAGCTACGTCTTATGTTCTATTTTGCTTTTGCAAGGACATCATGGTAGGCTCAGAGATTAAAGTTAACGAGCAAGGACATAGTGATAGATTAGAGTTATAGAAGCAGTAGCCGCAGATAAGGTTGAAAGAGTGTAATATAATGGTTCTTGTTTCCGTAGATCAGAGAGCAATTAGAGAGCAACCAGGCCGTGTTGTCTCTGAATGTTCCAAGCCAAAATGGATTTGCAAATAAAGGCTTTTCGGCTTCTTGAAGATTTCTCCGTGTCTGTGTCATCTTATCCAAACATTGAGTCTTAAAACCACGGCAGTAGCAAGATGGATTCAACAGTGGCTGAATGGGAGATACCAGAGTGTAATGGTGAATGGCTGTTTGTCAGGTTGGAGGCCGGTGACTAGTGCGGTGCCTCAGGGGGTCTGTGTTGGGTCCACTGTTGTTTGTCATGTACACCAATGATCTGGATGATGGTGTGGAAAATTCGATTAGTAAGTATGCAGATGATACTAAGATAGGTGGTGTTGTGGATAATGAAGTAGTTTTCAAAGTCGACAGAGAGATTTAGGCCATTTGGAAGATTGGGCTGAAAGATGGCAGATGGAGTTTAATGCTGATAAATGTGAGGTGTTGCATACTGCAGGACAAATCTATATAGGACGTACATGGTAAATGGTAGCGAATTGAGGAATGCAGTTGAACAGAGGGATCTAGGAGTAACTGTGCATAGTTCCCTGAAGGTGGAATCTCATGTAGATAGGATGGTAAAGAAAGCTTTTGGTGTGCTGGCCTTTATAAATCAGAGCATTGAATATAGAAGTTGGGATGTAATGTTAAAATTGTACAAGGCATTGGTGAGGCCAATTCTCGAGTATGGAGTACAATTTTGGTCGCCTAATTATAGGAAGGATGTCAACAAACTAGATAGAGTACAGAGGAGATTTACTAGAATGTTGCCTGGGTTTCAGCAACTAAGTTACAGAGAAAGGTTGAACAAGTTAGGTCTTTATTCTTTGGAGCGCAGAAGGTTAAGAGGGGACTTGATAGAGGCCTTTAAAATTATGAGCGGGTTATTAGAGTTGACGTGGATAAGCTTTTCCCATTGAGAGTGGGGAAAATTCAAACAAGGGGACATGACTTGAGAATTAAGGGACAGAAGTTTAGGGGTAACATTAGGGGGGATTTCTTTACTCAGAGAGTGGTAGCTGTATGGAATGAGCTTCCAGTGGAAGTGGTGGAGGCAGGTTCGATTTTATCCTTTAAAAATAGATTGGATGGGTATATGGACGGGAAAGGAATGGAGGGTTATGGTCTGAGTGCAGGTAGATGGGACTAGGGGGGAGTAATAAAAAAAATGTTTTTAAAACATTTTAAAAAAGTGTTCGGCACGGACTTGAATGGCCGAGATAGCCTGTTTCCGTGCTGTAATGGTTATATGGTTATATGGTTATATGTTATAATTATGTTTGTTGTCGCTAGGCAATATTCCTACCCATGTTTGCACCCGAAACAACGTCAAGGTGTCGGTCTCGACTAGTTAATGCGAGGTAATTTTCGTACATATCACCTCACTGGAAGACTCGTAATCACTGTTGCTGCAAAACGGAAATAAGGCCAGACGAGTGCCAGCCAAGAAGACACAACAATATTCAATGTTAATTTTCATCGCAGTAACTTTGTTGTTCCTTGCAAAATGTTCCACATGTAACATTCAAGAAAATAATTTCGTTGTGTTAACTGATGATAATATCTAAAACATATTACATTCCTATGTTGTTGATCCGAAAAATAATATTTGAAGTGGTTGAATGTGATGCGTTATTTCAGTGTTTTACTTCAAATTATATTTGCCTATTTGTTCATTTTTGTATTCTTTCAGCGGATGGATCACTTCAAGCGAAATTCAGTGAGTGGCACGTGATTGTTTCTGCAAATAGATCAAATTATACTATTCAATCTCATCGTAAATCTTGGACAAAGTTTACACCACTAACATGTTAAAATTATCAGGTCGGTGGGGGCGCTGCGAGACGGCTGCCGTGCCAGCAGCGTGTTAGTCAATTCTACTTAACGTATTTTATAGTATATCGAAATGTGTGTTTTAATGTCTCTCGGTGTATCTTGTGTGGGGGTCGTGAGGGGGGTAAGGGGTGAACCGCTTTCGGTCGCCTCCTCCACGGAGAGGCGACTTTTTCCATGTCGCCTCCCTCGCGTCCTAACACCTTTCCCGCGGAGGGGGCCGGAACTCCAGCAGCGGGCGCAGCGTGAAATTTTCATCGGGATCGCCAGAACGGCGTGCTCCGATCGCTGCCTCGCGGCAGCCTGAAGCTGCGGTCTACGGAGATTCCAGCTGACGCGACGTCCGGAGCCTGGGATCCCTCGTCGGGGACCCCGGAGGAGAAGAGCTCCGACCGCCGGCCCGCGGCCTACATCATATAGAAGTCGCGGACTGCGGTACTTCTAACCGCGGGCTCGGCGGGGACTTAACATCCGGAGCGGGATCCCTCGCCGGGAATCCCTGGAGAAGAGCTCCGACTGGTGGCCTGCGCCCCACGTCATCTTCAACCCTCGGTCTCCGGTAGGGAAGCACCGATTCGGGGCTTACCTTGCCTGTAAATCTGGCCGCACGCAGCGGCAACTGCGGAGGTTTATGGTCCCGACGACGGGGTGGAATGGATGAGGACTGACTAAACGTTGTGCCTTCCAACACAGTGATGAATGCTGTGGTGGATGTTTTGTGTTCATTTTTTATTGTGTATTGTATGTTCTTTTTTATTGCACCGCTGCTGGCAAGTTCATTTCACTGCACTGCATTGTGTGTGTGACGAATAAATCAGACTATTGACTATTATCCACAAGTACTCCAATCCAAGTGTAAAGTTTCTGTAGACCGTCCCAGTGTTGCCTCGCAGGAGTCTTTCATTTGGTGCATTTAGCTTATTTCATCCAACTAATGGTAGACGCATCTTTCTATGTCTGTTTGCATAACGTCCATTACTTGTAGTATATTTGCGGTCGTGATGCACAATGTTGTTTAGTGCACAATTCATTTAACACAGACGCTGAAAGGAGCCACACCACAATGTAGTAATATATATCCAAACATCATCTGCAAAGCGTTGCCACCGCAGCATTTGTGAACATTAGGCCACAGTGGTGCAAGTTGCATTTCTGACATTCAATCTTTTTTTAAAAAGTCATTAGCAAGAAGGTGTACTTCGCAGTATTCAGCTAAAGAACAATATTATGCTGAAGGAGGTTAATAGGACCGAATTGCAGCTGTGAACATTTCCCTAGTCAGTAAATTCGTGAAATGTCAGCCTGTTTTTTAAAACAAACTTTCTATTTCTCAGGCTGTATTTTTTTTAACAACATTTTCAGGAAATTATCAGCGGATATAAGCATTCATTTGAATTTACTTACACTGAACCTTAACCTAGATTCTCAGGGACTAATCGGCATTGAAATGCTATAAAAAGCTGTGATGATCCAAATTATCCACACATAAAGAAGACGCAAATCCGTGATTTTTGTTTAAGCTTAACTTAGAGCAATGCAAAATAAGCACGTGCTTTTTTGTAACTGTGCATTTGTTTTTCTTTCCTTAGTGGAAACACTTATGCAAATGAAAGGTCAGCAAAGTTCAACAAACATAAGTGTGAAAAAGATAACAATGACCTTTGTGATAAATTTTGAAGTACAGTATATATGTCAAAACGAGTGTTTCGAATATACAGAGCAGAGTGCTTTAAACACACATATATAATACATCAAAACAACATTTTCAACTTTGTTTGAATTATCTAAATATACGCATATAATTATTTGATTGTCCAATCGTGTGACATTAATAAATGATAATGTAATTACATGAAAATGATCAGAAATGTTTCTTTTGCTGGAAGATAGTCTGGCACTAATAAATTACGCACATGCAATATTACATTTTAACGTGAAAAAATGTGAGGTTATACACTTTTGTAGCAAAAACAGGCAGGCAGATTATTATCTAAATGGTGTTAAGTTGGGTAAAGGGGAAGTACAACGGGATCTGGGGGGTCGTTGTTCAGCAGACAATGAAAGTACGCATGCAGGTACAGCAGGCAGTGAAGAAAGCGAAGGCATGTTGGCCTTCCTAACAAGAGGATTTGAATGTAGGGGCAAAGAGGTCCGTCTGCAGTTGTATAGGGCCCTAATGAGACCACACCTGGAGTATTGTGTGCTGTTTTCGTTCCGTAATTTGAGGAAGGACATTCATACTATTGAGGGAATGCAGCGTAGGGTAAATCCCGGGATGGCGGGACTGTCATATGCTGAGAGAATGGAGCGGTTGGGCTTCTATGCGCTGGAATTTAGAAGGATGAGAGGGGATCTTATTGAAGCATATAAGTTTTTAATGGTTTGGACACGCTCGAGGCAGGAAACATATTCCTGATGTTGGGTGAGTCCTGAACCAGGGCCCGCAGTTTAAAAATAAGCGGGAAGGCAATTAGAACGGAGATGAGGAAACACTTTTTCACACAGAGAGTTGTGAGTCTGTGGAATTCTCTGCCTCAGAGGGCGGTGGAGGCCGGTTCTCTGGATACTTTCAAGATATATCTTGTTTGGGCTCTTAAAGATAGCGGAATCAGGGGATATGGGGAGAAGGCAGAAACGGGGTACTGACTGTGGATGATCAGCGATGATCACATTGAATTGCGGTGCTGGCTCGTAGGGGTGAATAGCCCACTCCTACAACTATTGTCTAGTGTCTATTGTCTACATTAAATACAAGCTATCAAAGTGATTCGAAGAATAGTTCGGTGCACACAACGTGAGGAGACGAAACGTTTCTCAATAGAGATTTGAAGAAGGAAAACAGTGCCTTGAAGCAGATGTTCTTTGCAGGAAATAATACATACATGGTGCTATAGCTTTCGCATCGTGGAAATTGTATGTGCGTATGCAACGAGGCCAGTGTATCACTGGGAGATCCAGATCTTGTGTGATCAAAAGTGTTGTTTATTTGGCATGAACAGAACAGGAGCAGGGGGGTGTTGAATAAGTAAATATTCATCGATGCGAGTAGGTAATCCATTAAAGTTCATAATCGTATTCTGGAGTTAAATGGTGACGAAGACGATCGAATCTTACATATGAACCAGCGAGGAACGAAGACATTATAGATTGTGGGTTTTATGGTGAATAGAAATTCCAATTTTTGAAATAAATTCCTCGTAATTAAATCGTCAAGCAATTTCCTTCGAAACCACATTAGTCATACCTGCGACTTTATATGGTGTCAGTAAATTTTACTTTTCATTGATACTAAGGTTAAAGTTGTCTGTTCTTCAGCCAAACCTAATTCAATGTAATCGTGTATCATAACACCATTTAGATATTTCCAACGGCGTTGTTGATGTGCCTACAGAAATTGACATCCAACTTCTGAAATACATTGTAATTACACAATGCCACACAGCGCAGTTGAGAAATTCGTTCCCCTATGTTTAATCTGGAGTGGCAATCTGTGCAAAAACTCCACAACAATCAACTCTGAATAAAAATCAGTACACCTGATTAATACGCATTTGCTTCCAGCATGTTACTCAGTTTCCCTTTATCCCCCACTATAAATCTTAAAACTTCAATTAATCACGATGTTCATGTTACATGACCGAATTCGCCGACGAATTATTGGACATAACATAGAGAAAGAATAAGGGCAAAAACAAACTAACACGTGTTTTGGGAAACAGTTCGGAGGTCATGTTGCAGTTGTATACGACGTTGGTAAGATCGCATTTAGATAATTGATTTCAGTTCTGGGAACCATGTTCTAAGAACGATATTGTCAAGCTTGAAAGGGTTCAGAGTAGATTTACGAGGATGTTGCCAGGGCTAGACCGTCTGAGCTATAGGGAGAGGGTGAGTAGACTGGGTATCTATTTCTTGGAGCGCAGGAGAATGAGGGGTGATCTTACAGAGGTGTATAAAATAATGAGAGGATTAGATCGGGTAGATGCACACAATCTCTTGCCCAGAGTAGGGGAATCGATGACCAGTGGACATAATTTCAAAGTGAAGTGGAAAAGATTAGTAGGACTCCGAGGGGTAACCTTTTCACACAATATGGGCGGGTATATGGAACAAGCTGCCAATGGAGGTAGTTGAGTCTGGGACTATCCCTACGTTTAGGAAATCGTTGGACAGGTGCATGGATAGATTCAAGATTCAAGAATCAATATAATTTATTGTCATGTGTTCCAGATAGGACAATGAAATTCTTGCATTGCTGCAGCACAACAAGATATTTATATATATATATATATATATATATATATAAACACACACACACACACACACACACACGCACGCACACACACACACACACACACACACACGCACGCACGCACACACACACACACACACACACACACACACACACACACACACACACACACACACACACACACACACACACGCACACACACACACACACACACACACACACACACACACACATATATATATATATATATCATCAATAAACAGATAAAGTGCAATAAGCTGTTATATTTCAGAGTTTGTTTGAAGTTGTGTTTAATAGCTTCTGGTGGCTCAGGGGAAGAGGCTGTTCCTGAGCCTGGATGTTGCAGATTTCAGGCTCCTGTATCTTCTACCTGATGGCAGCGGAGAGATGAGTGTGTGGCCGGGATGGTGTGGGTCATTGGTGATGCTGGCAGCCTTTTTGAGGCAGCGCCTGCGGTAGATCCCCTCGATGGTGGGGAGGTCAAAGCCGATGACGGACTGTGCAGTATTTACAACGTTTTGCATTATTTTCTGCTCCTGGACGCTCAGGTTGCCATACCAAGCCACGATGCAACCGGTCAGTATGCTCTCTACTGTGCACCTGGAGAAGTTCGAGAGAGTCCTCTTTGACATACCAACTCTCCGTAATCTTCTCAGGAAGTAGAGGCTCTGATGTGCTTACTTTATGATTGCTTCGGTGTTCTGGGACCAGGAGAAAACTTCAGAAATATGCACGCCCACGAATTTGAAGTTCTTGGCCGTTTCCACCATCGACCCGTTGATGTAAACGGGACTGTGGGTTCCTATCCAACCCCTTCCGAAGTCCACAAAGTTTGGAAGGATATGGACGAAGTGCAGGCAGGTGGACTAGTGTAGATGGCACGTGTTGGTCTGTGTGGGCAAGTTGGGCCAAAGGGCCTGTTGCCACACTGTATCACTATGACTCTAAACATAATTGTCAAAGTACAATCATATTTACGTCGTCTGCATGAGCAATGTAATGGTTCGACTCCTCTCCTTTTCAGAACTGCAAAGAATTAGTCGACGTTTTGGTATGTAACATGACACTTTCCTATCATTGAACACTTAATCGCAATATGATAAACCCCAATTCATCGAACTAACTTCCATGCAATATCGAAAGGTTATTATTATGACTAATACATTTTCACCGCTTGCAGGCAAAATGTTTCCACGTTTACACAACTCGATTGGTTAGCAATGATAACAGTCTAATATGGAAACACTTAATACAAAAATTCAGTGATTCCTAAACATGCTGATGCAGCAGTGGTAATATTTGGAAAAGAAAAATTGGACAATGGCACTGAAATATTTTCGTTAAACAATGTATTTGGCATTTGTAAATTAGGGTTACAAAGAATTACACCACTAGATATCGCCAGTTAAGATTTAGTTTGTTTTATGTGTTGAAAGGATCTGCAGATGCTCGTTTAAACCGATAATAGACAGAAGATGCAGGAGTAAACCAGCGAGACAGGCAGCATCTCTGGATAGAAGGAATGGGTGACATTTTGGGTCGAGACCCTTCTTCAGACTGAGAGCTACGGTTAAGGGAGACACAGAGATAATAAGCATAAGGTGTGAAAACGAGACATCAAATGGGATGCGGCTCAAGGAAAATGAGGAATTGTTAAATAGAATGTGACAACGAAGCGTACAGAGATACAATTTAATCAGGGAGACGTTTTTACTTTAGTTGCTTTAATTTTGCCTTAGTTGTCAACTATACAGCACAGTATATCCCCTCTTCGGATCGTTTGCCTTGTCGTGGTGAAGAGGCTTGCGTGCCCCCATGATTCAGTGAGCGATGCCGTCTGAAGCACCAGCTTTTGGAAGGGCCACCCATGGGAAAAGGTCAAGGATGAGGGTCCAGACTAGGAACAATCCAACCTACAAGTCCCCAACGGCGGACCAGGCGGACCAAGTTACCTTGAACTCGATGGCTATGAAGGAGGGTGAAGGCTGGAACAGATCTATCAGCTCGAATCGTCGTTGTTCCCTTGCCAATGGAATTAGTTGATTGATTTTTGAAGGACCGTGTGCTTCTTGGAGTGCAACATCGAGTACTCGTTAAACAAACACACGCACATGCGTCTTCGTTCTGTGAGCATAAAAACAACTGGACGTAGACCATCATCCTCGACCTCAAGGGAAAGCCACCATTGTATATCCAACTTACGTGGACGATTTAAACTGATGACTTTCTACGTATATTTTATTAACCTATTGATCAATTGTTGCAATGTTCCAATGTTGCAATTTCAGAGGAAAATGTTGAAACAAAGCTGAGAGGTAAAGCCGCTATCTGCAATTGTATGCATCACTGACAAACACATATATTCTATGGAGCTTTAAATTGGACCTGCTGCGTTAAAACCGGAATGCGCAGCAAATATTAGTTGAGTAGGAAAGAGAATAATAAGTTACAGTCAGTTCGATATATTTCCAGCGAAACCGGAAATGGTCAGCGAGCTGAAATCTTATCGTTTACTCTCTCTTCGTGGAAACTAATTGATACGTGTTCTGTGTCTTTCTATTACTTCAAGTTTTTATGTCACGTAGATTCTGTTTTCGTTATTTTTCTTTGCGAATGGAGCAAAAATGCCTTGGTCAGGAGTATTTCAGTGAATGTCAAACACATTTTGTGAAACATCCTCACCGTCAAGCAATTATTATTTCTTTCAAATGAAGCAGCCAGTGCACGCTTCATGCGTTTACTTTTCCTAATCTGGAAAGTGCTATCGGCGTACCACAGGCCCTGATAACTTCTCGTGAAATAGAAGAAAGAAAACGTGGAGAGGGTTCTGAGATAACAAACGATAACATGGAGGAGGATGGCACTGCACACAAAAGTGAAACTGTTTGTTGTTTTATTTTGGTAGTTTTCCCCAAAAATTTGCAGACACCTATAATAAATTATTTTTAAACTATGTCCCAGTCAAAATTCCCATTTTATAATTATTTGAAGATTAAGGTTGATATGATCTCTTGGCTAATTCTTATCAGTCGCAAAAACACTCGTCGTGATTTTACAATCCGACAGTTAGAGAATCCTTTGTCATAGTGCATTGGTGATCAGCAGCTAAATTTCCATAGAGCTGAAGGCACCATAACCATCCCGCCAATACGACCTTCTGCATTTCTGATATGCACATGCACCCTATTGACGTATATTATTAAATCAACATAAAAATATGTTTTAAAGAAGCAGCGAGCAGGCAAAAAAATAGACACATTTATTTTATGTAAATACTAAAATAGAACTGTTGATGATCACGAATTTTTGCCATTGCTTTGCAGAAATTGAATCGCTGAATATGGCACTGCAGAACGTTGGTGAGGGAAATATTTATTGAGATAGAGTAAAGGAAACAGTTCACATTTTGTTGATACGACGATTTTTTAAAAAGTTAATAAATAAATTGACACTGCACTGTCAAAGGCATGACTTTCATTGCCAAAATTGAAGAAACCAATTAAATTATATTTAATACATTGAGGACAATAAAATAATTTACCTCTATTTTCAAAATAGGCGTTGCCATTCAAATGATTTAAGCCGTGCTTCTTCAGTTTCCCATCATTGGAGAATGTAATTTATTCCCTCGCCACAAGATATTTTCCCCAGCCATTGCACTCAACGAAGGTGCGGATCATCTAAAACGTGTTCCAAATTTCGACTTGGAAGAATCAGGCGTAGTCTGAGCTGTCACACGAGGAAGATGACAGCAATGATTCTGCTCATAACTGTCAAGTAAAAATGAGCAAATTTCAGCGGCACCCATGGCTGCTTGATATGTACTAGTACGACTTTTAGTCTTCTATCATATGACATTTTCCTATTTCTAAAGGAAGAATAGTTATGTTTAGCTAAGTCACATTACAGATTCATATAATTATGTATCGCTTGTCACGTACTTTATTCAATTCAATATTCCGATGAAATAATGTTTTACTCTATTAATATAACATAATCGATAATTTCAGTGAATTTTAAACAATCTTTCGTGTTACTTCCAAGAAAATATATTGCGCCGGAAAGAATCAGGTATATAAAATATATTAATAGAAAGTATATAAAATAATTGTTACTTGGTTTGCAATTGCCAAAACCTCTTCGTCACGATATCTTAATTAATTAATGGTTTATAATCAATTAATCGTTTACCACACCGCCTTTTTGTCTTTGCGGTAAGTGATTCTAGTTGCTATTAAACTGCGACGTTACTGTAGCTGCAATGTAACACCATGTTCGTATTTACTATCGCTTTAGAGCTGGACGCGAAATGTAAAACTACTGGTGAGTAATTGTATGATGATGGGAACCAAATGGATGAAGACTATGCATGTACGTACTGAATCATCAATTGCGTTTGTTCCCGCTGGGAATAAGGAACGATTTGGGTTGGTCTCGACCAGATGTATTTTTAAAATGTGCAGCTACAACCCTAAATACACTTTAGGAAATTGCAAAGCACGGGATTCCTAATTCCTTTAAAGCAAAATGAAAATATATTAATTTCGAACTACTTGACCTCTTCAAAGGAATTTTGTCATATGTTTAAATCAATCCTCGTCAAATGGAAAAATGCTCCTAAATTTGAAATGATATCTGGAAGATGTAACATGCTTTCAGTTCAACACTATCTCAGGTCTTCATTGCAGTAACAATCTCGACCTTTTACCGCCAAGTTATGGATCGATACTACAAAGAAGCAGCACAATGAACACTGAAACACCACTTGAGCATTCATGCTCAAGCCAACGATCGCATACCTGTCTACGCTATTCCAGCTCAATTGCACTTTACACTGGGTCAAATCCTTTATTCAAATCCAACATGTATTGAAGATATGCATTCACAATGCATTGGTTTTATAATAAGGCAATGAACATATTGTAAGCTCTTCCTCAAAAAGTGGATCGAATGGCACGAACCTGGAAACCTCGGACATTGTTTAGAGATGCGGAGTGATATTTCATTCCACGTTCAACTTTATTTCCGGTTTCATTCAAACATCATCAGTTGCTTATTTTCTTCCATTTTACGCGCAGATGAACGGACGGATGACCTCCGAATTGGTAAAAAAAACAAGTTGCACTTCTGAAATTGAAATGTTATTCATATCAATATGACTAAAAGTCTGATCTGTTTTACTGTTTCATGATTTTTGTTTTAAACGCTGCCACTTACGGCTGTGATTTTTGGCCATCGTACTCAGAGCAGGACAAGATGATTTTTCCCATCGATGAAAAATTAAAGTTATTAATGTTTAAAACATGTTGAGACTCTCTCTGCTGCCCCTGATGGTGGGAGGGGGGGGGACTATAAAACCCGGTGTAGTGCATCATTCAGTCTCTGCAAGATGGGGGAAGTGAGAGGGTCACGTCTCTCAGTCTGAGCTGTGAATAACACTGACACATGTCTACTAAACCGTGAGTGTGGTTTTACTGACCTTGAGTGCCCTTAATGTGATTTGAAAATGAAAATGTGGTTGGGTTGAAGTAAAAGCACTGCAAATGGTTGGTGGGGATTGGGTTGCAGTAAAAGCATTGCAAATGGTTGCTGGGGATTGGGCTGAAGTAAAAGCACTGCAACTGGTTGCTGGGGGTTGGGCTGAAGTAAAACCTCTGCAAATGGTTGCTAGGGACTTGGGCTGAAGTAAAAACACTGCAAATGGTTGCCGCTGGTTGTGCTGAAGTAAAAGCACTGCAAATGGTTGCTGGGGGTTGGGTTGAAGTAAAAGCACTGCAAATGGTTGCTGGGGGTTGGGTTGAAGTAAAAGCACTGCAAATGTTTGCTGGGGGTTGGATTGAAGTAAAAGCACTGTAAGTGGTCGCTGGGGTTGGGTTGAAGTAAAAGCAAATTAAATGGTTGCTGGGGGTTGGGTTGAAGTAAAAGCACTGCAAATGGTTGCTGGTCTAAACTTGACAACTTCCTGTTTTTTACTGTATATTGATTTTAGATAAAACGCTACCACTTCGGGCTATTTTTGGCCATCTTACTGAGTCCCCCTCCGCTCATCAAGTGCAAAGGATTCTTCCCATCAATGTAAAATAAAAGTGTTATTAGTGTTTAAAAAATGTTGAGAATCTCTCTCATGACATTCAAGGCATGAAGGCCACACCTTTTCCGGTGGGAGTGGGAGGGATTATAAAACCCGAAAGTGTGGGTGTGGCTCAGTCTCTGCATGATGGGGTAGGGAGAGGTCACGACTCTGTCTGAGCTGTGAATCAACTGAACACACTGAATGTCTACTGAACTGTGAGTGTGGTGTTTCGTGTGGTTTTATGATTGTTTTTGGTGGTTTCACCCTGCTTGCAATGGTATGAAACTGTATTTGAATATGGTGGCCTTGCCCCCTTCATGAAATGGTATGAAACTGCATTTGAATGCGGTGGCCTTGCACCCTGCATTAAATGTTATGAAACTGCATTTGAATTTGGTGGCATTGCACCCTGCTTGAAATGATATGAAACTGCACTTGAATTTGGTGGCCTTGCACCCTGCTTAAACTGGTATGAAACTGCACTTGAATTTGTTGGCCTTGCACCCTGCTTGAAGTGGTATGAAACTGCACTTCAATTTGTTGGACTTGGATCCTGCTTGAAGTGGTATGAAACTGCACTTGAATTCGGTGGCCTTGCACCCTGCTTGAAGTGGTCGGAAACTGCACTTAAATTCGGTGGTCTTGCACCCTGCTTGAAGTGGTAAGGAAATGGATTTGAATTTGGTGCCCTTGTACCCGGCTTGAAATGGAATTTCAAGGAATAGCCGAGAGTCAACTGCCAACCCACCAGCCGTGAGTGAGCTGCCAGCACGTCAGGCGTGAGGGACTGAGCTGCCACCCCAAGAATCCATTCGGCCCACAATGTCCATACTAGCCCTCTGGAGACCAGTCCCTTCAGCCCACAACACCCATACCAGTGCTGCAGAAAGCCCCTCCCCCCACTGGCCACCAATATTGGAATTGGTGGAGAGGTGTAATATTGCGTTGGGGGACCAGCCCTCCCGTGTGAACATGGGACCCAACGGGTCCAACTTAGTCTAGTATATACTAAAATTGTTCATTGATGCACTAGTAACACGTTCTGTTTTTGTTTGAACAGAACTTGACAAGCTTCGTCGGACCAATAGTTAGTATGAATGTCAAATTATATCGCGTCGGTGGAAAATAAATTGTAGCAATTATTGGTCCGATATCCCCTGTTTCACAACATCGCTACATATACACGTTACGGGAACTGCATTAATCAAATTGAAACGAACACGCAGAGACAACCATGTTACAATACATTTAAACGTTGTAAAGAGGTTCCACAGCAATATTAAGAGACCGGTTTTGATAGTTACCAAAAACCAAAGCTAAAATGCATCGTAACTAACGGTCCCCATTATTCTGATAGATGAAATCAAAAAGGAATGTGAGTAAGTCAAAGAAACAAAACTAAAGGAATAAATGATTATGTGTACCCATTGCGCCGCATAAACAATGTGTTCTAACTCAATGGACTACAATGACAATCGGCAAGAATAAATCAGTGACTATCAATTCGATTCGAGGGAGATCACCATGCCCATACCATCTTTCTATCTTGAGTTATTAAATGTAAAGCATTTATTTACTGTTGCCACCGTCTTTGGGATCAAAAAACAATGTACAAGCCCGGAATCTCAAATATCCACCTTGTCGCGATATTCTACGTGCCGACGGAATTCTCCACCATCATCCTGACCGCGGTCTACATCCCACCCCAGGTAGACGTCCGTCTGGCACTGGGGTCCTGCACGCCTTGTTCAACAAACACAAGACGGCCTACCCCGAGGCATTTACCACCGTAGCCGGGGACTTCAACAAAGCCAACCTGAAGTAATCGCTCCCTATCTTTCACCAACATGTCTCCTGCAGCACCAGAGGATCAAACACCCTTGCGCACTGCTACACGACCAGCAAAGACGCATATCGCTCTATCCCTCGCCCTCACTTCGGAAAATTCGACCATTCAGCGGAGCTGCATCTTCCTGCATACAGGCTGCAACTGAAGAAAGCACCCCCGGAGGTGAGGACTGTACAGAGCTGGTCGGGGGGGGGGGCAGAGGAACAACTCCAGGACTGCTTGGAGACTGTAGACTGGGCAATGTTCAAGGACTCGGCAACGGACCTGAATTAATACGCCACAGTCGTTACAGACTTCACGAGGAAATGTGTGGAGGACTGCGCTCCAACCTAAACCTTCCGAGTGTTTCCTAAACAGAAGCCTTGGATGAACCATTACATCCGCATTCTTCTGAAGCCAAGATCCCTGGCATTCAGGTCTGGCAATGCAGAGGTCTATAAGAAGTCCTGATATGACCTTGGTAAGGCCATCAATAAGGCCAAAAGGGACTGCTGCTCTAAGCTGGTGGATGAGACGTATGAACCACAACAGTGGCAGTGCTTGAATGCCATCACCTCCTACAAGGATAAATCAGGAGGCAGCTCAAACGACAGCGAAGCATCACTCCCTGACGAGCTTAATGCGTTCTACGCACGATTCGATAGGGCCTGATATGCGTTCCCGGACCCCTATTCGCCCTGACGGTGTAACACTCATCGTCACAGGGGCCGACGTCAGAACACCCTTCAGGGGGGTTGAACACTCGGAAAGCGCCTGGACCTGATTGTATCCCCGGCCTTGTTTCAAAATACCTGTGCGGAACAACTGGCTGACGTTTTTACGGACATTTTCAATCTCTCACATCTGAGGTCTGAGGTTCCCATCTGCTTTAAAAGGGCATCAATATTACCTGTGCCCAAGAAGCGTAAGATGACGTGCCTCAAAGACTATCGACCAGTGGCACAAACGTCTGTGGTGATGAAGTGCTTTGAGAGGTTTGTTATGGTGCACATCAACTCCTACCTCGACAAGAACCTCGACCAACTACAGTTCGCATACCGCCACAACAGGTCAACGGTAGATGCAATTTCACTGACTTCCCACTCTGCACTGGACCACTTGGGCAATAAAAACACCTACGTCAGGTTGTTGTTTACAGACTACAGCTCGGCGCTTAATACAATCATTCATTCCAAGCTGGTTACCAAGCTCACGGAACTGTGCCTCTGCGCACCCCTCTGCACTTGGATCCTCGACTTCGTCATCCACAGACGACAGTCTGTTCGAATTGGAGGAACCACTTCACCCTCAGTAACAATTAGTACGGGAGCACCTCAAGGCTGAGAGCTGAGCCCCATGCTTTACTCAATCTATACCCATGACTGCGTAGCCGGTTATAGTGCGAACTCCAACAACAAGTTCGCCGGTGTGGTTGGACGAATCAGAGATGGGGACGATTCAGAGTATAGAACTGTGATCGACCGACTGGCCAAATGGTGCCGGCACAACAACTTGGTTCTCAATATCAATAAGACCAATGAACTGATTGTGGACTTTAGTAGGGGATGGATGAGGACCCGCAATCCTGTTTATATCAACGGGACGATGGTGGAGAGGGTCAATAACTTCAAATTCCTGGGCGTGCATATATCAGAACATCTTTCCTGGACCCAGCACACCGATGCAATTGTAAAGAAGGCACATCAGCGACTCTTCTTCCTGAGAAGATTACGGAGATTCGGCATGTCGAAGAGGATTCTCCTAAACATCTACAGGTGCACGGCAGAGGGCAGTCTGACTGGTTGCATAGTGACCTGGTTCGGCAACTTGAACGCCCAGGTGCGAAAACGACTACAGAATGTTGTAACCACTGCCCAGTCCATCACCGGCTTTGACCACCCAACCGGCGAAGGAATCTATCGTAGTCGCTGCCACGAAAATGTAGCCAAAATCATCAAGGACCCATACCATCCTGGCCAAACACGTATCTCATCATTGCCATCAGGAAGAAGGTACAGTAGACTGACGACTGTAACGTCCAGGTTCAGGAACAGCTACTTCCCCACAGCCATCAGGAGATTAAACACAACGAGTAAGGTATGAGCTCTGAACTGCAAAAGACAATATAATTATTTGTTATTTGTTATTTATTGAACTTTTTTTTCTTTTTTACCCGTTATATACAATGTTTACATATTCACATATCCTGTTGTGCTGCAGCAAGTAAGAATGTCATTGTCCTGTCCGGGACATATGACAATAAAATACTCTTGACTCTTATGTCCATCTTCTTATCGAGTTCACATCACAAGATTAGAAATTGTTCAGCCAGAACTGACACACTTCTCGGCATCTACATTCAATGGCGTTTTGCACTTCTTGTGCTTCTTGTGCCTTTTGTTCGTGTTGGTGGAAAGATTGGTGGAAACGGCGCCGCAACGTGAACGCTCTTTCGTTGACCCCACCGTTATTTTGAGGAATGAGCAAAATGGAATATATCACATGGAAGTTAACAATATGTTTCGTGCATTCTGGTAGCCAACTAATCAACCTAAATAATATCTGAGAGACGGTTTACTCATTCTGATACATATCCTACCATCTTAAGACAAGAAAAATGCATCACGAGATTCGTGAAGAATTGCTAACGGGTGTTATTACTTATTTCTGCAGAGGAGATGATGGACAGAAAAGACCAAGGTAAAATACGCATAAAATGCAGACGACTGCATATGGTTGAATATCTCAATATGTTAGTCAACGTAAAATTCTGCAGATGCACTCCAACATGTGCCTTAAAAGTAAAAGGCCTGTCTCACGAGTCTGCGGTCATTGTCGGCGAAACAGGAAGAATCTACCGCTCCTGGGCCGCCATAGACGGCGCACTCGGTCAAACGCACAATTCCGGGGCCGTGCGGCGTTGTTCCCAACACCGCACGGTGCTAAAATAAAACCAAGCTCGTGGGACCAGCCGTATTTAAATCACTCGGCCCCCGCGCAGCACCCGTGCGGCGCTCCCGTGGCATAGGCTCGGCGCTCTCGCCGTTACCGTGCGGTCCCGTCTACCGGCGACGCCGCGCTTCACCGCCGATGACCGCAACACCGTGAGACAGAGCCTTTAACGATTTGAAAAGTAAATTATTTTGGAACAGTTAACCTTAAGTTGTAAACTGTGCCTTCTAATTAAATCTTTAATCTGATGTAGCTGGGACACGTCGATTGCGCAGATCGCGCAGAATAGTACACTCTGAAATAATGAACAATTCACGTAATCCTGTCTTCACCCCCCGAATTTGTTAATACAAAGGCATCATGCGGATTTCCGAGGAATGAGGAGACCAATCTTACTTAAGAATAAACATGGGGTGAATAAAAATGGCACACTTCTTCCAGGGGATTGTGGCTAAATTATGAAGTCCGAGAAATACTAAGTTTGAGCAACATAAATTGGGAATACAAGGTAGTATTGAGCATTACTAAAGATACTTGTTTTATGCGATTGCACAAGTCCGCGTAATAGAATATGTCCGAGGTCATTACCATTCCGTGCGCTCTGATACATGGCAGAATGCACTTAAGACATAAAAAGGACCAATATAGAATTTGCCATAAGCTTCTCAGTTTCCGGGAAGTGGTGTGCTACATGTGAGCGTTGCCAAATGGAAAGCTTTCTTGCACAAACAGTAAATTATAAGTATCAAATGTATTTGCCATTTCCGAAAAACTTAATGCCGTTTCTCTTCCCATTCATTCTAGAGTTGGAAACACTGCGATCCACTCTCCAGGATACAGGTGGGTAATCAAGAAATACACATCTTCTTTTTTTGAGATGATCGTGACATTGTAATGAAACCAATGCATACCAGCCGCAAGACGCATCTTCAGTTTTGGACAGAGCAGCTCATCAATTCGAAAAAAACTACATTCTTCAGCTTGTTTTCCACATCTACATAAAGTCATGGAGGGTTATGTGTATTAATGTTGTCACCGTTATTGGTTACCTCACTGTACCAATTGGTGCATGTGATAATAAATGTCTCTTGAACTCTTGGTTCAATTCAAGACTATTAGGCATATTCATTACCTATTACCACAACAGCCTAGCTTCTAGAAAAGCATCCGCAACACGAGTAACGCAGATGATGCATGTTGCCTCAGAAAAAGCATCTCCATCAGCCACGTGAAAAATTAAACTAAATACAACGATGGGTCAATATAGTCGCGCGGAAGATATATAATAAACATGTAATTATTTTCAGAAAAAGAACTTTGATAATCCAGAGTATAATCTACTGGTTTGTACAGAAACGTGGCTTCCTAAATGGAATAAAAATGTGTAAGTAGCTCAGCCGAGAAGAAATGTCTGAAAAATGGAGAATAATTCTAGAAATGTGAAAACGTCCAATTTAGCCGGATAATCTATAACGATGAATCACGTCATGTAAATGGTAAGAATTTGCAAAGTTCGGAGAAGGTAACATTTCTTGGTACTCTAATGCGCGATTTGTACAACAGCTACTTTGCAGGCGATTTTATTTTGGAAAGCATGTTAAAATATACTGCTCAGGAAAATGAATATTAGTGTAAATTGGCCATGCTTCAGTTTTATAGCACGTTCATGAAATAACCTCTGGAACAGATTACCGGTCTCTCTGTTTGACGAATAATGGAAACGTGTAGCAAGCTGCCCAGGGGACCTTTGCTGCACCGATAGTTGTCCTACACCTTCTAAACGAGGGAAAGTTGGCCAGGCCATTTTGGTACCTCCGGACGATTAGAAGAGAGTTCAATTGATAGAAACAAATGATATCTTGGTGCTCTTTATTAGAAGTGGAAAGCATATTTCTACCAGTGCGAAAATATAGAATTATGAATCCATTCAAAAATAAGATTGTTCTGTTTGAATATTGTGGTGAGATGAATTCATTCTCTCAAGTGTTGCGAATTTTCGGAACGCTCTGCGTAGTAGATGTTCTAAGCATGGGGGTTTAATATTTCTAAAGCAGTGCTAGAATTTTTTTTGATACGCATGTACATAAAAATGTATTCCGCGCATAAAAGATAATTTAGAATTGTGATTACAGTCTCATTCGTCGCAACATCAGCTCGAGCGACCTGTAAAACATACAAACATAGAAAATAGGTGCAGGAGTAGGCCATTCGACCCTTCGAGCCTGCACCTCCATTCAATATGATCATGGCTGATCATCCAACTCAGTATCCCGTGTCTGCCTTCTCTCCATAACCCCTGATCTCTTTAGCCACAAGGGCCACATCTAACTCCCTCTTAAATATAGCTAATGAACTGGCCTCAACTACCTTCTGTGGCAGAGAATTCCAGAGATTCACCACTCACTGTGTGAAAAAATGTTTTTCTCATCTCGGTCCTAAAATACTTTACCCTTATCGTTAAACTGCGACCCCTTGTTCTGGACTTCCCCAACATCGGGAACAATCTACCTGCATCTAGCCTGTCCAATCCCTTAAGAATTTTGTAGGTTTCTATAAGATCCCCCCTCAATCTTCTAAACTCTAGCGAGTACATGCCGAGTCCATCCAGTCTTTCTCCATATGAAAGTCCTGACATCCCAGGAATCAGTCTGGTGAACCTTCTCTGTACTCCCTCTATGGCAAGAATGTCTTTCCTCAGATTAGGAGACCAAAACTGTACGCAATACTCCAGGTGTTTTCTCACCACGACCCTGTACAACTGCAGTAGAACCTCCCTGCTCCTATACTCAAATCCTTTTGCTATGAATGCTAACATACCATTCGCTTTCTTCACTGCCTGCTGCATCTGCATGCCTACATTCAATGACTGGTGCACCATGACACCCAGGTCTCGTTGCATCTCCCCTTTTCCTAATCGGTCACCATTCAGATAATAGTCTACTTTCCTGTATTTGCCACCAAAGTGGATGACCTCATATTTATCCACATTATACTGCATCTGCCGTGCATTTGCCCACTCACCCAACCTATCCAAGTCACCTTGCAGTCTCCTAGCATCCTCCTCACAGCTAACACTGCCCCCCAGCTTCGTGTCATCCGCAAACTTGGAGATGATGCATTCAATTCCCTCGTCCAAATCATTAATATATATTGTAAATAGCTGGGGTCCCAGCACTGAGCCTTGCGGTACCCCTCTAGTCACTGCCTGCCATTCCGAAAATGACCAGTTTACTCATAACCTTTGCTTACTGTCTGCCAGCCAGTTCTCTATACACATCAATACTAAACCCCCAATAACGTGTGTTTTAAGTTTGTATACTAATCTCTTATGTGTGACCTTGTCGAAAGCCTTCTGAAAGTACAGATATAACACATCCACTGGTTCTCCCTTATCCACTCTACTAGTTACATCCTCGAAAAAATTATATAAGATTCGTCAGACATGACTACTTTCATAAATCCATGCTGACTTTGTCCAATGATTTCACCACTTTCCATATGTGCTGCTATCCCATCTTTAATAACTGACTCTAGCAGTTTCCCCACTACCGATGTTAGACTAACTGGTCTGTAATTCCCCGTTTTCTCTCTTTCTCCCTTTTTAAAAAGTGGGGATACATGAGCTAATCTCCAATCCTCAGGAACAACACCAGAATTTTAAGAGTTTTGAAAAATTATCACTCATGCATCCACTATTTCTGGGGCTACTTCCTTAAGTACACTGGGATGCAGCCTATCTGGCCCTGGGGATTTACCGGCCCTGGGGATCAGTCCGGTATCTTTTTGTTTTTTTTGTTATGTTTGAAGAACGTTTTTTGTGGGTTTTTTGTCTTTATGTGGGGGGGGCAAGAGGGTACTGTAAGGGGGATAGCGTCCTTCAGTCGCTTCCTGGAGAGGACGCGACTATTTTTCGAGTCGCGTCCTCGCCCCCCCCCCCCCCCCCCCGCGGCCTACCTATTGGATTGGCGCGACCTTTCTTGCCGGGACCGACCAGAGCTCCAGCAGCAGCGGCGCAGCGTTGGATACATCGCGGGGCGGGCGATGCCTTACCGGGGATCGCCGTTTGGAGCTCCGGAGTGCTGGGCCTGCTGCACCGACATCGCGGAGCTGTGGTTCGCGGAACTCCCAACGCGGGCGGCGCTGACCAACATCGCGGAGTCCTGTGACTCCGCCCGGCTCGGCCTGTGGACTTCGGGAGCAGTGGACTCCGATGGGAGGCGGCTGATTTGGAGGTCCGGGCCGCTGAGGATGTTCTCCGTCGGGGTTCCACCGTTCCCGGCGTGAGGGCCTGAACATCGGGCCGCCCGTGGTGGCGACTGCGGGTGCTCGGGAGGCCCCGACTACGGGTGAACATCTGGGAAGATCGGCGGGGAGGCTGGCTGGACTATGGTACCTTCGTTAACTTTGGTGCCGCTGTGGGGCTATGTTGTGTCGTGGACTTCTGTGTATGTGCTTTTTTATTTTTTATTTTTTTATTGATTTATTATTTATTTTTATGATACATGACTGTAAGGAAAATCCATTTCGTTGTCTCTTATGAGATAATGACAATAAATTGAATACAATACAATACAATACAATAACACTTCCCGGCTAACCTGGATTTCACTCAGTTCCTCCATCTCAATTGACCCCCGGTCCCCTGCTATTTCCGGCAGATTATTTATGTCTTCCTTAGTGCAGACAGAACAAAAGTAGTTATTCAATTGGTCTGCCATGTCCTTGTTCCCCATGATCAATTCGCCTGTTTCTGACTGCAAGGGACCTACATTTATTTTAACTAATCTTTTTCTCTTCACATATCTATAAAAACTTTTGCAGTCAGTTTTTATGTTCCCTGCCAGTTTTCTTTCATAATCTATTTTCCCTTTCCTAATTAAGCCCTTTGTCCTCCTCTGCTGAACTGTGAATTTCTCCCAGTCCTCTGATAGGATGCTTTTTCTGGCTAATTTGTATGCTTCATCTTTTATTTTGATACTACCCCTGATTTCCCTTGTTATCCACGGATGCACTACCTTCCCTGATTTATTCTTTTGCCAAACTGGCATGAACAATTGTTGTAGTTCATCCATGCAGTCTTTAAATCCCTTCCATTGCATATCCACCGTCAACCCTTTAAGAATCAATTGTCAGTCTATCTTGGCCAATTCACGTCTCATACCCTCAAAGTTACCTTTCTTTAAGTACAGAACACTTGTTTCTAAATTAATTATGTCACTCTCCATCCTAATGAAGAACTCAACCATATTATGGTCACTCTTGCCCAAGGGGTCACGCACAACAAGACTGCTAACTAACCCTTCCTCATTACTCAATACCCAGTCTAGAATAGCCTGCTCTCTCGTTGGTTCCTCTACATGTTGGTTTAGAAAACTATCCCGCATACATTCCAATAAATCCTCTTCCTCAGCACCCCTGTCAATTTGATTCACCCAATCCATATGTAGATTGAAGTCACCCATTATAACTGTTTGACCTTTGTTCCACGCAGTTCTAATTTCCTGTTTGATGCCATCCCCAACACCACTACTACTGTTAGGTGGCCTGTACACAACTCCCACTAGGGTTTTCTGCCCCTTAATGTTTCGCAGCTCTACCCATATCGATTCCACATCCTCCAAGCTAATGTCCTTCCTTTCTATTGCGTTAATCTCCTCTCTAACCAGCAACGCTACCCCACCTCCTTTTCCTTTCTGTCTATCCCTCCTGAATATTGAATATCCCAGGATGTTCAGCTCCCAACCTTGGTCACCCTGGAGCCATGTCTACGTGATCCCAACTATATCATATTCATTAACAACTACATACACATTCAACTCATTCACCTTATTACGAATGCTCCTTGCATTGAGACACAAAGCCTTCTGGATTGTTTTACAACACTCTTACCCCTTATACAATTATGTTGAAAGGTGGCACACGAGTGCTCTTAATGTGTATGTTTATGTAACCTTCGATCAGTTGAAACGTTGAATTTCTTCATTAAAACCACAAATCGCCACAATTCCCACAAATAACTATTCAATTTACAGACTACCAGCTGTTCGTAACTAACTCAATGAGATCATTTCCATGTAGGGCGTCGGGACAGAGCGCGAGAGCATTGAAAGGATGCTCTCACGGTAAGAAGGAACTGCAGATACTAGATTAAACCGAAGATAGACACAAGTAACTCAGAGGGACAGACAGAAACTCTGGATAGAAGAAATGGGTTATGATTCTGGTTGAGACCCTTTTTCAAACAGCTCTTAACGTACATATCTTGACGGTGCGCAAGAACATATGAATAAGCGCGGATCATAGCTAGATAAAAATATAGATTCCCTCATATGTCATTGTTTTCAGTCCTTTCCTTATGCAGCTCTCACGATACTGCAATCTCTGTTTTTACCTGGAAAAACCTCGGAGCAATGGATTATCGACCTCAAAAACGATGACGTGACCGCCTCAACTCGCCCTCTTGATGTATTCAGTCAAAGGCCTCACATCACTGGGGACAAATTTGATGGCAACATAGAACATGGTGTGCTTATAGCCACAATTTCTCCGGTTGAACGTAACTTGCAAAACATTACACATACCCAAAATAACTTCGAAATAGCTGTGTGGTTTCCCACCCGTGCCTGTCGGTGGGTGATGTAGATAAATGTCCCTGCAAATTTCTTCTGATTTTGGTTTGTTTATATTCAGGTGATGAAATTACTTCCAAAAAAACGACATATTATTGAAGCAATTTAAAAATTCATCTTATCGCCCTAAAAATAGAAGTCCACCTGAGGGTCTTTTTGTTATGTAATTAAATACTGATAGTGCAAATAATAACATGAAATAACTCTCACATACCTCTGTTCATGTTTTTCAATAGAAATGAAGTTGAACAGGTATAGTGAAGGTAAATTACGTGAAAATTTGTATTGTTAAATGTCGCTTGAAGGATTTTGATCTGTGTATTATTCTTAAATCCAATATGTAAAAACTATTGTGTACAAACAATATGTACAAAACAAGCGACTTTGAGTCCTGAAAAGCGCTATATACATAAAATCTATTATTATTATTATTATTGTCAAATTCTGCTTTATAATGTATATTACTGAATACTTGAATTCATTAGATCAGCACAAGCAGTGTTCAATCAATGGTGAGTAATGCGTAACATAGTTTATAAGTGTAAACAATGCTACATTGCCATAAGCGCACAGGAGGCATATACAATCATGGGGAATAAAAAATAAAGACCAACATTATTTATGCATCAATTACATTGGAATCTGTAACTGAACATATACGTTTCCTGGCAGCTTCCTGTCAGACGCATTTGCTGATAGACTGGCGTCAGTATTCCATATTCGCCCTAATTGATTTCTCAATCTTCGTCAGTAGAACACTCATATAATTTCCGATTTGAAGTGTCCTAATATACAAGAAATATGGGAGATGTTGAGAAATTACTTTCCTCACTTCTAACACAAAGTCAGCGTAAAATCAGACATTCAAGTTAGGAGATCGAAGATCAGGCAAATGGCATTTCTATATGTGCTTGTTTACGGCTGTGTTCTACTCCCTTTCATAGAAGTATGCCAGGTAAACCCCTTACAAATATGCACCAACTATTGTACTCTGGCAATGTGGTCCCCGTGAATAAACATCCACGTGGCAATGTAAAATGTGGACCTCCTCCCATAGTTTTAAAGCGTCATCTCAGTTGATTTGAACCACCACCATAAATGTGTGAGCGCTATCCTCGACAAACTTAGCAAAAAGTGGTGGACCACATGGCTTCAACCCTACCATGAAGCTTATCGGACATAAAGGCTATCGGCCAAGAGAAAGTTTGATATAGCACAAAGGATTAAAGAAATCAAGGGATATGCGGAAACTGCCGGAACGGATTTTGGATGATCAGTCATGTTCAAATTGAATGGCGGTCCTGGCTCGAAGGGCCGAATGGTTTATTCCTGCACCTGTTTCCTATGTTTCTATGTTTCCACCATGCACCATTAATGTTTGCCCTGTGTTCCGTTCAGAGACATGGATTGACATATATACCAGGTATCGCAGTACGAAGGAGATGTCACAAACTCTATGTATTTCCAAACAATTTGAATGATAGGAAAATTAAGCACAATGCCCTCTCCCATGTCAGAACCACAAACCCGAGCATCTGATCAAATCATGCTTTATTCAATTCCTGGGTGGGAATAATCCTTTAAATAAATTAACAGAAAAAAATTGAATGTGTTTTTAACTGCGCACATTCCCCATGTGCATTTTCCTCTGTCGGTTCACTCAGATATTACTAAGGTTATCGATGCCGTGCCGTGCAGTTACTTCTGTTTTATTCCCAACGATATATTGAATCATCCTTTGATTCTGTTTTCTTTTCAGCACAAACACTCACAGTGGGTAAGACAAACGAAAATATTTACATTAAATTAATGATCTTTTCAAAGGTCGTACGGGAGATCCGTGAGATTTCAATGTCCATCAAACGCGGGGGGGGGGGGTGTTAGCAATGAGATTTTCCGGACGGTTCGTGGAAATGGATGATAAATTCGACACGGTTTCTGCGTCCGTGCTCTTCTCATAGATTTCTGCGAATCTACGCAGTATTTTCAACATTTCCCGATTATTTTGGATTTTAATGTCATGACATTTCTAAAGTAGAATTATGCCAGGTGTCCATAAACAAATATGATTCTGCTTTCTATTTTCTATTAAGCAGGCATCTCAGAATATGAAATGTCGTCAATGGTGTAGCCATATGCCGGGATGCCCTGGTCTCATATGTTTTCATTGAATTCTGACAACGTATCTTTGGCATATGCCACAAGAATTTACGCACACGTATCATTTATGTCATGCTTAAAAGTTCAACTGGTGTGGTTATTTCTATTTCTAATCGAGGCCTGCGGTAATCAAGGCATGTTCTAGATTTTTTAGTTGAGATTACATTAATTTTGATTGCGCTAAGAATGGCCTTGGAATGACTCATTTCGCCATTAAAATAATACCTTGGCATTTTTAGCCATTCGTTCACGGAATGCGGACGCGTTCTATATGTTGCTAAACGGTAGTCACCTTGAAGTATAGTCAGTCACGAATCAGATATCCTTTGTGTCTGGAGTGTCTGAAACATACACCGAGAAAATGTTCAACCAAGATGGCTTTCTATGCAATTTAGGATTATATAAATCTGCAATTGAAAAGTATCCGGATTTAAATATTTGATAATAAACTATAATGCGGACTCAAGGTCCAAACAAGGGACAACATTACATAGAAATACATTGCATACAAAAACATCATAAAATACATATAACATCTTAATACATCACTTATAAAAGCATCATAAATTATATATTAAAAATTATTCAATGGCATGAATGAATAAGGGTTAATCTACATTCTTCCTCTTAAATAAATAAAGCATAGATATATATATATATATATATATATATATATATATATATATATATATATATATATATATATATATATATATTTTTTATTGTGGTTAGTGGAGCAAATATAAAACACCAGTACAACGTGCGGCATTTATTATTTTAATGCATATGAGATCACATAAAACTAAACAGGTCATGCACAGTTCAGGTATAGACAGTAAATTTTCCAATTAGCGGGTTTGGCTTGCAGACACGACGTGCACGTGTACGATAATAACCCCCAGCAGACACCTCATACTTCGCTAGGGAAGCAAGTCCCTTATCGGGTGAACGCGGAGGAGAAGACAACGGTGGAGATTGGGGCACCGGGTAAGGCAGGGATGGCGTCGGCACCGGCCAACGAATCGCGGGAGCAGCATTCGCAGAGCTTGAGGGAAGATCGGCGGGCTGGTCCGGGGAAGGACTTGAAGATGCCGGTTCAATAAACGGAAGGAGGTGTTGGCGCGTTCGGTGATAAATGCCGTCTTCAATACTGACCAAGTACGACCGTGGTTCCGCGGGGGTCCTCCACAGTCATTCTCCAGAATAACTCAGATGCGGTCGTAACATCGGAGTGACCGCAAACGGAACCTGTCCTTTGTTGAGCGGTTGAAGCGGAGAGCTGCTTTTATCGTAGTATTTTCTTTGTATGTTGCGGCGGCGTTAGAGCTGGGAGTGGATAACTGACGGCGCACGAACTTTTGGTTCTTGTAGTTGCTTGGTCATAGGCAGAGTGGAGCGGTGACATGAGCCGTTCGGCTGCAGATCCTGGGAGTAGGTCGCGAACGATGTTCCGAAGGTTGATTAAATCGAGATAAACATCAGAGACGGCCATGTGTGAGCGTTGCATTAGTTATTTTGTACGTTTTTCCCCCGCGCTCATCCAGGCCGTTGGATTGTGGGTACTCGGGGCTGCTGGTAACGTGATGAAAGTCCCAGTTTTTAGAGAAATTCCTGAAGAGCTGACTGGAGAACTTAGGTCCATTGTCTGAGAGTAGATTTAGAGGGCTTCCGTGGAGAGTGAAGTGGCAAGATAGCTTCTGAATTACCATGGCTGTGGTCGGGCTGCTGAGCAGGTCGATTTTAAACCATCCTGAGTAGGAACCAACTAAAACCACGTATTGTTGGTCGCGCCACTCGAAGATGTCGATTGCCACTGCGGACCAGGGTAAGTCCGGCGTGGGGTGCTGGATAAATTGTTGTTTCTGTTGGTGCGTGGTCAAGCTATTGCAGATCAGGCAGGCAGCAACCTTCTCTAGAATGTAATTAGCCGGGTCTGGCCAGAGCAGCATTCCTTTCGCATGTTGAAGGGTCATTCCTGCAGCCAGATGGACCCCATGGACAATGTCGAAGTACTTCCTGCGAAGAGACGTTGGGATCACCGCCTTGTGTCATTTCATTATCACGCCGTCCTGAATGACTAGTTCGTCACGGACAGGTTAAAATTGGCGGACAGCTTGTGGCGGGTGGTGCTGTTTGTCTGGACAGCCACGTGTGTAGGTCAGTCTGATGTCATATCTCTGTAGTTCCATCATCATGCGTTGTAAACGCGCTGATGCCGTGTGGATCGGTTTACTGATGTATACTGACCCAGGGGCTGGTGATCGGTTTCAACCGTGCTCGGGTTGCCAAAGATAATGTCCTTGAATTTCTTGCAGGCAAAGTTTGCTGCGAGTCGCTCCTTTTTGATTTGAGCGTTGCAGTGTTCAGTCTTGCTACGGGAGGCATCGGCAACTGGTCTGGAGCCATTTCCGTCGTCTTGTAGGCAAGCAGCGCCCAATCCATACTGAGAGGTATCACGGGTAAGGGTGACGGGTAATTTGGCATCAAAGTATGCGAGGGGTGGAGCGCAAGATATTAGTTGTTTGAGAGTTTCAAATGCCCTCTGCTGGTGTTGGTTCCAGGACCAGAGCGTATCCTAGTGGGTCAGTTATCGCAGCGAGGCTGATTGCTCGCTGAGGTTTGGGATGAAGTTTCCAAGGCAGTTTACCATGCCTAAGAATCGTTGTAGAGCAGTCATATCCGTAAGTGCTGGCATTTCGTTGATGGCGATGGTTTTAGACGGGTCTGGCGTAAGTCCGTTGTTGGAGAACACGTGGCCGAGATAAGTCACTTCGTCGACCCGAAACCTGCACTTGAGAGGGCTCAGTTTCAGATTTGCTTCCCTGGCACGATCTAGGACCAGTTTCAGGTATGAGTCATGTTCTTGTGCATTGCGTCCTGTGACCAGGTTGTCGTCCACAATTATGCAACATGGGTAGCTAGCAAAGAGTTGTTCCATAGTGCACTGGTAAACTTTACTGGCTGAATTGATGCCAAGTGGCATTCGTAAACATCGGTAGCGTCCGAAGGGCGTCGCGAATGTGGTTAACATTGAAGATGCATGGTCTAGTGGCATTTGCCAAAATGTGTTATTTGCATCCAGGACAGAAAAATACTGTGGCTTTACCCAGGTTGGCAGTGACTTCTCCCACCGTCCGATTGGGTGGTGTGGCCGTTTCATAACGGTATTTATATGCTTAGACTTGATGCAGATCCTTATTTTGTCTTTGTTCTTCTTGACTGCTGCAACCATGGTGGAGACCCAGGAGGAATGGTCGCTCACATGGGCTATTAAACACAGTGATTCAATTCTGTCTAATTCAGCTTTGACGCGGTCCTTCCTTGCGTGCGGGAATTTGTGAGGAGGTATAACATCATTGTCTGTTACAATGCTGTATTATGTGGGAAGCTTGCCCAGCTGATTGTGAAAAGGCCTTTGTGTTATTCGAGTATTTGTTGGGCAGGACTTTGAGAGGTCGACAGGTGATACACATTTTACAGAAGAAAACTAGGTTCATATTACGGCATGCATCATTGCCCAGAAGGAGGGGCACTTCCCGTTTTACGATTTAAAAAATCCTAGTTGTAAACTTGAGACGTTATATGGCATTGTAGTGTAACCGTACCAACTGGTTGCTATTCCCTGCCCCCCCACCAAATGGATGTAACTTCGAGTTAGTTTTCAGAACAGTTCGTTGTTGTGAATTCTTTGGAAATCTGCCAGCGAAATCACGTTACATCTCGCCCCCGTATCAATCATAGCAGCAACCTTGGTGTTGTTGAGACTGAGCGTTGTCATGGATCACTGTCTTTAGCCACAGAATCGGGAATACAAGAATGTATGTTTTGGCTGACTTCTTGCAGGTGATGCGGTTGCGGTTCTGCTGTTTCAGTCAGTGCCTCGTGGGAGAGTGTGGGTTCAAGTGCATAGAGAGATTGTTTTGACTGGGCCCTGTTGGCACGGGCGCGGCAGCACCGGATAATGTGGCCATTATTTTTACAATAGTGACAAGATTTGCATAAGCGAGGCATTGCTCACGAAATTTCGGGTGTGAGCCATCGCAATTACCGCAGTGAGAAGTGGTGAAGGATATAAATGGCGTGAATTAATAAGGGTTAATGGACACACACCATACACACAGATAGGGAGAGACAGAGAGAGAGAGAGAGAGAGAGAGAGAGAGAGAGAGAGAGAGAGAGAGAGAAAGAGAGAGAGAGAGAGAGAGAGACAGAGAGAGAGAGAGAGAGAGAGAGAGAGCGAGAGAGAGAGAGAGGGGGGAGGGAGGTGGAGAGAGAGAGAGAGAGAAAGAGAGAGAGAGAAAGAGAGAGAGAGAGAGAGAGAGAGAGAGAGAGAGAGGGGGGGGGGAGAGAGATAGCTAGAGAGGGAGAGGGAGAGAGAAAGGGGAGAGAGAGAGAGAGAGAGAGAGAGAGAGAAATAGAGAGAGAGAGAGAGAGAGAGAGAGAGAGAGAGAAATAGAGAGAGAGAGAGAGAGAGAGAGAGAGAGAGAGAGAGAGAGAGAGAGAGAAGAGAGAGAGAGAGAGAGGAGAGAGAGAGAGAGAGAGAGAGAGAGAGAGAGAGAGAGAGAGAGAATGAGAGAGAGAGAGTCTTTGTGTAGTGCTGTACTACCATGTAAAGGTGGCATGCACTTATGTGTGGTGAAGGATATCTATGGCGTGAATTAATAAGGGTTAATCGACACACACCATACACAGAACATATACTGTAGTAGGAGCTGCTGCAGACCAGAGCTAGTTGGACTAAAGAGCACAAGATCATCTGCATACATAATGTGGTTCACTAAAATATTACCAATCTTGCGCCCAGTATTACATGCTTTCAATTGCTTGGACAGATCATCAAGATGAAGATTAAAAAGGACTGGGGACAATATTCCCCCTTGTCTAACACCATTGCTAACCCCAAATGGGACTGAGAGCCTAATGCCCCGTTTTATTTGCATAGTCTGGTGGGCATTTCGGTAAGACAGAATTCTCTCAATGCATCCCTCTTTGACTCATTTTAACAAACAGCTTTCTATGATTAACAAGATCAAAGCCGTTGGAAGCATCAATAAAGCACATAAGAATTCAAGAGTGTTTGCCTCTATATTCGCTTACAATCTCCCTTAGGGTGTATATGCACAAGTCAGTGCCATGTTTAGCTTTAAAACCAGACGAGTTATCTGTGGTTAACAAACACATTTACTCTATCCAACAGAATTCTTTCAAAGACTTTTGACAATATGCTGGATAAAGCTATGGACCTGTAATTTTACTTCGGAGTCACGTGAGTGACTACGTGAAGAAGAGCCCGTCCAGCCGCTCACTCGTCAATCTTCAAAGCAGCGTAGTGAAATCACAGACGACAATTACTGAAGTATGATAGTAAGATACATAAAGACTAGAATTACCAGCTCGATCTTTTATGAGAGTGGGAGCGGATGGCACGTAATCCCTCAACGTAACTCCTCATAAAATAAAGATCAAACTTCAAACTGGTAAATTCTCGTTTAATCTTACTATTATTTAGGCTACCTACTTTACCTTAATGACCGGCACTATCAGAACAGATAAGATTGTGTCTGGTATCAAGCCATATGATTCATGGCCAGTAACGCAAATATTTGGCTAGAAATTACTTTCCTTTCTATTGTACTGGGAAATAAATTCCATCTCGTGGACCAAATAGCGAAATCTTTTAGACAATATTCCACCATACCATATGAACGATTGTAGTTCCCAAGTTTTTCCTTGGATCTAGTGCATTGCCATTCACATTGCACATTTGACCAAAACAATAATTTTCCAACCGCACAAAGTCCATCCATTGGATATTATGTTGTCCTTTCTAACTGCAGTTATAGAATTGAGACTTTAACTTATTTTAACCTTACAGAAAATGAAACTCTGCAGATAAAAATCGGTAATGTACAATATCATTCGGAATGTTTAAGTAACGTAATCATTTTCCTGTTACTTGTGATGCAATTTCTCTCCTTGCAATAATGAAGAAAATTACCGGCAGCTGCAATCCGAGTTAAAGATCCGCATTTCATTTCACCCAAAAGAAATCGAGAGGATGTAATTTTGAATTATATTAACTAAACTAACGTCTCGTTGTGATGAGATAAAATACACCAATAATATATAAGTGGCTAGATTCCTTCCATTTACTGTAAAGATACATGAATCGACAGCTGGAAAATACATCATAGAACATTAAACAGTACAGCACAGGAACTGCCTCTTATCTTCGGCCAAATAAACCCATGCCAACATGATGCCAAATTAAGCTAATATCCGCCCACACGAGATTAATTTCCACCATTTCTTTCATATCCACGTGCCCTGATAAAATCCTCTAAAATCTCACTCCTCTCTGCCTCTTCCACCGCTCCGGCATTGTGTTCCCAAGAGCCACCCCACTCAGAGGAAAATTAAAACTTGCCCCGCACATTAGCTTTAACTTTGTCCTCGCAGCTTAAATCTGCGGCTACAATCCTTGATATATATTCTGACTGTTCAGACAACGTACAATAATTAACCAGTTTACATGATCTGTGTCCATAGGCAACAAGAGTAAATCTCAATATATGGTCATTCTCATCACAAGTGGTATAGATCAAATTCAGTTGCGCCAATGTAGTTTTTCGTGATGGAACTAAAAACTAACTTCTAGCATCCAATGAAAATGTAAATGCGCAATGGGATATTGACACAAATTCCTTTAATTGAATTGTAGACGACACGGATTCTAAAACTGTATTCAAGCTTTGGAAAATAATCGATGTGCCACCAACGATAAGAGAATGGACATGAGATCGACGGAATGTTCCCTGGATCTTTACTCAGAGGATTCTCAGTTTAATATTTCCTTTATGATTCGAACATTTCGAATTGTGATTCTTAGCGTCTGGATGCGATTAAGTCTGCATCGGTGGAACCGCTACTTCCTACCGTATAATCTAGATTTCGTAGAATGATATTAAAATCGCTGGTTCACTGCCGATATTTCCGGAAGTGTAGGTAACTGAAAGGTCCTGCTCTTATAACTAAATCTACGGTCTACATTTATGCCAGATACACACTTTCAGTTTGGCTTCGCCCCTCGTAATTTAAAAGAATTACACGTTATTAATCATTCCGCAGACGACATATAGCTTGGTCATAAACTAACATTATAGGAGCTAATTATAGGAGTTAAATTTCGTTAATATAACTAAGTATTAGTTATAGGTACATTATAGTGAGTATATTTTTACTAGTAGGCACTGTCGTAAAAGTGTATGCATAAAACTAACACGGAATATAACATGTTCAACTAACAGCAGACAGGATGAACATATCATTTATCGCTTGAGAGTTAGCTAGTTATCCACTAATTCTACTAATGGCATGCTCCAGGTTTATTTCTTATTATTGATATGTAAAAAAAATGTTACCATTGTGATAGATTAACATTTGACAATGCGACATATCAACATGGGCCATATTTGCCCCATATAAATATTATATTATTTTAAATGACATAGGTGTCAACCACTGTGCTAAAACAAAATACAATTAATGCATGAGATTATGCTGTGAAATTACAACCAGCAACTCGTAGGCCATAGTGTATGGTCTGAAAAATGTATAAGTACTAGTCTCCGAAGAAACTACTAATTTATTAGGAAATTAGCATACTAAACTCTCGTGGACGCTGTTATAATATAGAATAGTTGCCCAAGTAATTGTTTGTCAAACTTGTCTATTCCTTCAGTTGAAAAATCGATGGAAATTAAAGGTAATTTTGAAATTTGTTGTTGTGCAAGCACTGCGAATATCACTTGTTTTTAAATGTCTTCATTATAAAACTGTTTATAGGTCAGATTATTGACGGGGAAGCCGAGAGCTGAGGGAAAACCCGGTAGCATATTAATCACCGGGAATCTTACGAAATTGAAATGTACGTCGTTGCTGTAGAATAGGTTGCACGGTGCAATGATGTCCACCACAATCCTTTGTTAAGGATTCCACCGAATGGCTACAGGTATCTTGCAGAGTGGAAAATTAGCAAAAATGATCATGTTTCATATCACTACCAACACAAAGCATGGAGGATTGGACGAAACCAGCAGGCAGACATAGTTAGGAGAAAGAAGCAGGGTTTAAATGGTAGGAATTTGCTGCATTGCACCGTGTGTTACGCGCTATTTCGTACAGATTTCAGATCGGCACGGTGGCGCAAAGGTGTAGTTGCTGCCTTCGTGCGCTTGCGGCGCCGGAGACCCGGGTTCGATCCTGACTACTGGTGCTATCTGTACGGAGTTTGTATCTTCTCCTCTTGTCCGGCGTGGGTTTTCTCCAAGTTATTTGGTTTTCTCCCACACTTCAAAGACGTACAGGTATGTATGTTAATTTGTATATCTGTAAATTGTCCCCAGCATATGTAGGATGGTGTTATTGGGTGGGGAACCCTGGTCGGTGCGGAATCGGAGGGCCGAAATGCCTGTTCCGCGTTGTATCTCTAAACTAAACTAAACTAAACTAACTAAACTAAACTGTGAAAACCATATAGAGGATGAAGAGTTTCGCGTGCTGTACAAACATTTAATATTAAAAATCAGACTTTAATATTAGTACAATAGCGATGGCTGCCAAGTGAAGTCTCTCTGTCCTCTGGTGCACCCCGTCACCTGCCCACACATATCCGCGTTGAATGGTCGGCCCAGATCACGCCAGTTCACGCGAGATCTCGAGCTCGACAAACGAAGATTCGAGACCAAAGAGGTCGAGTGAGGTGACCTGGTCTCGTGTAATTGACTCATCTGTTCGGGGTTGCGGCTGATTGAGTTGAGAGCGGGTTTAGTCGTGATGGCGTACGCCCTCTGTGGTCGGGTTGTGCCAACTGCACTGGTTGGACAATGTCCAAGTGTGCCGGATTAAGACGGTTCACGGAGACATTTTATTGTCTGCCACCCACGTCAATGATGAAAGCCGTGGCGTCGATCTGCAGTGATGTACGGTGGGAATGTCAGCGAAGGTAGACGTACTGGCAGGTCCGGAGGACGGGTGGGTGGTACATCGTTGTGAGACCATGTCGGGTCGTTGCGACTGCAGAGGCGGTTCTTGATGACCACGCGCCGCCAGGAGGAAGTCCCCTGGGACCGTAAGCGGGCTCCGTGCACCAGCTCGGCCGAGGCATTTGCCAAGTCCTCCTTTGGGATTGTGCGTATACGTAGCATGACCCACGGCAATTCGTCAATCCATTCTGGGCCCGTGAGCCGTGCCTTGAGGGATGCCTTCATGTCCCGTTGAAAACGTTCGACGAGGCCGTTTGCTTGCGCGTGGTAGTCCGTTGTGTGGTGCAGATGATTTCCAAGCAGCCGGGCAATTGCTGACCACAGCGCAGAGGTGATCTGCGCACCTCTGTCGGTGGAGATGTCTGCCGGCACGCCAAAGTGGGCGATCCATTGGCGGTGAGGGCACGTCCACAGGTCGCAGTGGAGGTATCCGAGAGCGGAACGGATCCTCGGGAAAAAAACTGAGATCACGCTGCTTAACCGTGCCGCGCTCGTAGTTTGCGAAAGATCTGTAAAGTCTCCCGTTACCATCCTCTATTTCAGGAAAACAATCCCAGCCACTCCAGTAACTCTTTATAAAATATACAAAATTGTCAGACCGGCAACATCCTTGTTAATCTTTTCCGCATCTTCAGGAGAATAATCATATCATTCCTGCAGTGTGGCGATTAGGAGTGCATAAAACACAGCAAGTTCGTTCCCACTCATTCCTTATACCTCTGTACAATCATATGAGAACACTTGCACCTAGTGCTCAGTCCGATTAAGAGAAGCATAGTTCTTTTGTTGCCACTCCCAATTAACTATAGAGTTACAACTCATTTATTTCCCAAGGAGCTTCCATTTACTCTTGAAATCCTGCCTCCGTTTACCTCTCCAAGTGCAGCACTTCACACTTGTCTGGGTTAAAATTTAGAGACACTGGTCATAATCTTCCAAAGCTGTATTGAATCTGTTATGTTTCCCGTGATTAGCAACATGTACATATTAACATCTTAGACCAAAAATAGCGTCGGTGAACCCAGTAATTACACTCCAGTCTGTAATTCTTCGGCGATGCCAAAAGTTCCAGAATTAATAATGAGACACATAAAGAGTATTTTCTTCGTGGAGTACCAAAAGTAGATTGGTTATTTATATCACCTTGCATCTCATAAAAATAAATCATATCAAATTGTACTTATGAAGTGACGTGGAATCTGGAGAGAAGAAATCCAGTCAGCGTGGTACATGCATACGTTTTATAAAATAGAGTAGTCAACTTACCCATCAGAAATATGTATTTTGGGTTGTTAGGTGAAACACATGCGCTGCTCGGGTGAAGAATGCGACCCAACTCACACGGGACCAGCTCTATCAAATTGCATAAACAGTCGATTCTCATATTAGAGAACGGCATGTTCAATTTTGTTGATCACGCAAATTTGGATCCCCGGTGACGCATGAGGCGGATAGCAAAAGACCAAGGAACAAGAGCAAATAAAGCACGATGGCATTTCATACGGCATCTCCATACGTGAACATCAGTGGATTATTATCCAGTTGTGGGAATGTCCATTTTGGTCATTTGTGGAGCAGGTGCACAAGATATTTGTCTTCGACATTTGTATTAAGTTTTCCTTCGTATGCGAGAAGAGATTGTAGAAGATCTTGATTGTAATAGCTACAAATGTGTAGAAGAGAAAGAAAAAAAACAGTTCGCATTTGTGGAGAGGGAGGGGAGCATTTGATCAAAGTAAAAATGATCAGCAAAACAATCACAGACGACTTTAGAAAGAAATTAACAAATGAATGGAATCAGAAAAGCAGTTTGCTGTTTGGGATAGGGTATGGAAATTTACGTATCAGAAGGGAATCAGAAACATCTTCAGATAATGAACATATCGAGCTGTGGAGTGAGAGCAGTAAGTTTAGTTTAGTTGAGTTCAGAGATAAAGGCCGGAAACTGGCCCTTCGGCCCACCGAGTCATCACCGACCAACGATCCCCGCAAATTAACATTCTCCTCCACACACTATGGACAATTTACACACATCAATTAAACCTCCATACCTGTACGTGGGAGGAAAACCCCACGCGGTCAAGGGGAGAAAGTTCAAACTCCGTACAGACAGCACCCGTAGTCGGGATCGAACCAGGGTCTCCGGCGCTGAAAGCTCTTTAAGGCAGCAACACTACCGCTGCGCCACCGTGGCCGCCCATAGGTAGTTTTCACTTTCGAGAGATGGTTCAGAACTTGAAGGACCAATTAGTACAACCATTAAGTGCTACTGACACCAATATCACAATCTCTCATTATGAGACACAGGTCAACGCCGTACGAACCTGACTATTTAAAACAATGGATAGATGACATAGATTATTTTCCATTCTCCCTCGTCCATAAGTTGTGACGCTCCATACGTTTCAACATTGATTTAAATAATGTTGTATATTTAAACGGAGGCGGACGGTATGTGCAATAATCCCTGTATTCATCTTCAGAGTTGAAATCAAAACTGAAGGCCGGTAAGCATGAATAAAAGTAATATGAGTAGAATTAAGTTTGTTTTTCCATTATGCATCTTTTTTATGCCTGTATTTGGCACAAGGGACCCTGGCATTGAAATGGCAAAACAATGTAATACCTTAAATTATTCCAGAACAGTTCCTGCAACTGAAGAGCTTCTTCACCACCAGACAGATTTTTTAAATCATTGTTTTTCGTAATGGTTTATGTTTAGAATATCAAAGCCATTTCTATTAGAGTGAATGAGGAATGAGAAAAACAATTAGGAAAGACAGATGTGGGAAATTAAGCTATGGCATAACAAATAATTAGTGGTCAATTTCAGGTTTAGGAAAATACATGAGAAATGGTTATTACTGTTGTTTTCATTGCCAATCGAGAAGGAAGAAGTGGACATGATAGCATTCGTTTGGCTAAACGTTGCCTCAACGTTGTATATAAACCGCCCCTTTATCTGCTTGGTCTCTTAATCTATCTTTGGACATTGCACCGTTGGTTTATCAGTCTCATCAAATATGGTTTTGTGCATGCAATCGACGAGCCGACCTAATCCAGGTTATAATAAGTCCTGAGTATGGGGAATGCCATCCAGGATAATATGTTGTTGGTGGCGTGCTGCTCCTGCCATGGGTTTGGAGAATTGCATGTGCCTGTAGTAGGACTTCATGTTTCAGTTATAATCTGGGGATTGAGGTTGGTGTAAGATTTCGAGATTTCCACCGCATTTCGGACCTCAGCTTGTAGTACCTTAGTCGTCAGATTGTTCACGGAGTTCGGGCAGAAGAGTGCTTTGTGCTGAGAAAGCGATACACATAGTATCTGTGACCACGGCTTAAAGTTATGTGGTGATGACATTTGATTGGGATCGCTGTCCTCAGTTAAAAGATTAACATTGCGGAAAGTACGTGCTTTACTCTCACGTTAACTACTCGTTTGATGGAATCGTTATTAACTACACGTAATTGAATTTAAATTTTACTTTATTCATGCGCTGAAATCTTGGTTACTTTAATGAAGCAAATTGTCTTAAATATTCAATAGTCCTTAATTACAGCAAACACTGGTAGGTTCATTGGACGTTCTCGGCCTTCAGAATCCACCACTTCCAAATGAATAATACGAAGAGTAAATGTAATGAACGTGCTGGATCGAACAGGATGCGGTCTGATTTCACATTGTTAAAAAGTATAGGCCAAATTGATGTCAAACCATATACGTATCAGGGATGTACATATTTATTTTGTTTTTACAGGAGAAGAAGGTAAGGACCTGACTGCTAACTGTACAGGTAGAGCTGAGTTTTTAACTATTAAGATCGACATTTTATATTATGAATGCGCGTTTGATTGATGGTTCTACAAAGAGATTAAAAAAAACTTACATTTGTTTTTGTAAATAAATTTAGTATTTTATGATATCCGCATTTTTACAGGTTGAAATGTCTACATGGACAGATCAGTAAGTGTAAAAGACTCGGCCATATTTTGCCAACACTCTATATTCGTGATCTATCTTTCTGTAAATAAAACGGATGAATACAATTAACTAAAGCAAAGATGCAAACAATACAGGTTAAGATTACACGTATAAAAACAGTTGAGGTACTACACTTGCTGACCGCTACCCCCGGCGGCCATAATCTTTTCCCCTCTTCTTATCCTGCGCATCTCTCAGCCACAGATCCCTCTCCCAATAGATCTTGTATTTTAACTATTAAATTCCAAGGACATTATACATTTCAGTTAGAGTTGCAAATCTGTAGGAAGTAACTGCAGATGCCAGTTTACACCTAAGAAAGACACAAAGTGCAGAAGTAACACAGCGGGACCTGCAGCATCTCTGGAGAACCGAACGAATCACTTTTTTCCGGTCAGCCTGAAGAAGGGTCTCGAACCGAAATGTCACCCATTTCATCTCCCCAGAGATACTGCCTGTCCCGCTGAGTTACTCCAGAATTCTGCGTTTATCTTCAAATGTAAATCTCCTCAGTTCACCTGTAATTTATCTTTACTTGCCAGGCGCCTTCATTCTGTTTTTTTTACCAAGTAGTCACATATTATGCAGTTCCCAAATTTCGCTGACTATAGTTCTCAATCAGTGAGCACGTTTATGTTGCTGCACTAAGGTAAACAAGGATCTTAGCCGTGACGACATATATCAGGGGATCCATTGCAAAGCTGCACCTGGGAAAATACTTGAATGAACGGCATTAAAAGTATCTGAGAAGGAATGGTGTCTTCGTCACGTTCTCGGGAAGGCAGAATATGGACCAGCAACATAGGATTGGTGAACTGCCATCAAGACAATCTATATGAAATTTAAAACACTTCGGGTGATGACCTGCGCAAATTTCAGTTGACTAGCCCTCATATTTTATTTAGACCCGAATTTGGTGCCCAGAGATATTGTTAAATTACTTTGGATTCGAGCTTGATCCACTAAAGTGACATATTGTCGGATATGAGTGCAATTTGCAAAATTGCAAGTAATATGAATATGCTTGCAAATTTCAGAGTGACTCATACTTCTTTTGTCGGGGTGGGTGGGGATGGGGGGTGGTAAAAACATCAATGGTATTCTGATTCATTTTCTCATTCAGAAATAACGATGACCTAATCATTAATTTGCCGATTTAAACGGCAAACTATTTGTAATCCGACTGATAGTGTTCCTCTCTGCCGCCGAGCTGCAATGATGTTAAGTAAAAAAAGTGCAAGCTTACTCACCTGCATTTGCTAAATTTACCTCTGCCCGAAATGAATTGAAGCTGCAGTATCTATATTTGGGGAACCTGGAATACCATGACGAATTACAGTGGCTTGCAAAAGTATTCATACCCCTTGAACTTTTATTCATTTTGTCACGTTACAACCACAAACGTAAATGTATTTTATTGGGATTTTATGTGATAGACCAACACAAAGTGGTGGATAATTGTGAAGTGGAAGGAAAATAATACATGGTTTTCAAATTTTTTTACAAATAAATAACTGAAAAGTGTCGCGTGCAAAAGTATTCAGCCCCCCTGAGTCAATACTTTGTAGAACCACCTTCCGCTGCAATTACAGCTGCAAGTCTTTTGGGGTATGTCTCTACCCCTCCACCCACACACAAAAAACTGCCCCCCCCCCTGTTTAATGCTGAATTCTGTGGATGATTTCCTAACGAAATATGTGCAAATTTGTCTCTTAATACATTCCAGATTTCATTGTCTGACTGCTCATGTGTGGTATCATAATTTTCCACTCCGCTCTCCCATTTTTACTTGGCTTTCAAAGCGGAGACCCTTCAAATACTGAATAATTATCAATGCCTTGAAGAAACTACCAAAGTAACTCTGGTTCCTTAGCTGCCTACATTATCAAGATGAGTGAAAGGTTATCATTTCCATGACAACATGAACAACTATTAAACGTTGACTACAACAATTAACACGATTAATATATTAATGGTTTAGAAACAAATGCCTTAATTTACGACCTGTTTGATCATAAATACTGAGACAAATACAGATAATTGACACATATTCTTTAATTTGTAAATATTATGTTTTTATTTCTGCCTACTCAATTTCAACGAAGCGATATTTTCGACATGACGATAGAAGTTAAACAGGAATATTTCCCATTGTGTCGTCAGTGGAATTACTCTTGTTCATCATTCGCCATTGTACAAAATACGTCATCCATAGCTGAAGCATAGCCCAGCAGATGCAAGTAGAACCAGGGCAACAATTTCAGCATCATTGTTTTCGTGTGGGCGTCCATAAAATTTTGGGGGGGGGGGGGGTTTCACGTTAGAACTGTGGCAACCTACTTCGGAACTGCTGCCTTTTTCAATCCTTCTGCATTTACATGCAAACCCAACAAATGTTAATTTAAGATGTGATTCTATTGTGCGAGGAGATCGCCATTTTCCAAACCAGAAATACCAACACAAAAGTGCAGAACAAATCAAACGGAGACTTATCCCTAATAATTGAAAAAACAAAAGCAGATGAACCAAGTCAGTAAGTCCTGTTTTCCCCATTAACTTCCAGTTTTAGATGATAAAGTCTACAAGCGTTTTCTGTAGAATGGGGACTGTCGGACTTAATGGAAATGCAAACGAATTTCATTAAATTTGCACGGTTTGTTTGGTCGAATGGCCTAATTCAGCTGCTAAGAACACGGACTTATGAAATCTGCAGTTTGCTTCTTAATTGATAATTGGTGATGGTAAATGTCCTGATCCTTTTGTAATATGTAAAGAACGGGGTGCACAATAATTTGAGAGATCGAGAATCACCATTCATTCTCATACATAAATCATCTTTATCATGTTGGAGCCTGGATTTCTGTGCTAGCTGACTGCCAGATTTCTCGACTATGTCATGGAGCAACTGTTGTGAGTGCACCTTATTCGATCACGTGTGTGCTCAATAACAACACTTAATTTAAATATTGATTAAACATTTGGCCCACAGCCAAGACCCGCGATGATTTTAGTGTATGTGAGAGATGGCCTAATTTTTGATACTTTTAATCTCTCTTGACATTGAGAATTAATTAAACAATTAAGAAAATAAACGAATTATATAATTAAATAGTGAAACACCTGAATAGTCGACGGAACGAACAATCGACTGCTAAAAATATGTTCATTTCATCCCTTAACATTTGCTACAATGGAATTTTAAAAACTAATACGTCAATACGAACCATAATATTCTGTGCAAGTGTAGAGCCGAGTTAGCTTTCAAAATCGAGGAATACGGCTCTGATGATTGACTGTGGTGTTGCACCTTTAATAGTCTTAGAATAATTATTTGCACTTTTCTAATTATTTAGAAGATACTTTGGAAGATCGGATCACTAAAATACCACTATCCTCCACAACATCGCACACTTCTTTGCTCATATATCCTGAATACTGTTCGTTGAAGTTTAGATAAACATCAGACCAATGTACACCTCGAATTATTGCCCATTTCATTTGCAGCAACAACAAATAATATCAAGCAGCATACATAATGAGCGGGAACTTTTACGTAACATGCAAACAACGTTAGTAGTGTATTTAGATATGTTTTTGTAACTATCCATATGGAAATCTGCATATTAAGGTTAACGAATGGCATACTACTTGATTGGAAAGGGAGCTTTGGAAAGCTTAATGCGGAAATTTTCAATTCTGAAATAGATACATGCCGTGCCAACGTCGAAATTTAAGCGGCATCGATTTAATTTTGGGCACTGCATAGTGATAGCGAATGGGTACTGAATACTATATATCGCATAATTTCCCCTTTGTAAGCATGCTGGTTATCAGGAGTGTTTCATCAATTTTAAATAATTAATCGTCTAATGTGAAAGAGAGTCATTCTGACATTTTGCTTTTATCAGGCGTGCCCATATGGGAACGATATCGAGGTAAAAATCATGAACAAAATTATTTTACATTCTAATGTCTGTGAGAGCTAATACGACTTTATATTGTTAACTATTTTTTTCAATTATATAAGCTACAATAACATACCATTTAATATAAAACAATCAACCGATATCTCGTAACAAATAGAACAACAGGATTTTCAATTGTTTTATTTTTCTTTCACAAAAGGACGGTAGCTATATTGTAAATTGTTGCAACGAATCGTCGGAATCATAGATACCTATTTACGAAAACAATTTATCTGCAATTCATAACCAGTTTTATCTTCTCGTTTCCATTTTTACGTGAAATATTGGGCCATTTTCTCTCCCTGCGACCGTCTTTTATCGGCGGAAGCTCCCGGGCTTTTCTGGGCTTGTTTTTCGGATTGAGCGCTTCCGCTGTTTAGATTAATTCTGTTCAAAGCTGCAAAGAAGATCAAATCACAGACATTTTCATTTTCAATTATTAATACTTCATTGTAACGCACATTTGCATTTCAATTTTTCTTAAAGAATGCAAAACAACTGCTCCAAAAGACAAGTAAGTAGAACGTGAAATAAATGTGTTCATTTGGTTTGATTTCTGCGGACCGATGGCAGAGTTTTGCTCCCGATGCAGGGCAAAGGCAAGTTTGTTAGTTATGACAACAAAGATTTTATATCTACCTATCAATATATCTATCCCGTGTGCGGACGTGGCGCCGACGGACGAGAAGCCGAAGCAAAGAAGTGGAAGCTAAATAACCGAATGGAAACGAAGCCGAAACGCCAAATAACCGAATGGAAACTAAGCAGAAATGCCAACTAACGGAAAAGGTGGGACGCCTAAATGCAAACTAACCGAAAGGACGGGACGCCTACATAGAAACATAGAAAGATTGACACATAGAAAATAGGTGCAGGAGGAGGTCATTCGGCCTTCGAGCCAGCACCGCCATTCATTGTGATCATGGCTATCGTCCCCAAGCAATAACCCGTGCATGCCTTCTCCCCATATCCCTTGATTCCACTAGACCCTAGTGCTCTATCTAACTCTCTCTTAAATGCATCCAGTGACTTGGCCTCCACTGCCCTTTATGGCAGGGAATTCCACAAATTCACAACTCTCTGAGTGAAAAACTATTTTCTCACCTCAGTCTTAAATGGATTCCCCTTTATTCTAAGGCGGTGGCCCCTGGTTCTGCATTCGCCCAACATTGGGAACATTTTTCATGCATCTAGCTTATTCAGTCCTTTTATAATCTTATATGTTTGTGTAAGATCCGCCCCCATCCTTATAAACCTCAGTGAATATAAGAACGCCTAGCCTTTTCAATCTTTCCTCATATGACAGTCCCGCCATCCCAGGGATCAATTTCGTGAACCTACACTGCACTGCCTCAATCACAAGGAAGTCGTTCCTCAAATTAGGAGACCGAAACTGGACACAATACTCCAGATGAGGTCTCATCAGAGCCCTATAAAACTGCAGAAGAACCTCTCTACTCCTATATTGAAATCCTCTCGTTATGAAGGTCAACAGTCCATTAGCTTTCTTCACTGCGTGCTATACCTGCACGCCAAATTTCAGTGGCTTGTGGACAAGGACGCCCAGGTCGAGCTGCACCCCCCCCCCTTGCCTAACCTAACCCCATTGAGATAGTAATCTTCCCCCTTGTTTTTGCCGCCAAAATGGATAACCACATATTTATCCATATTATACTGCATCTGCCACGCATCTGCCCACTCACAGAACCTGTCCAGGTCTCCCTGCAACCTCCTAACATCCTCTTTACATTTCACACTGCCACCCAGCTGTGTGTCATCCGCAAACTTGCTCGTGTTGCTCCTAATTCCCTCTTACAAATCATTAATATCTATGGTAAACAGTTGCGGCCCGAACACCGAGTCTGGCGGCACTCCACTCGCCATTGCCTGCCATTCTGAAAAGGACCCGTTCACTCCTACAATTTGCTTCCTGTCTGCCAACCAATTTTCTATCCATGTCAACACCCTACTCCCGTTACCATGTGCACCAAAGTTAGTCACCAATCACCCGTGCGGGACATGATCAAAGGCTTTTTGAAAGTCTAGATACACTACATACACTGGCACCCCTTCATCCATTATACTTTTCACACCCTCAAAAAGTTCCAGAAGATTAGTCAAGCATGATTTCCCTTTCACAAATCCATGTTGACTTGGACTAAATATTTTACTGCTATCAAATGCCCCATTATTACCTGTTTAGTTATTGACTCCAGCATCTTTCCCACCACCGAAGTCAGGCTAAGTGGTCTGTATATTCCTGTTTTCTCTCTCGCTATTGTTTGAAAATTGGGATAACGTTAGCTATCCTCCAACCCACAGGAACTGATCCTGAATCGATCGAACATTGGAAAATAATCAACAATGCGTCCACTATTTCTATAGCCACATCCCTGAGGACCTTGGGATGCAGACCATCAGGCCCAGGCTATTTATCATCCTTCAGTTCCATTAGCCCACCCAATGCTAAAAACCAATTAACCGAAAGGCTGCGTCGCCTAAAAGCAAACTCACCGAATGGCCGCTCTGCCGAAACGCCACCTACCCGAAAGGCGGCGTCGCCTGCAAGCCAACGGACCGAAATGCCGCTCAACATCAAAGTCAAATAATGGACATGACGTTTCCGGGGGTCTGGACGTCAGCGATTGGTCCATACCCCCGCGTCCATCACATCACTGTGGAGGGATGAACATTGTCCCACACCTCCGCTCCACCCGACCAACAGACCGCGGATGGTGGCTGTGGGAGAGTGGAGGCTGTCCCGAGGGATGCGTACCTTCGGGCGCTAACAACTTGGTGCTTGGGTTCAGATTGCCCAGTCACCTATGGCTTATGTGGGAAAATAATCCCCACGCTCCCGTCTCTCCCTTCTCTCTCCCCTCTTCTCTCACTCCCCATCTCACTCTCCATTCTCTCTCTCCCAACTTCTCGCTCTCCCCCTCCCCTCTCTCTCGCCCTCTCTCTCCCTTTACTCTCTGTCCCTTCTCTCTCTCTGCTCCTCGCTTTTCCCTCCACTCTCTCCCCCCTCTCTCCCTCTCTCTCTCTCTCTCCCCTTCTCTCTGTCTATCCCCTCTTCTCGCTCCCCTCTCTCTCTCCCTTCCCTCTGTCCATTCTCTCTCTCCTCATCTCTCACACCCTCCTCTCTCTCTCTTCTATCTCCCCTTCTCTCTTGCTCTCCCCTCTTCTCTCTCTCCTCCTATCTCCCCCCCTCCTCTCTCCCCCTCTCTGCCTTCTCTCTCTCCCCTTCTCTCTTTCTCACCCTTCTCTCTCTACCCCTCTCTCTCTCCCGCCTCTCTCTCCATTTTCTCTCTCCCCCCCTCTCTCTCTCCTCGCCTCTCTCACCCTCCGCTCTCTCCCCCGCCCCTCTCCCTTCTATATCCCCTTCTCTCTTTCTCTCCTCTATTCTCTCTCTCCCTCTCTCTCACTTGTCTCTCTCCCCTTCTCTCTCTCCTCCTCTCTCTTCCCTCTTCTCTCCCCCCCTGTCTCTCCCTTCGGCCCGCTACGGAATGTGTGTACACCCCCATGTTTTAAAAGCGATTTACTATGCCCCGCGCCGTCTATCCCCGCGGCCGGGGAGGGTGTGGGTTTCAGTATCCAGGGTTCGGAGGGGGAGAATCACCCTGGTGTGGGGGTTGGGGTCCGATGGCGGTGCATCGAGATCAGTGACTCTGGGTGGGCGGAGGGACAAGCCTGTCCCACAGCTCCCCTCCACGCGACCCACAGCCCATCATAGTGCGGCCGCACGGGGGACATGAGGCGGTGGGTGGCCTTTGGAGAGTGCGGGCTGACCCGATGAATGCGCACCTTCGGCCGCTTGCAACTTGGTGCTTGGATTCAGATTACCCAGTCACCTATGGCTTGTGCGTGAAAATGACCCCCACCCTCCCGCCGTTGGAGGCGGAGGTGAGAGAGAAGGGGGGAGAGAATGAGGAGAGAAAGAGAGAAGGGGAGAGAGAGAATTGTGAGAGAAGGGAGGGAAGGGATAGAGTGAGGGAGAGAAGAGGGGTTAGAAAGAGAGAAGGGGAGAGAAAGAAGGGAGATAGAGGGGTGAGAGAGAGCGGCGGGGAGGGAGAGGAGGTGAGGGAGAATGGGGAGAGAGAGATAAGGGGAGAGAGGGGGAGAGAGTGGGGAGGGGAGAGAGATAAGGGGGAAGAGAGAGAAGGGAGAGAGAGAAGGGAAAGAGAGAGGGGGAGAGAGAGAAGAGGGGAGAGAAATAGAGAAGGTGGGAGAGAAGTGAAAGAGGGGGGAGAGAGGAGGGGAGAGAGGAGGAGAGAGAGAAGGGAGAGAGTGGGAGAGAGAAGGGGATAGAGAGAAGAGGGATGAGAAAGTGAGAAGGGGTGAGAGAGAAGGGATAGAGAGGGTGGAGAGAGTGGAGGGGGTAGAGGAGGAGAGAGAGAGGAAGAGAGAGAGAAGAGGGGAGAGAAAGAGAGAAGAGGAGATAGAAGGGAGAGAGAGGAGGAGAGAGGGGGAGAGAGGAGCGAGGAGAGAGGAGGAGAGAGATAAGGGAGAGAGAGAAGGGAGAGAGAGGGGGACAGAGAGATAGCGGAGACGGGAGCGTGGGTGTCATTTTCCCACACAAGCCATAGGTGACTGGGCAATCTGTACCCAGCACCAAGTTGTAAGCGGCCGAAGGTGCGCATCCCTCAGTACAGCTCCCTCTCTCCCACAGCCACACTCCGCGGACTGTGGGTCGGAGGTGTGGGATAATGTTCATAGCTCCACAGTGATGTGATGGACACGTGGGTGCGGACTAATCGCCGACAAGTCCCCTCCCCCCCCGGCAACGTCATGTCCGTTATTTGACTTTTCTGTTGAGCGGCATTCGGTCCGTTGGCTTGTAGGCGACGGCGCCTTTCGGGTAGGTGTCGTTTCGGCAGAGCATCCATTCGGCGTGTACAATTGATAAACTTGCATATAGCTCCCTTATCACTGATCAGAGACGATAGATGCATTCGCGGTATCAATCATTGAAGAGTGTATTTCTCAGGAACATTGGAAGCGGGGTGTAATGATGGGGGTACATGTGATATACACGTAAGTTTTCCCACCTTTTAGCGGAAATCAGCGATGAGGAAATCTATGTCTATCTATCTATCTATCTATCTATCTATCTATCTATCTATCTATCTATCTATCTATCTATCTATCTATCTATCTATCTATCTATCTATCTATCTATCTATCTATCTATCTATCTGTCTATCTATCTATCTATCGATCTATATATCTATCTATCTATCTATCTATCTATCTATCTCTCTCACTATCCATCTATCTATCTATCTAACTATCTATCTATATATCTATCTATCTATCTATCAAACCCGTTGCTCCTCTTGGCCTTTGTCCGCGACCTTTCGAGGTCTCCCCAGTTGAGCCCACTCTCAGACATTCTGTCTGGACACCTCTTGTTCAGCTGTTCCTGGGGCGACCTATTTTTCCTTTTTCCTTGGGGGTTCAATTTCAGCACTTGCCGGGTGATGGTTGTGGCTGGTTTTTTTGAGCGTGTGTCCAATCCAACATTTTCTCCTTCGAATTTGTAAGTCAATGGGACCCTGGCTTGATCTTATCCACAGGTCCACATTGCTTATTTTGTCTCCTCACCAAATGTTAAGTTTTCTCCTAATGTTTGCAGCCTGTTTTACGTGTGATTAGTTGTTTTCCACCCATACAGCATCAATGTTTTTTACATTTGAGTTCAGGATGCGTATTTTGGTATTGATTGAGATGTGTTTTGAGCTCAAGATCTTCATGAGCATATTAAACACCACCCTAGCCTATTTGAATCTACCTATGTTTGCCTATATACTTATAAATCTGCCTTTATACTTATAAAAGTCCTATATTGTATGTGTGCGTGCGTATGTGTGTGTGTGTTTTTCGACAAAACGCTACGCATAGCGCTGACATTTTTACAAAACCTTAAACACATCTTTCGCGATAATCAGGTACGCTTCAGATTTGATGCTTAGAGTTAAAAAAAAAATAGAGAGAGACAGTCTTCCAGCGGCTTCTAGTGATTATGCCAGAATGCCATCTCACAGTTCAATAATCGCAATTGGCTCTCATCTGCACAAGCTGCCGAGCGGGATAATGACATCACAACGGTAACGGCAGCAACAGCTTGAAGGAGCGGTTGGCAGCAGAATATTGGTGCATAATTCGAGAGCGCGCGCGCGCGCGAGAGAGAGAGAGAGAGAGAGAGAGAGAGAGAGAGAGAGAGAGAGAGAGAGAGAGAGAGAGAGAGAGAGAGAGAGAGAGAGAGAGAGAGAGAGAGAGAGGGGGGGAGATGAGGAGAGAGCGAGTGAGAGAGATGGATAGAGAGAGAGTGAGAGAGGGGGAATGGGGAGAGAGAGCGAGTGAGAGAGATGGAGAGAGAGAGGTGGGGAGAGAGAGAGGGGGAGAGAGAGAGCGAGAGAGAAAGAGGGAGACAGAAGGAGAAAAAGAGGGAAGGGGAGAGAGAGTGGGAGAGAGAGAGAGGGAGAGAGAGGGGGAGATAGATAGATAGGAGAGAGACACACAGATGTATATATATATATACTATACTAATTGGGACCCGTTGGGTCCCAGCATCACACGGGAGGGCTGGTCACCCAACGTAATATTCCACCACTCCACCAATTCCAATAGTGCTGGCCAGTGGGGGGAGGGGGGCTTTCTGTTGCGCTAGTATGGGTGTTGTGGGCCGATCGGACTGGTTTCCAGAGGGCTAGTATGGACATTGTGGGCTGAATGGATTCTTTGGCTGGCAGCTCAGTCACTGAGGCCTGGCAGCTCAGTCACTTTGACTTGGCAGGCTGGCAGCCGAGAAACTGCCAGAAATTGTGCCCAAAACAGATGACAGACTCTGTGAGAGGGAAGGGGGAGAGGGTGGACTGAATGGATGATTGGGCTGGCAGTTCAGTGAGTCATGGCTGGTTGGCTGGCAGTTCACTTACTCAGGGCTGGTGGGATGGCAGGCTGGCAGTGCAGTCTCTCACGGCTGATGGGCTGGCAGTTCAGTCACTTACAGCTGGTGGGCTGGCAGTTGACTTCGTCACGGCTGCTGGGCTGGCAGTGCAGTCACTCACGACTGGTGGGCTGGCAGTGCAGTCACTCGCGGCTGGTGTGGTGGTGTTCATTCAGTCACCCCTCCTCCCTCCATCACCCCACTCTACTCCTTGCCATTCCCCTCCCCCCAGGCATTCGGTCCATCTCCCGACAACCTCCCCCCATGCACTCTAAGTGGCTCTCCCACATAGCAGCCATTCCTGCCTATTAGGTTCCCATTGTGATGAAGAACACGCAGGCATGAAAAGTGGAAAAAGGATTTCTTAAAGTTTAAAATGTGAATGACTCTTGAAATATAAGAACAATTTGAATTATAAAGATGATCATTATTACGTTCTTTCTTGTTGTGTTCTGCTGCTCACTGCCTCTTGATGTCTATTTGCTGTTGATAAAAAAAGATAATATTTTAATATAGAGAGATTGAGCGGTTGTAATTTGTTGTAATTCTTAATCCTCTGGACTCACTGAAGGATTTGTGCAAAACATGTTTTTGAGGCGGGGGGCTGTCGGGGAGGGATGGGGGTGGCAAACGTCCTGCAGCCGAGGGAGGGTGACGGCTTCAGGCGGGGGGCTCTCATGGGCTGATGAGGGAGGGGGATGCCCTGCAGCGGTGGATGACGGGCGGCTTCAGGTGGGGGAGCATCCTATAGCCAGACGGAGGGCAGCGTCTTGAGGAGGGGGGTGTCAGTGGGGGGGGGGTGGTGGTGACCGACTTACTCATGACCTCTGGACTCACTCACTGCCTCGGGACTAACTCATGGTATCTGGACTGACTGACCCACTCACTCATGACCTCTGGACTGACAGACTGAATCACGGCTTGTGGACTGACTGACTTATGCCCGACCTCTGGAGTCACGTCCGACTTTTGTAAACTGAAAACTGCAACATCCACTTTGAGGAACATCTTCTTCCCGACAGCCATCAGGCTATTAAACATAACGAATCAGCTCTGAACTACGAAAGACTATATTATTTGTACTGTATGTTATTTGTTGATGACACACTGTCACAGATACACAGACACACAGACACACAGACACACAGTTACACAGACACACAGACACACAGACACACCAACACTTTCACACACAGACATTCTCACACACAGACCTTCTCACACACAGACATACAGACACACACAGACTCACACACACACACACACACAGACTCTCACACACACACACAGACTCTCTCACGCACACACACACACAGACACACACACACACACACACAAACACACACACACACACACACAGACTCACACACACAGACAGACTCTCACACACACACACGACACTCATACACACACATATATATATTCACACAAACACACTCTCAGACACACACTCTCACAAACTCACTCACACTCACACACACACACAAACTCACTCGCACACACACACAGACTCTCACGCACTCACACATAGAAACACACACACTCACACACAGACTCTCACACACACACACACAGACTCAAACACACACAGACACACTCACAGACACAGACGCACACGCACAGACACACACACACGGACAGATAATCTCTCACACACACACAGACTCTCAGACACACACACACACACTCTCACACACACACGCACAGACACGCACACACACACACACATATACACACATATACACACAAACACACACACAAATACACACAGACACACTCTCAGACACACAATCTCACACACTCACTCACACACACACAGACACACAAACAGACACACACACACAGACACACACACAGACACACACACACAGACACACACAGACACACACATTCACAGACACGGACACACACTCACACACAGAGACACACAGACTCACACACACACACACACACACACACACACACACACACACACACACACACACACACATAGAGGGAGGTTGCACAGCAGTCGGGTCACGACCCGTGACCCATACTGTTGGCACGCTCCGCCAACTGGAGTACACGCGATGAACTGCAGGTAAGCACTGACCATTGTTTCCAGTGTAGCGGGCCCGTGAAAACACGCCGAAATCTTCAATTTTTGCGCTGTAAATAATTGTGGAAATCGTGATAAGCGTGAGAGACATTTATCCTACTTCAGAATTCCAAAGGTGAGGAGAAATGACGGTTGATAGAAGCGAGAGCTGAAGGGACAACAACGCCCAAAGTGCTTGGCGAACATTGGCCGTGCAGATATCGAGATTGAAAATATTGGGAGTTATCGGGTTATCTCACCGCATTTCATCAACAGTAAGGCATTATTTGTGTTTTTTCATGATTCCTTTAGCATTTAAAAAGTTTCAGAAGTGATAAACCTGGCTGTAAAATTTTAAAATCACCCATGTTTCTCAAGTGGTTTTTACATAAAAAAGAAAACGCCTCTGAATCAAAAATGTATCATTAAAAAATCGCTAACCGAGGAATGGCATAATTGTTGACTGCTAATTGGACATAATCATCCTCAGCAAATTGACAATATCCTATTGAAAGGGAGTGGGTGTTTAAGCTGTCAAGACTTTATTATTTTCCAAAATATACATCTCAATGATAGAAAACTTACATTTCCACACACCACTCGTAAGTCTGGAAATTGTCTTAATGATAAATTTAGCTTCAGAAGCGTTTACGTTTTGCATGTAAAAAACACTTCAGAACCATGGGCGATTTTAAAATTTTACAGCCAGATTTATCATTTTGAAACTTTTTAGATACCAAAGGAATCAAGAAAAAACACAAATAATGCCTTACTGTTGATGAAATACAGTGAGCAAAGGCGATAATTCCCAATATTTTCAATCTCGGCCACGGCCAATCTGCACGGCCAATGTTCGCCAAGCGCTTTAGCTGTCGTAGTCCCTTCAGCTCTCACTTCTCTTTACCTTCATTTCTCTTCACTTTTGGAATTCTGTAGGATAGATGTCTCTCATACACACTCAGACTCACACACACACACACAGTGACACTGACTCACACTGACTCACACTGACTCACACTCACACTCACAGACACACAGACACACACACACGCTGACTCACACACACACACCGAATCACACACACATCGACTCACACACACACGCACACACACACACTGAATCACACACACAGACTCACACAGACTCACTCACACACACAGACTCACACACACACACAGACTCGCACACACAGACTCTCACACACACACACACACACACACACACACAGACTCACACTAACACACAGATTCACACACACACAAAGACACACACTGAGACTCACACAGACTCACACACTCAGACTCACTCACACACACACTGACTCACACACACACACACACACACACACACACACACACACACACACACACACACACACACTCACACACACACATTCACAACCAATACTAAAATGCCAAGTAACTTCAGAACGTGGTAAACCTACAGTGTGTAAAGCGAATAATTCAAACGTTTAAAGCCCCCTGTAGAGGCACCCGCTGCTGAAGCAAAAACGTGCCTTAAATAACGTCAAATAAACACACTCACCATAGACAGACCAGGCAGCTCTTGAATTATTCAACGGCGTCTTCACTTTGTGCCTTTTGCACTCGGCGCCATCTTGACGTCACCCTCTCGTTTCTTCCCACGAACCGTAAATGACGCACACGGCGCCAGCCTGCCGCTAACCGGAAATGACGTAATCGGCGCAATCTTGCCACTAAGCGGAAGTCACGGAATGAGCGCCAATTTTGCAACTGAACACAGTCCTGATCTAATAAAATGTTTATTTAGTCTTTCTCCATCCCACAACTGTTGCAAGCATTTTAAAAGCAAAGACAAACAACTTGGCAAACACTTTACAGCCAATACAGTTTCTGAATACTTTTTAAAAGCCAAGACAATTTGGCAAACACTTTAAAACCAATACATTTTCTGAAAACTTTTAAAAAGCCAAGACAAACAGGCAAACACTTTACAACCAATACATTTTCTGAAAACTTTTTAAAAGCCAAGACAATTTGGCAAACACTTTACAACCAATACATTTTCTGAAAACTTTTTAAAAGCCAAGACAAACAGGCATACACTTTACAACCAATACTTATTCTGAAAACGTTTTAAAAGCCAAGACAATTTGGCACACACTTTACAACCAATACATTTTCTGAAAACTATTTTTTCAAATCCTAGACAACCAATTTGGCAAACACTTTACAACCACATCGAGGGGAATCACCGTCGAGTAGACATGCGTTCAGTGTTATTCGCAGCTTAGAGAGCCGTGGCCCTCTCGCTTCCTCCATATCGCAGAGACTGAGTGAGGCACGGCACTTCCGGGTTTTATAGCCCCTCTCCCTGCCGCCAGCGGGGGCAGCAGAGAGAATGGCGACATTTTTTTAAACATTAATAACTCTGATTTTTCATCGATGGGAAATGTCCTCCGGTCGAATCCCATTTTGAGAAAAATGTATTTCGTCTGCATTGGCGGTTACAGTTGTTATGTCACAATGGGATTGTATGCCGGTCCGCTACAATGTTGCAATCCCAGGTCGTGCAATTGTTTTTTTTAAGTTAAAAATGAGGGAGGGTGACAATGGGGGAATTAGCAGCTCCAGCGCAGTTGTGCACTATGGGTGAGTGGTGGAATATTTAGCGTTGGGGAATTTGGTTGCGTTGGGGGAGCGGGGGAGTGGTGGAATAATGCCGTGTGACAGGTGGAATTGGTCTAGTCTATATATTATTAAATCTCTCATCTTGTCTGTAATAAGTTTGCCTGTTTGTTTGTGCACGTGTGTTTCATGCCCTGAACTACGCCAAAATGGTAAACGGTAGCGCAACATTGTTTGGAGTATCTTACAATCATTTATCTTGTGGTGTGGTTTTTTTATCATGTTTCGTTCAGATTTATGTTATATCTTTTATTATCGCATTCATGAATTACAAAACCTCAATTTGAGAAAATTGTCGCTACAATGTTGCAAACCCAGGACATTAAGTCCGGGCAGTCCAAGCAAGTGCAATTGCATTCTTTTATTTTAAAATAAGGGAAAGTGAATATGGGGAAATGTACAGCCACAGTTCGGTACTATTGGTGAGCGGTGGAATATTTCGTTGGGGGAACGGGTGAGTGGCGGAATATTGCGTTGGGGAACGGGTTGCGTTGGAAGACTAGGCCTCCCGTGAGGGCTATGGGTGAGCGGTCCAATATTTTGTTGGTGAAACGGGTTGCTTTGGGGTACCAGACTTACCGTGTTGGGGAACGGGTTTGTGGTTGAATGTTGAGTTGGCGAACGGGTTGCGTTGGGGATCAAGACTCCCGTGGGGGCTATGGGTGAGTGGTCAAATATTGCGTTGGGGAACTGGTTGGGTTAGGGGACCAGGCCTCCTATGGGACAGGGACACAACGGGTCCCACTTGGCGTAGTATATTACTGAAACACTCATCATGTCCGTGAGTGAGTTTGCGTGTTTGTTTGTGCTCGTGCTTTTCATGACCTGAGCTACGCCAAAATGGTGGACGATAGCGCTACAACTTTGGGACCACCTTACTCACCATTGTCCTGTGGTAGGTGTATCGTTTCGTTCAGATTGATGACATATTTTACGTTATTCACATTTTTAACTTTACAAAATCCCGATTTGATAACAATGTCTTCCCTCTGCACTGGCACTTGCATCTATGGCGGCGCAATGGGAATATAGCCCTGCTTGCTACAATGTAGCAATCCCAGGTCACTGAGCCCTGCCAGCACTACCAAGTGCAATTGCATTTTTTTAAATTTGAAAATGAGGGAGGGTGACTAAGTGTAAATGAGCAGCCTCTGCCCAGCTGGTGGCTATGGGTGAGTTGTGGAATATTGCGTTGGCAGAAAGGGTTGCGTTCGAGAAACGGGTGAATGGTGGAATATTGCCATGGGTATCGGGTTGCGTTGGGGGACCAGGCGTCCTGTGTGAAAGGAACCCAACGGGCCCCACATGGTCTAGTAAGAATAAATATGTTCATTTAATTAATTGACAACATATATGAGCGAACTTTTAGAACGTTTTCCAAGACAAATTTTCCGCAATGTTTTGCGACAAATAATATAATGCATTGTAAATTTAAATTGGATGTTCATTTAAAATGTTCGCTGTCAAGATGAACCCTATGGCCATCGGTAAAATAATGAAAGCTGCTCTTATTACATTGAATTAACATATCGACAATTTTACCGTAATACAAACGTTGTGGATAAGTATGTTAATGCTTAAAATAACTTCTGGGTCCTTATTCAGTGTCCACTTTAGATGCGTTCGTGACATTCCTGAAGTAGCATTAGTCTAACGTTAAATAAAGTACCTTTATTTCATTGATGCATTTTTATTGGTATCTTTCCGAGCATTTCTATGATGTGATGTATGTAAGTTTAAATTATGTTCTTTTTCTCCCAGTGCGACAGATCCTGTTTAAAAACGCAGGTACATATTACAGTGTTCTGGCTCTTTTAGCTAGTAATTTTAAAAAGGAAAAGTGTATTCAGATAATGGATAAACTATTTCGGCGCAGGTGTATTATTTTATAAATATTCAACATTCAATGTATTCAATGTATTCTAAAGGGTATTTTAATAATAAAATGCTGGGCTTACGCTGCAGCAGTTATTTCTGTCATTCTGTGTCAAATTAAAGAAAACATACATTGGATACCCATTTTAATGAAGGGAAATATTAAAATTACATCGCAACCATCACTGAAAAAAATGACTGCGTTCAATTTACAACAATAGAAGCAAGGCTTGCTTTCCAGTTTCTTCTGAAGATTCCTTTTTTTGAAAATGCTCTTCCGGAACTTAATTTGTTTAATCACTGGGGGGGGGGATTCAAGTATTTATCTTGTACTTTTGGATGTTCTATTCACAAATAGTTTACGATGCTTTAACAGTTTAAATTGGCCATAACTTGTACATCTAATTAATTACTATTGGTATTGTTTTCCTAAATATTTAAACATAAACTGCTAAAAGATTTCAAAATTTAAAAAAACACGCTGACGTTTGCTTGTGTAAACTTTCCTCTTTCTAGAAATTATCCAACTGCAGGATAAAATGCGTATCACTGGTAAATTTATTTTAGGAAGGAAATATATATTATTACATAAAACAAGTATTTCGGAATAATCAGCTTTTGCATAAGCTGACACTTTGCACAACCGATTATTCAGTATCTGTTCTGCCAGTCGTTATTACTTTATTTGTTATTGTTTGATATATATATATTTTAATATCGTGAAGTTGTATTTTTTTATACCCGGAAATGGAATACAATAATACAATACAATACAATACAATATACAATACAATACAATAATACTTTATTCGCCAAGTATTTTTTCAACATACGAGGAATTTCATTTGCCATGTCAGTCATACAAATCAAAAGCAACAGAGCTCAAAACATACATTTTAACATAAACATCCACTACAGTGACTCCTCCGCATTCTTCACTTTGATGGAAGGCGAAAACAAGTTTAATGGTTTCCCTTATTTGTTCTCCCGCGGTCGGGGGCCTCGAACTTTCCGCTGACGGAACGAGGCCGGCGGCGGGCCTCCGCATCGGGGCGTTCATCCCCTGCAACGGAGGGAATCTCAAATCCCCGCGCGGTGCGAATTGACCCCTGGGTCGGGGCTGGTCGAACCTACTGCGACGTTGGAGCACTCGACATCTACGGCCTCTCCCGGGACTGCGAACTCTCGAAGTCCGCAGGCCGCGGTTGGAGCGATCCCAGGCAAGAGATCGGCTCCGATAGTATGTCCACGCCCAACGGAGGGGCTCAAAGTCTGATCCGAGGAGACCCCCAGCTCCACGATGTTAGGCCGCAGAGCGACCGGAGATTCGTCCCGGGAATTCATCGGCTAGGTAAGAGATTGAAAAAAGTTTCCCCCTCCCCCTCCCCTACCCCACGTGAAATAAACAAGAGAACATTGTCACATATTTTTTAAAACACACTAAAAATGTTTTTAAAAAGACGAAAAAACGAACAAACTGTTGGCGACGCTGCCAATCGTGCTGCGCCCCTGGTGGTAGGGTGGACTGTTGAATCTCTTCTCTTCACGAGTCTTGAATCGTGGACGTCTTTGTGATTTGGGCAGGGATCGGAGAGTCAGCGGTTATGTTTCAGAAAAGTCACAATTAGGCTGTCATATATCCTCCATTGCACTATCCACTTTTATAAATCAATAATTGTTTGTAAATGTTGCTACATGCATGCCATCATGTGTATTACGTTGTATTTTTCTTATGCAGGGGATTCTGGAAAATATAGGATTTAATCCCCATCCCCACCTACATTTGAAAAAATATGAAAATTAGCCATTTCTTTCATCTTGTTGTGAGGAATGAGTAATAATGTGAATGGTATTCCAGAAATAGGATCTGGGTATAGATGACTGCTGGCAGTATGAACCAAGTGTAAATCTTGGACTTCACCTGGTGTAGCGTCCCCATGGGCCACTGTACTTGTCCTTCTTGGATGTCGAGTTCGTTAGTGATGCAGCTGGCGAAACATCGGTGAATAACTGCAGTGCATTTACTACCGGAAGAAACTGCAATATTATGACAGGAAAACCAAATGGTGGCAGAGGAACACATGGGACAGGCAGCATCTGTAATTGGATTATAAAGACGACGTTTCTGGTCGAGACCCTTCGTGGGTCTCAAGAGGAATCCCAACCCGCAACGTTTCCCGTTGTTCTCTCAACGTTTTTCCCTTTGAATTTCTCGTGCAATTTGGGTTTTGCTCATTATTTCAGAATGCAGTTTTCTATGGCATTTTGAAAATCCAAGTTGTTTCTGTGCAGCTGCTCATAAAGGCCGTCAGTCCTCGAGCGTCGCGGTGTCGGAATGGCCGAAAGAAACAGTAGTCATCCTCCATCTCTGCTCCACCGCTTTATGCTGCTCTGTCGGGTCAGTGCGTTCAATCGTCTAGAGCAGCACACGATTCAGACGAGCCACAGGCTGCTGCAGGGCCTCCAGCCGTCGCCTCGATTCGATCGTCCACCGTCCTTCGTCCTTCTCTTCGTTTGGCCACGATCCATCCTTCGTGTCCCGGGGGAGCCTTCCGCACGCGAAATTGAGGGCGCCAATGTTCACACCCCGGTTCCCCTCACCCGGTTCCCCTGGCTGTTCACTGTTCAATTCTCTGGTTCTCAGCTCTTCGGGGATGAGGAGGTGCCGGGACTGGCGGCTTTCAACTATAGGTCTGATGTCGAGGATCGCCGCAGCAGATTACGTTCTGCAACGCGCCTCCACTGACAGTTTTGATGTGGTGCAAATGTTCTTGGACAACTTTGGTGCCGCACCTATCGAGGAGGTACTAATTAATCAGACGAGCATGTGCTTTATAGTCGGGAATGGTCTTGCGATGTCATGAGGTATTACAGGATGCAAGTCACCAATTGCGTTGCAATCACAATGCAACTTATCAACTAACTACCTGGTATATGTTAAAGTGAAAGGCTTATGGAAATCTTCGCATTGCAATGTGTCCGATGTATATCTGGTTCATGGAGCTGTTTCAGTTCCGCACTACGAAATATTAAGTAAGCATAAGGAACAATGTACTATTAATAATAATTGTAATTTGTTTCCCAGCGTAATATGGAATAATTCTGTTGTTTTCTGTTTTGTTGTTGCTAATGGATAACAAAATGCCAGATACAGTTCTATTCCCTTCGATACAATGTGGTTTTGGAAGCACGTCATCATATAATGTTTCGAAAGATCGAATTGAATGTCCATATCGTTACGTTGTGCATTAAACAGGCGGAATATGAAGTGATTTTCCTGCTCTTTGTGTGCGGCCTCGCTCTGACAAAATTGGACGCCTGGCATGGAAAGGTCGACATGGGAATGGGAAGAGGATAATTCGGAGAATCCTTTGGCTCTAATCTCACACCCCACCAGCGTCCGTTTCCAACGCAAGACCTTCGGCTTTTCTTCCGCCTCGAACATGATTGCAACACAAATCACATATTACAATTGCAATTAGTAGGCCTTGTCAGACCAAGAGAATGTTAAGATAAACCGCAGTGGGCCTTAGCAAATTGAGTGTAAGTAATCGTTGAAATGGTCAACGAGTCCAGGAGGCCTAAGTGGACCAAACCCAGTTGGTCGACGAAAGAGGTGCAGGTCACCCTCCTCCACCTGGCGGAACCTGTCCCCCACCCCACCTCATCAACTTCGCTTTTGACTGCTCTCACTTTCTATAAGGTCATGGCCGTTCACATGGATCCCGGCAATGCCTGCCTTTAGTTTGCTACGTGAAACTGTCCATGTTCCAAACATACAATGGCACAATGCCCCCGACTCATTCTCCGCTACATCGACGATTTGTTTGTTTGTTTGTTGATATCCGCATTTTGAAAAAGTACACTTGCCTGTAAAGAAAACGTATGGTGGGATCAATGCCAATATTCTCCTATTTCCTAATTTTTTTTTGTCTGATCTCAGATCTTAAAATAATGGATATACGTCCACGAAGACGACAGCGACGATAAAATGTTATAATAAAAACAAATGTAATTGTCAACGTATCTGAACCATTGACGTGCTCTATATAAGTGGATTATTGATGGCAATGAACTTTGCCCTCTGGAGAAATATGGTAGTTTGTCATCGATGCTTAGTCTTATGCGATGTGTCAGAAACAGCGAGGGAAAGGTGCAATGATATACTTTGCGTCTCAGTTAGAAAACTACGTCCTTGTATATTTTGCAGAGGTCAGTCGCATTCCAAGCCATTCGCAACGCACAGGAAACTGAAGATTTGGAATATTTGCAAGGGCATACAATAGCAACTTACATGCTGGTGGGGGTTGTCGTCGAAAATACTGACTACACAGGCCTGGTAAAATCCTCACCACTGTCAAACGCTCCCTAGGCGGATGTGAATTGTTTGCGTGGTATTAACGGTAGGTGATTTGCAATATATCACGGTTCCTACCCACAATTAACGCTTTCCCGCAGATACTTTATTCTCCAAAGCATAATTTCCGTGTTGCAGCACTCAAGTGCAGATATTTATTAATAGCCATATGCGCAAGTCTTAAGAATTATGTCTTTGTGGACATACCGGCAGAAAGCAAGCATTATCAGGCCAGATTTTGATTTGTCTACAGTGGAGATACCAATTAGTCAAGTTATCAATTAGGCTGCAAAGATTGAAAGACACAACTTACATAGTGTCTATTTTTCTATGTATTTTTGGAGATCAGCAAAGCTAGATTTTCCATGACAATCCTCATTTGCCTTCGTGAGATTGTTTGTGGCAAAGCGGATTTTATAACAACATATATACAGGAGATACAAATGGCAATCACTGATCAAAATTCATTTCATTGTTCAAATGCATTCATTCAGAGACCAACTTTAAATTGATATAATGTAAATTATTCACGCATATTAACATTAGATAAACGAAAGTAGAAAGATTTAAGACATTCAATATTTTCGGAGCAGAGTTATGATACTTGCGAGCTGCAAAAAGGATCACATTGTCCATCAGCTCCTCACATTCTGTATTAATGAGCGATGACACACAATAACAAGGTGGTGGTATCAATGCAAATAACGTGATAAATAGGTAACATTAATGTTATATTCCGGCCATCAGAATGAATAAAAACTTACACGCAGGTTGCCTGGATCACGAGAGAGAGATTTATTACCCAACATTCCCTGCTTATATTGAACACCAACACATTAACATACACATGAATATGTATGAATACATTACTCTGCTCTCCTTTTTTAAGTATTAAATCTAATTACCCTGTTACAATGTTGTTGTGATATTTGATTTAAAACATTACTTATGAAATCTTAAATGATAAACATAATATATTTAGTTTACATATCTACACATGTTTGCTTTAGTTATACAGTGAGTTACTTAACTTACAAACCTAATCTGACTACTGGTGTACGGATCCTGCCTGATTGTCTAACAGTAATGGGTGTAACAGGCTTAGGTGTTGATTCAACTGTTGGTTTGTTTGGCTCTGTTTTAGTACCCTGACTCTGACGAGAGGAATATGTTTCTTTGTCTGTACTAACTGAACTTTGTGTTTAAATCACAGTGGTCTCTTCCAACTCTCAGATAAAAACTCAGGGATTAGGACTTTATGCTCAGTTTTTGGTTCATCTTTGGCTGGAATCATTTGATGAACGAACTCTTTTGATCCTATCTCCAACTTCAACTAAGTATATTTTTGTTCCACACACATCCGCTATTTTCCTAACATCCCATTTGTCTCGACTGGACTTTTTGGGAGGACTGAGAACACGAACCTGCTCATCTGACTTGAAGTACCTATCCTTTTTGTGGGAGTCAATAATTGCGTTTTTGACTTAAATGTTTTTGCTTGGCTGGTTGTGGGCTTATCGATGTTGGTTGCATAAATGGTGTACAACCCAAGTTCATTTCATCAGGGTTCATCTCCAAGTTATGAACTCCTCTCTGGTGTTGTCGCTTGATTCCCGCAGATTATTGGTTTCCTGTTTTAAGCTTGGCCCGACATGCTGAGACGATATGACCTTTCATCTGGCAGTTATACCACTTGGACATTTTGAACTGACAAAATTGGAATGAATTATTCCAATTGCAACGATAACAACTAGCTGAACTCGGCTCCCCGCCATACATTAGTTTTGGTTTAGCGCCTCTTAGTTTGGCCATAGGCACTGCTTTGTGACTGTAAACGGCCACTGCAGGCCGTGGTGGGACAAACTAGCAATCGGTCTTTGATGCCATCTCCATTGTGTTAGCAATCTTGCATGCTTTCACGAATGTAAGATCTGGAGTGTTCGTGAGTTTGGACTGATTTCGTTTATCCACTAGACCACAAACAAATCTGTCGCGCAATGCGCGTGCGAGAAACGTTCCAAAGTTACAGTGCAAAGTTAAGTTTTTCAAAGCAACAATGTACTCATTGATTGTCTCATTCTGCTTCTGGTTTCCAGTGCCAAATTTTTAGTTTTCTGCAATTTCCAGAGGCTTGGGTTGAAATGCTCCCCCAACTTCTTCATAATGTCATTGAATGGCACGTCTTTTTCCTTTATGGGCGAAAGGAGATTCACGAGTGTGCCGTACATTTCAGGACCGATCTCCATGAGCAGAATCATTTCATGCGTTCGCAAACAGCCTTATTTGTTTCAGTCACTATCTCTCCTTCACCAATAATCTCCATTATTTTGTTTGCCGTGAAAAACATGTTCGCTCTCTCCATATAGGAGCTGAACGCCTCTCTACTCTTGTCAAAAGTGTCAAGGTTTCCGATGTAACCCGTGGACGCTGCCATCGTGTCGTTCTCTTTTTTTAAAAGTCCTTTCAAAAACCCGAATTCCTGTCTGTTTTGGTGTAACAATTCGCCTAAAACTTAGCTGTATATTCAGATTGAGGAACTCGACAAAAAAAATCGTATACAATCCCAAGGACGGCATCTTGCCATGTTGACACAACATAAGATATAGCCTGACAAACTCTCGACGATTTGTCCAGCTGCTGTTTTAAACTGCAGTGCCCTTCATAGAAGGATCTGCGGCCTATTGTGTTCAGCACGCAAACAACTGCGACACAACTCCGTAGTTACTGTTTAAAATGTTGAACAATACTACATGTTGCAAAACAGTCCTGCACTGTATTTAAAGGATGAATCCACAAACTATCCCATCCTCGTCGCCAACTTTGTTATGTTCCGGACGGCAGAATGAATAACAACTTACACGCGGGTTGCCTGGATCACGAGAGAGAGGTTTATTACCCAACATTCCCTGCATTTATTGAACACCAACTCATTAACATATACATGAATGTGTATGAATACATTACACTTAAGATATTGCTTTGAGAAATGTGACGATTTACACAGAGAGGTTGAAAATATTATATTAGTGTGTTCAGTGGAAGTTCTTTTTTCACTTGAATTCGAAGGGGTGTTGTTAATTCACATATTTTGCGATGCATTGGCATATATGAAACTGCTCATGTTTATTTCCGTGACGTCAGTTTTAGCAGTTCTGACATGATCACACCTCGTTATTAACACAGGCGGCGGAAGCAAAGACGATGAAGCATTCAACGGTAACGTCTTTCTGCGCGCTTTATATTTCTCTTCGTAAGATTTGCACACGAAGATACCTGATATACACTCAGATAGGGGTACTGAGAAATCACAAAACCAGAAAAACCGGAAAGCAATGAAATACGAAATATTTCAATCCAACGTTGAATATTCTTCCTCATCAATTAAGCGATCGCATATAGTAGAATAATCGTTATACTCAAATCCCATATTACATTCTCCCAAGGGAAGCTGCAATCGGAGTAATTGCCCAGCTCCATAAGGCATAGCTCAGGAAGGATGATACTGCAATAAAAAGCCCTAGCTGTGATTTCTTATAATGTTGCCCGATGAGCAAATGTTTGAAAAGTCCACTACAAAGCCGCTACAACGACTGCTAATGTTGGGAGTAATTTGCGTGCCACAAAGGCGACCAAGATAAAATCTGATGTCTTGCAAAAATATAATAGAACCCAGACCGTGAGAGTAATACACATCTCACAGAAAGGCCATGACAAAGACTCATTCTTTTTCGTGCAACGTTTAAGTATCGGAAACAATATGTGAGTATTAATTGAACTCAGGGAGCTATCGACTACAGTAAAGCTGTGTTTTGTCTATTTCCTGGCCGGGATGGTAGATTTGAGGAGAGTGTATTAGCGCGTGTAATTGGATAGGAAATGCAATTGAATAAAGAGATACCCAACTGGGGAATAGTATGCGCTGACGATTTCTGCTCCTAGAGTCGACAGGCAGTCGTCAAGTAATTTTTCATGATATTCTACTTAAAGCGATGGAAACAAAACCAGCCTATATAATGACAAAAAATAGTAAATAAGATGGAAATGAAAGTAAGGGGAAAGGAAAAGGGGGGGGGGTGGGGTGATTGATGGAACCGAGCAGACCAGATTATCTAAGCAGCTAATATATAGACGGCGATGAGGCAGATTACAAATTAGAGAAACAATTGAGAAGAATAAAAGCAAGCCAATTACCTGCTGTTAAATAAATATGGGAACTTGTTCCACATTTGTATTTGTGAACATAATAGTGCATTTGACAAGATGTATGTGCTCAATTGTAAGAAAGTTGAATCATTCCGGTTTTCTCCAGTGATATTCACCTTCTTACGATGTTGTCAACAATTTGTCAAATCTTCGCCATTTTTACGGTGGATTTGAATTTATAGAGCATTTCAGGAGATTGTTGCCTCCAGGATGGAAAAATATAACTGTTTGGACCTGGCAGCATTTATATTTACGATTTGGAAGTAGTCCGCTTTTTTTTCCGGAACCAATAGCCTTTTTACCATATCGCAATGTTGTTGTGATATCGAATTACTTTCCTTTTTGTAAAATTTCACTTGATTCATGATCAGTTATAAGTTATTTGTGATCAGTTATCAGTTTTAAGAGTTAATTGATCAGTTTCCTTGCATTATTTATTTTCTTATTAGAATGCAAGAAACTTCTTCAAGCGAGCAGTGAGTAATACATATCAAGTGGCAACAAAGGCTTGCTCTGAATTGATTTTTCTTCAATCTGACATGTGTATGTATGTGTGTTGTGTGTGATATGCGATTGATTTGTGGGTAGAGGAGTGTGGAGCAGCATAATTGTTCCCAGACCTATATTACATTCCGGGGTTATGCATACCATCATTATAATCGACAAGGTAATATATTAAGAACAAATATCGAAGAGTGTAATAGCTCAAAATCTGCCAAGGTACTGCTGTGAGAGCTATATGATTTACAGTGAATGGTTGGTTCGATTGGGAAAACCAAATGTTTTCGTGCACAATTGATTCGACGCCTACAGGCTCGTTTCTAATTGTTCAGATATTCTACTTAAAGTTGTTAATGCCCGCGTGGATTTAGGCTTAGTTTCCTAATTAGGGAAGTAATTGGGCAACCAAAGGATAATGTGTTTAAAGACTGAAATATCCAGTGTAATATGCAAAATGAAATTGTATTTATTTATGTATTTATTTATTTATTTAAGTTAAATTAAGCCCAACAGTTTTTTAAAGAACTGTTCTTCGTTGTACTAGATCCAACGTTTAATATGTGTTTTGAGCTTCTATGTGTGTAACATTAATGATACTGAGTACACAGCATTCTTGTTTCATTCGTGTTAAGTGTAATATATTATTCTGTTGTAGTGAGGCAACTACTTGTAAAAGATATCGGTGAGACCTAATATCTATCTACATGCTTTCAGTTCATTTTTCATTTGTTTTACTGAATAATTATTTTTCTTTGTGTTAATCATATAACCATATAACAATTACAGCACGGAAACAGGCCATCTCGACCCTTCTAGTCCGTGCCGAACACGTATTCTCCCCTAGTCCCATATACCTGCGCTCAGACCATAACCCTCCATTCCTTTCCCGTCCATATAACTATTCAATTTATTTTTAAATGATAAAAACGAACTGCCTCCACCACTCATTCCACACAGCCACCACTCTCTGAGTAAAGTTGTGCATGTATCGCAATTCTGGGCGATTAGGTGACCTGTAATTAACAACGAGTGTTCAGCAGCAAAATTATTCGAAGCGGAAAGACCAAGAAACAAGAACTGTGCACATGGCCAAATTAAAAATCAACACCATCTTCTTTCGCCTTGGCTGAACCAAATTTGGGAAAGCAACCATGATTGTCTACATAGATTGCTGAGTGAGAAAATAATGCCAGTGATGGCGGTGAGATTGGAGCGTCAGAGTAATGCTTCTGTTGGATATCCGGATTCATGACTAAATTCAGGTGTTGTTGAATTTGTACGGTATGAATGTGCCGATTTTTTCCTCACAATCTGAAAAATAAATAAATTGACCGGTGTGATCTCCCCTAGTGTCTAAGCGAGTCGTCAAATCCGATGGAGTTTTCACGGGTATCTGCACCAAACGTGATTGGTAAAAATCGGGGTTTAATGATCGCCACTAACTCGATGTGACGAAGGTTACCTCCATATTGTATTATTCTAACAGATAATTCCATGAATTTCCATGTTATACTTTCGTCATTTCCGCGCATTGGGAATTGTATTTTATTTTGATCAACGTGTGACTGATGTTTCAAAGTAGAGTTTTTTTATTATTTGGCACAGATGTGGTGGAGTCACTATGGTGGATGTTATGCTAAAATGTATTTGGGTGTTCCGTTCCTTTTTATTTGTGTGACTTACCTGGCAAATGAAACTCTTCGTACGTTGCAACACATACTTCGTTAATAATGTATTATTGTGATTGTGAATGTGATTGTGATTGTGAATAAAAATGGTATTGATGACATCGTTCAAATACGGGTGTCTAGTGGTCGGCGCAAAGTCGATGGGCCGTAGGGTCTGTTTTCCTGCTGAGGCTTTGGTTCGACGTCTATTTAATTCAAAGCTGTAAATCACTCATTGCTAAGTAGATACAGTGCAATCACAAAGTATTCAGACCCCTTCATGTTTCCACATTAGGCTACAGCCTTATTTTAAAAAGGATTACATTTATTGTTTTCAGTCATCAATCTACACATTGATGATAATGAAAGAAGAAGCGAAAACAGGTGTTTAGAAATATTTGGAAAGTAAATAAAGAAAAATAACTGAAATATCACATTTGCATAATTATTTAGAACCTTTGCTATGACACTCAAAATTGAATTTAGATTCATCCTGCTTCCATTGATATCCTTGAGATGTTTCTACAACTTGATTGGTGTCCAACAGTGGTAAATTAAATTGAGTTGACATGATTTGGAAAGGCAAACACCTGTTTATATAAGTTCCCACAGTTGACAGTGCATGTCAGAACAAAAACCATGCCACGAAGTCGAAGGAATTGTCCGTAGACCTCCGAGATGGGATTGTGTCGAGACATAGATCTGGGGAAGGGTGTGAAACAATTTCTGCAACAATGCAGGTCCCGAAGAGCATAGTGGCCTCCGCCATTCTTAAATGAAAAAATAATTTGGAACCATCACGAAACTTCATAGAGCTGGCCTCCCTTTGTGGAGGTGTGAGTTCCTCAGTGGAGATGGGAGAACTTTACAGAACGGCAACTATATCTGCAGCACTCCACCAACCAAGCCTCTACGGTAGAGTGGATAGACGGAAGCCACTCCTTCGTAAAAGGCACATGACAGCCCGCTTGGTGTTCGCCAAAAGGCATGAGAACAAGATTCTCTGGTCTGATCAAACCAAGATTGAACTCTTTGCGTGAATGCCAAGCGTCACGTCTTGAGGAAACCAGGCAACGCTCACCACCTGAAGCATGGTGGTGGCAGCATCATGCTGTGGGGATGTATTTCAGCGGCAGGAACTGGTAGACAATTCAGTATCGAGGGAAATATGAAAGGAGGAATGTACAGAGAGATCCTTGATGAAAACCTGCTCCAGAGCCTTGTGGACCAGGGGCGGAGGTTCACATTCCAACAGGACAACGACCCTAAGCATACGGCCAAAACAACGCAGGAGGTACACAAAAATGCTGGAGAAACTCAGCGCGTGCAGCAGCATCTATGGAGCGAAGGAAATAGGCAATGTTTCGGGCCGAAACCTTTCTTCAGATAACGCAGGAGTAGCTATGTGAAAAGTCTGTGAATGTCCTAGACTGGCACAGCCAGAGTCCGGATATGAACCCGATCGAACATCTCTGGAGGGACCTGAAAATAGCTGTGCATCGACGCTCCCCCTCCAATCTGACAGAGCTTGAGAGGATCTGCAGAGCACAATGGGTGAAATTACCCAAATACTGGTGTGCCAATCTTGTAGCGTCATACCCATTAGACTTATGGCTATAATCGTTGCCTAAGGTGCCACAACAAAGTTCAGAGTAAAGAGTATGAATACTTCGTAAACGGTTTATCTTTAATTGGAATTCAAAGACTAAATAACATACTTGGCAGATATGTCATATTCCCAGATGTTAAAAACATAAATCGCCATGAGACATTGGCTGTTGATGAAAAGAATATTGCTAATTTCGTCTGAAAATATAGCAATATTTCGGGGATCTATTTTAAAAGTCACCCGGAAATCATATTTATTCGAAATCTTTAGAGAATGTTCAGATTTATACCACGGAAATAATGCATTTATAGCATATTCATCCGTTTCTCAGGGGTTGCTGATAAAATAGACGCCATATCATGCACGCTGAGAGCTGCAATCAATATTTACAGCAATTATATGTTACAGAAATCGGGAAGCTGACAACTAAACTGCACGAGGCTGGTAAGCCTTCCGAGTCCTTTGATTATTCTTAACCATATTCAACAATTCTCAACACCCTTCTAATGACATTGGATGTTCTGCGGTTTTCCCTTTCACAGTGAAACATTCATTTGTGGAGATTTGTGTGATGTTTCTTGCTCACTTTGCTATTGGATGGGTCGTACATTGAACATATTCGCCTTCTAGTTTGAGAGACATTTCTGGTTATACATTAATATTAAGTTCAACTTCGATGCTGATACGTAAAATTGCTTTCCCCTCTCTGGATCAACATTTTTGAAAGCTTATCCGATATACATTCTTCCCATCAACAGTCGTATTTTATATGATGTTGTGTGAATGCAGCGTATTTTTAAATATTACCGTATTTTGCATTCACAACTGTCCATGAAAATGTGGTGTTTAAACCCCTTCCTTAGTCGAGACCATATGTTAAAAAATAACCCAGTGAAACGTTTGAAAATGACATTCGAAAATCTAGTTTTAAGGACGATCGGGTAATATCTAACGTTATTTATCTCAACGTCAAAGTAAATGTATTTGTAAGTAAGATATCCAACTAGTAGTGATAATTGAATAATCTAAATTACAACGATTAATGTTGAATATCTGTGGCTCAATATACTGGTTTGTATTGAGCTTGATGACACAAGAAGCAACAGATAAGTGGCACAATTGTTTTTCTGCCAAATTTCCTGCAGATGATGCTCTCAAATCAAAGGATACAGGTAAAACTAACTTAAATCCTATACTTTTGTTTTCCACTAACAATGCCCTCTACGACCAGTTTCTTGGGTCAGTCTTCACATTGGGAGACAACAGCATCATGACAAGTTTGTGGATTACACAATTATAGGTGGGGAGTCAGGTAATGCAAAGGAAGCAGGCAGTCTGCCGAAAAACGTCGACAGATTGGGAGAGTGGGCAAAGAAATGGCAAACAGAATACAGAGTAGCTATGTGTACGTTTATGCACTTTGATAAAAGCAATAAATACGTAGATTGTTTTCTAAGTGAGGAGAGGTTTCAGATATCTGGGGTGGATTGGGACCTGGAAGTGCCGGTGATGGATTTCCAAAAGGTTAGTTGGCAGGTTGAGGAAGGCTATTGCACTGTTCGCATACATTTCCAGAGGACTGGGGTTTAAAAGCAAGCAAGTGAGGCTGCATAAAGAGCAGTTGTGTGCCCCATATCTAGGAAAGTATGCCCTGGCACCATAAGGTGTCCAGGGGAGGTTTACCGGAATGACCCCGGCATGATTGAGCTAACGTATGAGCGGTGTTTGAAGGCTAATGTCCCACACTCGCTGGAGATTAGAATAAAGGGGGTAGATGTCATTCAAACCAACCGAATAATGAAGGGACACGGAGGATATTTCCACAAGTGGGAGAGTCTAGGGCCAGAGCGCATTGCCTTTGGATAATATGTCGTACAGTTATAATGGAGTCCAGGAGGGAATTCTTTCGGCAGCGTGTGGTGAATCTGTGGAATTCATTGCCACAGACGGCTCTGGAGGCCGTCATTGTGTGTTCTTAAGCAAATATTTGATGGGTTCTTGATTACTCAGGGTCAAATGTTACGGGGAGGGGGCAAGAGAATGTGGATGACAGGGAAGAATAGATCAGGTATGATCGAAAGGCAGAGCATACTCGATGCGTCCCCCCCTATCACGATAACACCCCCACCCCTATCTCTGAAACATCGGTTATCGTCCTTGTAACAATTTGAAACTCTCCACAATCCTCCCTCTCACCCCGTATCCCTTATTGTAGCATTGCCAAACCAATACCGTCAATTTAAAACTCTGACACGCCCACAATATACCCCGACACACTAATGCGTGCCACGCCCCTCCTCTAACACTTGGATGCTCCCTGGGTCTCGTTGTAACACTGTTGTGCAATCCACAACATCCCTACACGCTCTGGTGCACTACACCTCTTCAAAGTGACACTTTGATATACCGCTCAGCCTGCATCTCTGTACCTCTCTGAAACACGCCATACCTTCACGGGATATATTTGATACATATAACATAATTTGAATCACATAATTTCCCCAAATGAAATCAGATCAATAGGTACGCCTCTAACATGGCGACCGTTAGGCATCCTTGTCCATTAATCCCGTCGCACAGTACTTGTACCTGCCTTCTATGGCCAAGTAATTCATGTTTCATATGCCCGCCTGCTCAGTATAACTTTTTGATGCACGGCTCTGCCGTCAGAGCGACAGTCTGATATACTCCATACCCCTCACGGTAGAACTTTAATACAGCTGGCATCCCTAACTGAATGACACTGAACAGTATGGCTTAATTCTCAGTAATACTGATATTTGATGCTTAATTGCAGTTATTCATTTTCGATCCATTTTAATTCCACAGTTCTCGCAATCGCGCCCCACTACATTTATGGATACATTCAACAGAGTTCTGGAGGCATTTGGAGTACCTTCATTATTATAGTAAAATGGAAAGCAAAAATAAATATTACATTCGGGAAGGAAATCTTATATTTACTTTACTTATAGGTGTATCATCATTGAGGTAGTGTCACTGTCGAAATTTTTTATCATGACATTTCTTCCACGAATCAAAATCTAAGCAAAATATTTTTTTTATTTTTATCATTTTATAATAGACATAGAAACATAGAAAATATGTGCAGGAGGAGGCTATTCGGCGCTTCGACCAACACCGCCAATCATTGTGATCATTGCTGATCGTCCTAAATGAATAACCCGTGCCTGCCCTCTCCCCATATTCCTTGATTCCCCCAGCCCCTAGAGCTCTATCTAACTCTCTCTTAAACCCATCCAGTGATTTGGCCTCCGCTGCCCACTGTGGCAGGGAATTCCACAAATGCACAACTCTCTGGGTGAAAACGTTTTTTCTCACCTCAGTCTTAAATGGCTTCTCCTTTATTCTAAGACTGGGGCCCCTGGTTCTCGACTCGCCCAACATTGGGAACATTTTTCCTGCATCTAGCTTGTCCAGCCCCTTCATAATTGTATATGTTTCTATAAGATATCCCCTCATCCTTCTAAACTCCAGTGAATACAAGCCTAGTCTTTTCAATCTTTCCTCATATGACAGTCCGGCCATCCCAGGGATAAATCTCGTGAACCTACACTGCACTGCCTCAATAACAAGGATGTCTGTCCTCAAATTAGGAGACCAGAACTGTACACAATACTCCAGATGTGGTCTTACCAGAGTATTATACAACAGCAGAAGAACCTCTCTACTGCTATACTGAGATCTTCTTGTTATGAAGGCCAACATTCCATTAGCTTTCTTCACTGCCTGCTGTACCTGCACGCCAACTTTCAGTGACCGGTATACAAGGACACGCAGTTCTCGCTGTACCTCCCCCTTACCTAACCTACGCCCCATGAGATAATAATCTGCCCCATTGTTTTGCCACCAAAAAGGATAACCCCACATTTATCTATATTATACTGCATCTGGCACGCATCTGCCCACACGCTCAACCTGTCCAGGTCACCGTGCAACCTCCTAACTTCATCTTCACAGTTCACACTGACACCCAGCTTTGCGCCATCCGCAAGCTTGCTAGTGCTGCTCCTAATTCCCTCTTCCAAATCATTAATATATATGGTAAACAGTTGCGGCCCCAACACTGAACCTTGCTGCACACCACTCGCCACTGCCTGCCATTCTGAAAAAGACCTGTTCACTCCTGCTCTTTGCTTCCTGTCTGCAACCAATTTTCTATCCACGTCAACACCCTACCCCAATACCATGTGCTCTAATTTTAGTTACCAGTCTCCCATGCGAGACGTTATCAAAGGCTTTCGGAAAATCTATATACACTACATCCACTGGCCCCCCTTCATCCATTTTGCTTGTCAAATCCTCAAAAAATTCCAGAAGATTAGTCAAGCGTGATTTTCCTTTCATAAATCCATGCTGACTTGGACTAAACCTTTTACTGCTATCCAAATGTCCCATTATTACCTCTTTCATGATTGACTCCAGCATCTTGCCCACTAACGAAGTCAGACTAACTGGCCTGTAATTCCCAGTTTTCTCTCTCGCGCCTTTCTTGAAAAGTGGGATAACATTAGCTATCCTCCAAACCACAGGAACTAATCTTGAATCTATTGAACATAGGAAAATGATCACCAGTGCGTCCACTATTTCTAGAGACACCTCCCTGAGGACCCTGGGATGCAGACCATCAGGCCCAGGGGATTTATCATCCTTCAGTCCCATTAGCCTACCCAATACTATTTCTCGCCTAATGATAATTTCTTTCAGTTCCTCCCTGCCCTATGATCCTCTGTCCTCCAGTACTTCTGGGAGATTGTTTGTGTCTTCCTTAGTGAAAGCAGATCCAAAGTACCTGTTCAACTCCTCGGCCATTTCCTTATTCCCCATAATAATTTCACCCGTGTCTGCCTTCAAGGGACCAACATCTGGTTTTGCTGCTCTTTTTCCCTTAACATATCTAAAGTCCTTCTTTATATTCCTGGCCAGCTTCTCCTCGTACTTCATCTTTTCAGCCCGTATTGCCCGTTTTGTTTCCTTCTGTTGTCCAATGAAAGTTTGCCAATCCTCTGGCTTCCGACTACTCTTTGCTGTGTTATACATCTTTTCTTTTAATTTTATTCTATCCCTAACTTCTCTTGTCAGCCACGATTGCCTCCTACTCCGCTTAGAATCTTTCTTCCTTTTTGGAATGAATGTTCCAAATGTGATTATTTTTCTAACCGATGTATCAAATTCAACCTAATATTGTACCCTTCCTGAAATAATCCCATTAATGTACGTGCACCTCCAAATGGAGAGGCGAGAATTAATATCTCACTAACACGTAAGTCAAGGTTCTGTGACTTCCTCTACTTCATTTGACGTAAGTTGGCTGGTGGCTAGGCTGTTGGGGGTTTCCATAAAATATCCCATTACCATATAACCATATAACCATATAACAATTACAGCACGGAAACATGCCATCTCGGCCCTTCTACTCCGTGCCGAACACTTACTCTCACCTAGTCCCATCTACCTGCACTCCGACCATAACCCTACATTCCTTTCCTGTCCATATACCTATCCAATTTATTTTTAAATGATAAAATCGAACCTGCCTCCACCACTTCCACTGGAAGCTCATTCCACACAGCTACCACTCCCTGGGTAAATACGTTCCCACTCATGTTACCCCTAAACTTCTGTTCCTTGATTCTCAAATCATGACCTCTTGTTTAATTCTTCGTTACTCTCAATGGAAAAAGCTTACCCACGTCAACTCTGTCTATCCGTCTCATACTTTTAAAGACCTCTATCAAGTCCCCCCTTAACCTTATGCGCTCCAAAGAATAAAGACTTGTTCAACCTTTCTCTGTAACTGAGGTGCTGAATCCCAGGCAACATTCTAGTAAATCTCCTCTGTACTCTCTCTATTTTGTTGACATCTTTCCTATAATTTGGCGACCAAAATTGTACACCATACTCCAGAATTTGTCCTCACCAATGCCTTCTACAATTTTAACATTACATCCCAACTTCTATACTTAATTTTCTGATTTATAAAGGCCAGCACATCAAAATATTTATTTACCACCCTATCTACATGAGATTCCACCTTCAGGGAACTATGCACAGTTATTCCTAGATCGCTCTGTTCAACTGCATTCCTCAATTAACTACCATTTACCATGTACGTCCTATTTTGATTTGTCCTGCCAAGATGTAGCACCTTACCATCACCTAGCGGGGTCACAACATCGGGGGCCTGGATCGCCTCAGCGCAGAGGGAGAACAAGGAGGGAAGAGACAAAAACTTTAAGACGTTTGCCTTCCATCACAGTGAGGATGAGCCTGGTGAACTCACTGTGGTGGATGTTAAATTTGTGTTTATTGTGTGTTTTTGTTATTTTTATTATCTGTATGACTGCAGGCACGAAATTTCGTTCAGACCGAAAGGTCTGAATGACAATAAAGGATACTTTACTCTTTTTTTTTAACCTCACACTTATCAGCATTAAACTCCATCTGCCATCTTTCAGCGCACTCTTCCAAATGGCCTAAATCTCTCTGTAGACTTAGAAAATCTACTTGTTTATCCACAACACCACCTCTTAGTATCATCTGCATACTTACTAATCCAATTTACCACACCATCAGCCAGATCATTGATGTATATGACAAACAACAACATCATAATCAAAGAAAAGTCAGAAAACTATCCTCAATTATTTTAAAAAAACGAACATCTGTTTACATTACCTATCCAAAGTCGGTTCACGACCCGAAACGTAATCCATTTCTTCTTTCTAAAGATAATACCTGTATCTCTTTGGTACTCCAGCATTTTGTGTGTATCTGTTTACATTATTTCTACCTGCTTGTGGGATACATATTCACTAGGGTGGTACTTGAATATAGCCATAAATAAATATAATTAAAAAACATTGAGAATCTTCTCATTTTAATTAGCAGAACAAATGCATCTTGGTTGTTCCGAATGCTGTCCATATTTTCTTTCATTTCTCAGAATTGAAATCATTAACAAATACTAAGGTAATTGGAATCTACTTGTAGTCGAACTACCATAGAGAAGTCATGGTTTCCGCTGTGGAAAAGTAAAATTTAACTTACAACACAATCTACAGTTAATTGTTAACATGTTAATTGACTTATATTTGGTAGAATCTGAACCCTGTCCAAACACATGTTAGAATATATAGGCTGCTGGGGAAAATCCATGATTCAAAATGAGAGGGGAATGATGTAAAACATACGTGAGGGATCACGGAGACATGGCTCCAGGGAGACCATGGCTGGGAGTTGAACATCCAGGGATATTCAATATTCAGGAGGGATAGAGAGAAAGGAAAAGGAGGTGGGGTAGCGTTGCTGGTTAGAGAGGAGATTAACGCAGTGGAAAGGAAGGACATTAGCTTGGAGGATGTGGAATCGGTATGGGTAGAGCTGCGAAACACTAAGGGGCAGAAAACGCTGGTGGGTGTTGTGTACAGGCCACCTAGCAGTAGTAGTGAAGTTGGGGATGGCATCAAACTGGAAATTAGAAATGCGTGCAACAAAGGCAAAACAGTTATAATGGGTGACTTCAATCTACATATAGATTGGGTGAATCAAATTGGCAGGGGTGCTGAGGAAGAGGATTTCTTGGAATGTATGCGGGATAGTTATCTAAACCAACATGTAGAGGAACCAACGAGAGAGCAGGCTATTCTAGACTGGGTATTGAGTAATGAGGAAGGGTTAGTTAGCAGTCTTGTTGTGCGTGCCCCCTTGGGCAAAAGTGACCATAATATGGTTGAGTTCTTCATTAGGATGGAGAGTGACATTGTTAATTCAGCAACAACGGTTCTGAACTTAAAGAAAGGTAACTTTGAGGGTATGAGACGTGAATTGGCCAAGATTGACTGGCAATTAGTTCTAAAAGGGTTGACGGTGGATATGCAATGGAAGGCATTTAAAGACTGCATGGATGAACTGCAAAAATTGTTCATCCCTCTTTGGCAAAAGAATAAATCAGGGAAGGTAGTGCATCCGTGGATAACCAGGGAAATCAGGGATAGTATCAAAGCAAAAGATGATGCGTACAAATTAGCCAGAAAACGCAGCATACCAGAGGACTGGGAGAAATTCAGAGACCAGCAGAGGAGGACAAAGGGCTTAATTAGGAAAGGGAAAATAGATTATGAAAGAAAACTGGCAGGGAACATAAAAACTGACTGCAAAAGTTTTTATAGATATGTGAAGAGAAAGAGATTAGTTAAAACAAATGTAGGTCATTTGCAGTCAGAAACAGGTGAATTGATCATGGGGAACAAGGATATGGCGGACCAATTGAATAACTACTTTGTTTCCGTCTTCAATAAGGAAGACATAAATAATCTGCCGGAAATAGCAGGGGACCGCGGGTCAAAGGAGATGGTGTGAAATCCAGGTTAGTCGGGAAGTGGTGTTGGGTAAATTGAATGGATTAAAGGCCGATATATCACCAGGGCCAGATGGGCTGCATCCCAGATTACTTAAGGAAGTTGCTCCAGAAATTGTGGATGCATTAGTGATAATTTTTCAAAACTCTTTAGATTCTGGAGTAGTTCCTGAAGATTGGAGGGTAGCAAACGTAACCCCACTTTTTAAGAAGGGAGGGAATGAGAAAACGGGGAATTACAGGCCAGTTAGTCTAACATCGGTAATGGGGAAACCTCTAGAGTCAGTTATTGAAGATGGGATAGCAGCATATTTGGAAAGTGGTGAAACCATTGAACAAAGTCAGCATGGATTTACGAAAGGAAGATCATGTCTGACGAATCTTATAGAATATTTCGAGGATGTAACTAGTAGAGTGGGTAGGGGAGAACCAGAGGATGTGTTGTATCTGGACTTTCTGAAGCCTTTCGACAAGGTCCCACATAAGAGATTAGTATATAAACTTAAAGCACACGGTATTGGGGGTTCAGTATTGATGTGGATAGAGAACTGGCTAGCAAACAGGAATCAAAGAGTAGGAGTAAACGGGTCCTTTTCACAATGGCAGGCAGTGACTAGTGGGGTACCGCAAGGCTCAGTGCTGGGACCCCAGCTATTTACAATTTATATTAATGAACTGGATGAGGGAATTGAAGGCAACATCTCCAAGTTTGCGGATGACACTAAGCTGGGGGGCAATGTTAGCTGTGAGGAGGATGCTAGGAGACTGCAAGGTGACTTGGATAGGCTGGGTGAGTGGGCAAATGTTTGGCAGATGCAGTATAATGTGGATAAATGTGAGGTTATCCACTTTGGAGGCAAAAACAGGAAAGCAGACTATTATCTAAATGGTGGACGATTAGGAAAACGGGAGATGCAGCGAGACCTGGGTGTCATGGTACACCAGTCATTGAAAGTAGGCATGCAGGTGCAGCAGGCAGTGAAGAAAGCGAATGGTATGTTAGCTTTCATAGCAAAAGGATTTGAGTATAGGAGCAGGGAGTTTCTACTGCAGTTGTACAGGGTCTTGGTGAGACCACACCTGGAGTATTGCGTACAGTTTTGGTCTCCAAATCTGAGGAAGGACATTATAGCCATAGAGGGAGTGCAGAGAAGGTTCTCCAGACTGATTCCTGGGATGTCAGGACTTTCATATGAAGAAAGACTGGATAGACTTGGCTTATACTCGCTAGAATTTAGGAGATTGAGAGGGGATCTTATAGAAACGTACAAAATTCTTATGGTATTGGACAGGCTAGATACAGGAAGATTGTTCCCGATGTTGGGGAAGTCCAGGACAAGGGGTCACAGCTTAAGGATAAGGGGGAAATCCTTTAAGACCGAGATGAGAGAAAACTTTTTCACACAGAGAGTGGTGAATCTCTGGAACTCTCTGCCACAGAGGGTAGTTGAGGCCAGTTAATTCGCTATATTTAAGAGGGAGTTAGATGTGGCTCTTGTGGCTAAAGGGATCAGGGGGTATGGAGAGAAGGCAGGTACGGGATACTGAGTTGGATGATCAGCCATGATCATATTGAATGGCGGTGCAGGCTCGAAGGGCCGAATGGCCTACTCCTGCACCTATTTTCTATGTATCTATGTATCTATCTACACGCTAGAATTTAGAAGATTGAGGCGGGGATCTTATAGTAACTTACAAAATTCTTAAGGGATTGGACAGGCTAGATGCAGGAAGATTATTCCCGATGTTGGGGTAGTCCAGAACTAGGGGGTCACAGTTTAAGGATAAGAGGGAAGTCTTTTAGGACCGAGATGAGAAAATCATTGTTTACACAGAGAGTGGTGAATCTGTGGAATACTCTGCCACAGAAGGTAGTTGAGGCCAGTTCATCGGCTATATTTAAGAGCGATATAGATGTGGCCCTTGTAGCTAAAGGGGCAGGGGGTATGGAGAGAAGGCAGGGATGGGATACTGAGTTGGATGATCAGCCATGATCATATCGAATGGCGGTGCAGGCTCGAAAGGCCGAATGGCCTACTCCTGCACCTATTTTCTATGTTTCTATGTTTCTATGTCAATATTTTCACACAGAGGTTAGTGGGTTTATGGAACAAGCTGTCCTAAGAAGCCTTAGAGGCGGTTAAAATTAAAATGTATCAAATATATTGAAACAGCTTTAAAGAGACCAAACGTAGGTGAATGGGACGACGTCAGGTAGATTTCTTAATTGGCTATGACGTGGTAGGTCAAACGATCTTTATGGCAAAATGACTCTAATGGCATTCAAATATTACAGTATGCTTGAATAATGTTCTGGTATTACATGCATTTTGTGCTTATGTGTAGAGTGGAATTCTCTTCTTTGATGTATAGGTAAGCATAAAACATACCATGCGGTTTCGCCCAACAACTGCTGCTCGTCTGTAATTAATTAGAAACATTATACGGCGGTTATTTACGAAATAATATTAATGTCATGACTTCGTTTGTTTTAAATACATTTTAGAAAAGTATTCGGATAACTTATGCTTCAACTGAAAGTGTAATTACATGATTACATGAATCCGCCATTGCAATTTCGTAATTAATTTGTTAAATTGACCCCTGAATGCGTTTCTCCTCCTTCACTAGCCATACATGTCGACAGTTTTCATAATTGTGGATACAACTGGGGAGAAAGTTTTGTACAAAACTACTGAATTAATTAATACATTTAAAGTTCAATTTAGTTTAGTTTACTTTAGATTAGATTAGGTTAAAGATACAGCCCAGAGGCAGGACGTTCGGCCCACCGAGTACGCGCCGACCAACGATCCCTTTACATTAGCACTATCCTGCACATTTGGGACAATTATCAACGTTTACCGAAGCCAAATAACCTGCAAACCCACAAACGACTTTGGAGTGTGTGAATAAGCCAGAGCACCAGGGGAAATCCCACGCTGTCACGGGGAGATCGGAAAAGCATCGTACATGCAACATCCATAGTCTGGATCGAATCCAGGTATCTGGCGCTGGAAGGCAGTAACTCTACCGCTGTGCCATCGGTGATCTTCATTTTCATTGTCGGTGCACCACACTTTACGGAAATGATGATTCCATCCTCAATCATAACATGTGTTGAAGATTGTAAATATGATTTCAGCAGGGATCGTAGATCGAGTTTACTGTTATGTAACAAATATTTTTTTCTAACATCATACACACAAAAATCTGGTGTAACTCAACGGGTCAGACAGCATCTCCGGAAAGAGGAATGGGTGACGTTTCGGGTCGAGACACTTCTTCAGATAACTTCTAACTCCAGCGAGTACAGGCGCAGGGCCGATAAACGCTCGTTACACCTCCCCCCAATTATTCCCGAGATCATTCTCGTCAACCTCTGATGGACCCTCTCCAACGCTCGCATTTCCAACATTATTTTCGAGACACAAAACTGCTCACAATACTCCAAATTTGGTCTGACTAGTGTTCTATAAACCCGTATTTTTTCTATTCTAGTCCTCTCGAAATTAATGCGAAATTTGCATTCCCTTAATTACTACCGATTCAACTTGCAAATTAACCTTTTGGAAATATTGCACATGCATCCCCTAGTCTCTTTGCGCCTGTGATTTCAAATTCCTCTCCCTATTTAGAAAATAGTATGCATTTATTCGTACTAGAAAGTGCACGACCACACATTTCGCTACGGTGTATTACATTTGCCACTTCAGAGCCCACCCTCCCAAGTCCTGCACAAGTCTTTCTGCAGGCTTCCGGTTTCCTCTTCAGTACCTGTCCGGCCGCTTGCCCCCAAAGCTAATAATTCCATAACTCAACGAGGAGAGTAGCGGCCCCATCATCGACCCCTGAGAAGCACCACGTGTAACCGGCAGCCAACCAGAAAAACACACTCTTAATTCAACTCTTGGCATTTTGTCATTCAGCCAATCCACTATTCATGCCAATATCTTCGCGTTAATGGGCTCTTTCGTCTTGTTTAGCAGCTTCACGTGCGGCATCTTATCAAAGGCATTATGAAAATCCAGGTAAACAAAATCCATTAGTCCTGCTATTTACTTTCTCAAATAATTTCAACATATGTGTCAGGGAAGATGTCCCCCTTCATTAAACCACCCTGACCGGCCTATTTTATCATGTCCTTCTCAGTATTCATAGATTTCATCCGTAATAATGTACTCTAAAAACTTACCAGACACTGAATTCAGACTAACCGGCTTGTAGTGTCACCTCTATTTCCTCGCTCTCTTTCTGAAACAGTGGAATAACATTTGCGCTTTTCCAGTCAACTGTCACCACTACCGACTACAGTGATTCTTGAATCATCACTACTAATTCCTCCATCTATCTATACTATTACTAAAACTGTCATCTCGACCACTTCCAGTTTGCTCTTTTTTTTAATTTGCGCAAAAACTGTACCCTATATCGCTAGGATTTTTTTGTCACCTTACTCACCGTTCTCCTCTGCTCCAAACGTGCCACGTTTTGTTCCGAACGGTGGAAACCACTGTGTAGAGCCGGGAGGTGCTGTGTGGTGCCGCGGGCGGTGGCCGCTGAATGGAGTTCCTCCCCACACACACACACCCCTTCCCCCACGCCCCCACACCCCCATTCCGCCTCCACTCTCCCCCTTCCCCCTCCCGCTCCTCCCAACACACCCCATCTCTCCACAGACCCACACCCCCCCTTTACCACTCCCCGACCATCCCCATCCCCCATCCCCCAACATCATCCGACCCCCCCCACACCACCACATCCCCCACACCACCACGCCCTCTGACACCACCCTGCCCCCTAAACCACCCCACCCCCACACACACCACCGCACGCCCCCACACCGCCGCACCACCGCCACCACCCCACCGCTCCACATCACTCCCTCACCACCCCTCCCCCCCCCCCCCACAACGTCCCCTCCCCGCCACTACCCCGTCCTGCACACACACACTCCTCCACACCCCCCCTTAAATGAGATGGAGGAACTGAGCGAAATCCAGGTTAGTCGGGAAGTGGTGTTAGGTAAATTGAATGGATTAAAGGCCGACAAATCCCCAGGGCAGATAGGCTGCATCCCAGAGTACTTACGGAAGTAGCCCCAGAAATAGTGGATGCATTAGTGATAAATTTTCAAAACTCTTTATATTCTGGAGTAGTTCCTGAGGAGTGGAGGGTAGGTAATGTAACCCCACTTTTTAAAAAGGGAGGGAGAGAGAAAACGGGGAATTACAGACCAGTTAGTCTAACATCGATAGTGGGGAAACTGCTAGTCAGTTATTAAAGATGGGATAGCAGCACATTTGGAAAGTGGTGAAATCATTGGACAAAGTCAGCATGGATTTATGAAAGGTAAATCATGTCTGACGTATCTTAAAGAATGTTTCGAGTATGTAACTAGTAGAGTGGATAAGGGAGAACCTGTGGATGAGTTATATCTGGACTTTCAGAAGGCTTTCGACAAGGTCCCACATAAGAGATTAGTATACAAACTTAAAGCACACAGTATTGGGGGATCAGTATTGATGTGGATAGAGAACTGGCTGGCAGACAGGAAGCAAAGAGTAGGAGTAAACGGGTCCTTTTCAGAATGGCATGCAGTGACTAGTGGGGTACCGCAAGGCTCAGTGCTGGGACTCCAGCTAGTTACAATATATGTTAATGAATTGGACGAGGGAATTGAATGCAACATCTCCAAGATTGCGGATGACACGAAGCTGGGGGGCAGTGTTAGCAGTGAGGAGGATTCTAGGAGGCTGCAAGGTGACTTGGATAGGCTGGGTGAGTGGGTAAATGCATGGCAGATGCAGTATAATATGGATACATGTGAGGTTATCCACTTTGGTGGCAAAAACAGGAAAGTAGACTGTTATCTGAATGGTGGCCGGTTAGGAAAAGGGGAGATGCAACAAGACCTGTGTGTCACGGTACACCAGTCATTGAAAGTAGGCATGCAGGTGCAGAAAGGCAGGCAGTAGGCAGGCAGTGAAGAAAGCGAATGGTATGTTAGCATTCATAGCAAAAGGATTTGAGTATATGACGGGGAGATTTGCAAAGGCTACTGGGGAGACTTTAAACTAGAACGGTTGGGGTGAGAGAATCAAATAGAGAAAGCTATTAGAAAATGTGGGAGGCAGGAGGCAGAGAAGGGAAGCTCTCGGACCCAAAATGTAGGGGAGAAAGAAGAAAATGTAGGGGAGAAATAAGAAAAAGAAAATAAACAGAGAATAAGTGGTGGTGGGTTTCTTAAATGTGTATATTTTAATGCTAGGAGCATTGTAAGAAAGGTGGATGAGCTTAGAGCCTGGATTGACATCTGGAAGTACGCTGTTGTGGCGATCAGTGAAACATGGTTGCAGGAGGGCTGTGATTGGAAACTAAATATTCCAGGATTTCGTTGCTTCAGGGGTGATAGAATTGGAGGGGCAAGAGGTGGGTGTGTTGCATTACTTGTCAAGGAAGATATTACAGCAGTGCTTTGGCAGGATAGATTAGAGGGATCGTCTAGGGAGGATATTTAGGTGGAACTGAGAAATGGGAAAGGTGTAGCAACACTTATAGGGGTGTATTATAGACCGCCAAATGGGGAGCGAGAATTGGAAGAGCAAATATGTAAGGAGATAGCAGATATTAGTAGTAAGCACAAGGTAGTGATTGTGGGAGATTTCAATTTTCCACACATAGAGTGGGAAACACATACTGTAAAGGGGCTGGATGGTTTGAAGTTTGTAAAATGTTTGCAGGATAGTTTTTTGCAGCAATACGTCGAGGTACCTACTAGAGAAGGGGCAGTGCTGGACCTCCTGTTAGGAAATGAGACAGGGCAGGTGGCGGAGGTATGCGTTGTGGAGCACTTCGCGTCCAGTGATCACAATACCATTAGTTTCAATATAATTATGGAGAGGGTCAGAACTGGACCTAGGGTTGAGATTTTTGATTGGGGAAAGGCTAACTTTGAGGAGATGCGAAATGATTTAAAAGGTGTGAATTGGGACATGTTGTTTTATGGGAAGGATTTAGAAGAAAAACGGAGGACATTTAAAGGTGAAATTTTAAGAGTACAGAATCTTTATGTCCCTGTTCGGTTGAAAGGAAATAGTAAAAATTGGAAAGAGACATGGTTTTCACTGGAAATTGGACAATTGATTCGGAAAAAGAGAGAGATCTACAATAATTATAGGAAGCATGGAGTAAATGAGGTGCTTGAGAAGTATAAGGAATGTAAAAAGAATATTAAGAAAGAAATTAGAAAAGCGAAAAGAAGGTATGAGGTTGCTTTGGCAAGTAAGGTGAAAGTAAATCCAAAGGTTTTCTACAGCTATATTATTAGCAAAAGGATAACAAGGAATAAAATTGGTCCATTAGAGAGTCAGCGTGGACAGCTATCTGCAGAGCCAAAAGAGATGGGGGCGATATTGAACAATTTCTTTTCTTCGGTATTCACCAAGGAGAAGGATATGGAATTATGTGAGGTAAGGGAAAGCGGAGTAGCAGTGGAAACTATGAGATTCAAAGAAGAGGAAGTGCGGACACTTTTGAAAAATATAAAAACGGATAAGTCTCCAGGTCCTGACAGGATATTCCCCAGAACATTGAGGGAAGTTAGTGTAGAAACAGCAGGGGCTATGACAGAAATATTTCAAATGTCATTAGAAACGGGAATAGTGCCGGAGGATTGGCGTACTGCGCATGTTGTTCCGTTGTTTAAAAAGGGTTCTAAGAGTAAACCTAGCAATTATAGACCTGTTAGTTTGACGTCAGCGGTGGGCAAATTAATGGAAAGGATACTTAGAGAAAATATATATAAGCATCTGGATAAGCAGGGTCTGATTAGGAACAGTCAACATGGATTTGTGCCTGGAAGGTCATGATTGACTAATCGTCTTGAATTTTTCGAAGAGGTTACTAGGGAAATTGATGAGGGTAAAGCAGTGGATGTTGTCTATATGGACTTCAGTAAGGCCTTTGACAAGGTTCCTCATGGAAGGTTGGTTAAGAAGATTCAATCGTTGGCTATTAATGGTGGAGTAGCAAGATGGTTTCAACCGTGGCTGAATGGGAGATGCCAGAGAGTAATGGTGGATTGCTGTTTGTCAGGTTGGAGGCTTGTGACTAGTGGGGTGCCTCAGGGTCTGTGTTGGGTCCTCTGTTGTTTGTCATGTACATCAATGATCTGGATGATGGTGTGGAAAATTGGATTAGTAAGTATGCAGATGATACTAAGATAGGTGGTGTTGTGGATAATGAAGTCGATTTTCAAAGTCTACAGAGAGATTTAGGCCATTTGGAAGAGTGGGCTGAAAGATGGCAGATGGAGTTTAATGCTGATAAATGTGAGGTGCTACATCTCAGCAGGACAAATCAAAATAGGACGTACATGGTAAATGGTAGCGAATTGAGGAATGCAGTTGAACAGAGGGATCTAGGAATAACTGTGCATAGTTCCCTGAAGGTGGAATCTCATGTAGATAGTGTGGTAAAGAAAGCTTTTGATGTGCTGGCCTTTATAAATCAGAGCATTGAATATAGAAGTTGGGATGTAATGTTAAAATTGTACAAGGCATTGGTGAGGCCAATTCTGGAGTATGGAGTACAATTTTGGTCGCCTAATTATAGGAAGGATGTCAACAAAATAGAGAGAGTACAGAGGAGATTTACTAGAATGTTGCCTGGGTTTCAGCAACAAAGTTACAGAGAAAGGTTGAACAAGTTAGGTCTTTATTCTTTGGAGCGCAGAAGGTTAAGAGGGTACTTGATAGAGGTCTTTAAAATTATGAGCGGGTTAGACAGAGTTGACGTGGATAAGCTTTTCCCATTGAGAGTAGGGAAGATTCAAACAAGGGGACATGACTTGAGAATTAAGGAACAGAAGTTTAGGGGTAACATTAGGGGGAACTTCTTTACTCAGAGAGTGGTAGATGTGTGGAATGAGCTTCCAGTGGAAGTGGTGGAGGGAGGTACGATTTTATCATTTAAAAAGAGATTGGATGGGTATATGGACGGGAAAGGAATGGAGGGTTATGGTCTGAGTGCAGCTAGAAGGGACTAGGGGGGAGTAATAAAAATAAAAATAAAAATAAATACAAATAAAATTTAAAAAATTATAAAATTAAAAAAGTGTTCGGCACGGACTTGAAGGGCCGAGATGGCCTGTTTCCGTGCTGTAATGGTTATATGGTTATATGGTTATATGAGCAGGGAGGTTCTACTGCAGTTGTACGGGGTCTTGGTGAGACAACACCTGAAGTATTGCGTACAGTTTTGGTCTCCTAATCTGAGGAACGACATTCTTGCCTTAGAGGGAGTACAGAGAAGGTTCACCAGACTGATTCTTGGGATGTCAGGACTTTCATATGAAGAAAGACTGGATAGACTTGGCTTGTACTCGCTAGAATTTAGAAGATTGAGGGGGGATCTTATAGAAACTTACAAAATTCTTAAGGGGTTGGATAGGCTAGATGTAGGAAGATTGTTCCCGATGTTGGGGAAGTCCAGAACAAGGGGTCACAGTTTAAGGATAAGGGGGAAATCTTTTAGGACCGAGATGAGAAAAACATTTTTCACACGGAGAGTGGTAAATCTCTGGAATTCTCTGCCACAGAAGGTAGTTGAAGCCAGTTCATTGGCTATATTTAAGAGGGAGTTAGATGTGGCCCTTGTGGCTAAAGGTATCAGTGGGTATGGAGAGAAGGCAGGTACAGGATACTGAGTTGGATGATCAGCCATGATCATATTGAATGGCGGGGCAGGCTCGAAGGGCCCAATGGCCTACTCCTGCACCTATTTTCTATGTTTGCATGTTTCTAACTCCCCTCTCCAACACCCACCTCCCCCACACTCCCTATCTACACACCCTCTCCACCACACCCAACTCTCCCACACCCCCCTCTCCCCCACACCACACTCCCCCACCCCCCTCCCCCACAACCCCCCCCTCCCTCACACGCCATTCCTCCCCCACATAATCCCCCATCCCCCAACGCCACCCCGCAACCTCCCCTCCCCCACACCCACCCTCCCCCAAAACCCCACACCACCCACTACCCCACACAAACCCCCTCCCCACACCCATCCCTCCGCCACACCATCCCCCCTCCCCCACACCAAACCCTCCCCCACACCACCGACTCCCTCCCCCACACCACCCCCTCACCCACACCATGGTGGAATATTGCATTGGGGAATGGGTTGCGTTGGGGGATCAGGCCTACCGTGTGACTGGGACCCAACGGGTCCCACTTAGTCTAGTACTCTCTAAAGCTGAATCTTTCAGAGCCCTGGGATATAATCAATCTGGTCCATGTGACTTATACAACTTCAAATACTTCAACTGGCCAAGCATCTTCTCCTTAATTAAAGCGCCTCCACTAACTTCTTCCCCCTGACATTCTTGAATTTCATGTTTGTTACTTGTGTCTTCCGCTGTGAAGATTTAGTAGTAGTGGTCCCAACACTGACCCCTGTGAAAAACATATTATTCATCTGCCATTTCTTTAGTCATCATTGTTGCTTCTCCAACGTCATTTTCCAGCGATTCAATGTCCACTCCAACGGCTCTTATAATCTTTAAATATCCGAAGAAACATGTGCCTTTTACATTAGTGTCTACTTGGACTTGATATTTCCATTATTGGCTTCATATTTCATCTTTCCTCCCCTTATTTGCATCTTAGTTACCTTCTGTTGATTTTACAAGGCTTCCCAATCCTTTAACTTCACACTAATATTGACAATATCGTATGCATTGACTCTTAGTGTTATGCTGCCTTTGACTTTTTTGTCAGCCACTATCGTCTCAGTCTCCCCTTATCATCTTTCTTTCTCTTTGGGATGAAAAGATCCGGCTTCTTTCGAATTACACCCAGAAACTCCTAGCATTGCTGCTCCACCGTCATTCCTGATGGGTGCCCTTTACAATTAACTTTGTCCAACCATTCGCACATGCTTGTATATTTAGTTTTACTCAACATTATTACCGATACATCTGATTTCATCTTCTATCTCTAAAACTGCAAGCTGCATTCTATCATGTTATGTTCACTGCCACCTAGGGGTTCATTTACCTTCAGCTCCGTAATCAAATCCGGTTCGTTATACAACACTAAATCTAGAATTGCCTATCCTCGAGTAGGCTCGACTACAAGCTGCTGTGTGAAGAAATCTCGTAGGCACTTTAGAAATTCTTCTCTTGGGATCCAGTACCATCCAACATTTCGAAGTCTACCTGAATATTCAAAGCCCCATGATCACTATGACATTATCTTACTGACAGGAGAATATATCTGCTGATGTAATCTCTACCGTGCATTCTGGCCACTATTAGGAGGCTTGTATACTACTCTCATCAGGTTCTTTTTCCCCTGAGGTCTGACACAAACCACCGGTTTCGTGCAAATTCCTTAAATATTGCTCGAAATTCCTTTAAAATCGGCTCATAAGTGCCCATGTTTTTCCAGGGGCTGAACAATAAAAAGCTACGCACAATGCACATATAACATACATCCATTAGACTTAAACCCGTGTCGTGATTATTCAACATTTTCTAACATTTCATTTGAATGCACCAGTTGCTAGTGTTTTGGCTCGCTCCGGAAGCATATTGGCGTTTAGTACAAGAGGAGTCGAGTATAGGAGCAAAGAGCTCCTTCTGCAGTTGTACAGGGCCCAAGTGAGACCACATCTGGAGTATTGTGTGTAGTTTTCTTCCCCCAATTTGAGGAAGGACTTTCTTGCTATTGTGGGAGTGCAGCGTAGGTTTACAAGGTTACTTCCCGGGATGGCGGGACTGTCATATGCTGAGAGAATATAGCGGCTGGGCTTGTACACTCTGGAGTTTAGAAGGATGAGAGGGAATCCTATTGAAACATATAAGATTGTTAAGGGTTTGGACACGCTAGAGGCAGGAAACATGTTCCCGGTGTTGGGGGAGTCCAGAACCAGGGGCCACAGTTTAATAATAAGGGGTAAGCCATTTGGAACGGAGACGAGGAAACACTTTTTCTCACAGAGAGTTGTGAGTCTGTGGAATTATCTGCCACAGAGGGCGGTGGAGGCCGGTTCTCTGAATACTTTCAAGAGAGGGCTAGATAGGGCTCTTAAAGATAGCGGAGTCAGGGGATATGGGGAGAAGGCAGGAACGGGGTACTGATTGGGGATGATCAGCCATCATCACATTGAATTGCGGTGCTGGCTCGAAGGGCCGAACGTCGTACGCCTGCACCTATTGTCGATTCTCTATTGTCTGTTGTAGCAGCGTCAATTCTGCATTTTGTTTCAATCCGTGAGGTTTATGTTTTCATTTGTTATCTAGAATTATGAATGTTAAACGTCTAAGTACATGTCAACTCAAGATTTAGCTAAGTACAATACTCTATTACAGAAGGCTTGCAACAAAAAGGTCAAGGTGAATGTGACGACATTTCTATATTCTATTCTGAGAGCAATATGCCCTCAAATGTCTGATTGTGGAATGGCAGGTCCGGAAATGGTCCAATGTTTGCCTATTTATTATTATCTTTGCAAGCACGATTTCCTTCCTGTTAATTTATTTTACATTTCACGACAAATATTTTCATCAGACAAACTCCCGGAACCGCAGCGAATTTACATTACTAAATTTTGGCATGATATTTATTTTGGAAATATAATACTGCTTGTTGCAATTGTTTGATTTCAGAAATAGAAAAACTTCGAAAAAGTTTACAGGATGCTGGTGAGCTATCATGTCATGAATACTTTTCATCTTAAGTACTGCCCAATTTTATAACTCTTTCTGCATATATTTATGCAGGTACTGTGACGCCTTCTTGTGGCCAAGCCACTTGTTCTCGCACCTTCCATTGCCGAGCTGAAACTGGCGCGTGAGCTGGGTGGTGGAGAGATTAGACAAGAATGTGTCGAACGTTAACTTGTGTGCTATCCAACGACGGCAAGGACTTTGCTTAAATATTTACTGAATGTTCGTGAGTTCCTGGGCTGTAGTTAATAATAAAGATAAAGCTGTGTGCACAAAACTTCGACGTCCACAATGGTGACCCTGACGATCCAAAACGGTTTATTTTGGATGTTTGCCAAGTATGCAGCCGACAACACAAACCCAGCAAATTGCAGTGTACATAAAACTGCCCGTGTTCTGGACATCACAGCCCCACGTGTGGTTCGAACAGGCTGAAGCCCAGTTCCACATTCGACAAATTAGGGACGACGCGACTAAATATTACTACGTTGTCAAAGCGCTGGAGCAGGACACCGCCGGTCGCCTAATTTATTAGCTTCGCCAGCCACCAGCTGCAGGCATGTACGAGGTCCTCAAAATGCACCTGTTGCGCACTTTTGGTCTCTGCTGCCACAACAGAGCCGCCATACTCCTTCACATGGTTGACACCGGCGCCGCAAGTCAAATGCCCGCCTTGCTGAACGGCCACGATCCCTGCCTCCTGTTCGAACAGATTTTCCTCGAACTGATGCGTGATGACATTTGCCTGCTCCTCGCTGACGAGCATTTCACCGACCCCGGCCTGGTGGCTGCCCGTGCGGACGTGCTGTGGCAGAAACAGCAGGGTGGCGCCACCAACAGTCGAGCGTCGGCGGTGCCACCGCGGGTAAAGCGGCCGGTCGCAGCCTCCACCGAAGGCAAAGGCAGTGAGGCGGGACACGAGCGCCGCCGGCAAAGGTACGTGGTGCTACTACCACCAAAGGTGGGGTTCCGAAGGTCACCGATGCCAACCACCCTGCGCGCATCCCGGAAACGCCTCATCCGGCCGCCATTAGTGGCTATTGCGGCCTGCCAGAAGCATCGCCTCCTCTGCACATGGAACCGTCATTGAGGATGGCGTTTTCTCGTAGACACGGGAGCAGAGGTCAGCGTTTTGCCCCATTGGGAGCTAACAATCGTTCCGGTACGAGGGGACCTTCTCTGACCGCCGTCAACGGCAGCAACATCAGGACGAGTCCGCACGAACCCATTCACTTTCGACTCCAGTCACTTCACCTGGCCTTTCACTATTGCAGACGTCTCCCAACCGCTGCTGGTCGGCGTGAAGGGCATACGTCTCGTCCATTCTGAGACGTTCGTGTCGATCGCTTTGCGCCAGTCTGACTTGACTGCTCCGCATCTCGGCTCGGTGACTTCCTCCGATTACGAGTACGCCCGCATCTTGCCTATTTCCCCGACATCCTATCCCCCAGTTCACAACGGCCAGCCCCAAGCATGGGGTAAAGCCATATCCCCAACACCAGACCGACACACCATGCACGTGCATGCAGGCTGCCCCCGGCCATGCTCCAACCGGCCAAGGACGAGTTCCGCAGGATGGAGGAAATGTGCATTGTGCGCCGCACAGACAGGCCTTGGGCATCTCCGTTCCACATGGTCCCCAAAGCATCTGTGGTCTAGAGACGTCACAGCGGCCGACCGGTACCCTGTCCCTCACATCCAGGAATTCACGGTCCATCTGGCCGGCGCCAAGTTTTTTTTCTTCTAAAATCGACATGGTACGTGGCTACCATAAAAATTCCAGTCTACCCGGACGGCATCCCCAAAATGGCTATCATCACCTCCTTCGAGCTCTTAATGTTCTACTGGATGCCTTTCGGCCTCAAGAATGCTGCTCAGGCTTTCATATGGCTTATGGACGGTGGGCCGCGGGCTGGATGTCCTGTTCATTTACTTTGACGACATCGTCGTCGTCAGGCGCTCTCGCCAGGAGCACCGCGCACACCTCCGGGGGGCTCTGCCAGCGGCTCAGCGAGCATAGCCTGGCCATCAATCTTGCCAAGTGTCAGTTTGACCTCACTTCCATCAGATTCCTCGGCCACCACATGGTGCGGTCCCGCTCCCGTACAAGGTTGTTCGCCAGTTTCCGGTGAGGGGACTCCAAGCGTTTGTCGGCATGGTGAATTTATATCACCGCTTCGTGCCAACAGCCGCCAGGACCATGCAAGCGCTGCTCAAAGTCCTGGACAGCAAGCACAGAGACCTCGTTTGGGACGATGCCCCCACGACAGCTTTCAACAACGCCAAAGTGGATTTTGCAAAGGCGACGATGCTGGTCCATCCACGGGTCAACGTTCCAAACGCTCTCGTGGGTGACACATCTGGCACAGCCATGGGCGAAGTGCTGCAACAACTGATTTGTGGAACCTGGCAGCCCTTTGCCTTTTCCAGTGGTCAACTGAGACCTCCCGAGCGCTTTTGACCGGGTGCTCCTTGCGCACTCCCTGTGCATCTGGCATTTCTGCAACTTCTTCGAGGGCATGGGTTTCACGGCTTACACCGATCACAAGCCACAAGCCGCTGTACTTTGCTTTTTCGAAGGTGTTTGATACCTGGTCATCCCGGCAGTAGCGTCACTTGACCTACCTCTCTGAGTACACGACTTGCGTTCAGCACATCGTTTGAAAGAGCAACCGGATGGCAGATGCGTTGTCCCGCACCACCATGAATGCCATCCGCGATTTGGCCCCATGCATCGACTTCAGGGCCCTAGCGACCGCATAGCGAGAAGATGAGGAGATGCTCACATAACGTACCGCCATCTCAGGCCTTTTGTTGGAGGATGTGCAATTCTGGCGCGCTGATACCACGCTCTTTTGTGACGTATCTACCGGACAGCCGAGACCCATCATCCCCGCAGTTTTACGCCGCCCGATTTTCGACATGGTTCATGGTTTGGCTCACCCTTCCATACGGGCGGCAACAGCTATCGTGGCAGCCAAGTATATGTGGCACGGGTTGCGCAAGCAACATGAGCGGAAATCTCTGGGGGACGGGGAGACACGTCCCCTCCATGTTTTGAGAGGTGTGGGACAACCCCACCCCCCCCCCCCCCCACACCCCCCCCCCCCACCCACAATGTTTGCTAATCCGGATTTTGAAATTCGGTTAAAAAAAGATCCATTAAAAATCTCCGATTTCCGCAAGAGAGTGGGGGTGGGACTGATGATCGAGGGCGCCGATTGGACGAGAGAGACGTCGGTCAGCACGCAAGGGGTGTGGGACATGATGATTCAGCGCGATGATTGTAGGAGGAAGGTGTCAGTCAGAGGCGGAAGTAGAGGGTGGGTGCGACTGCGTGAACCGCTGTCAAAAGTCGAATGACCAACATCACCTCAAGGCGCCCTTCCAGGATTACGCCCTGCCACACCGGCGTTTCGACCATAACCACGGGACCTCTGTCGATACCGTTTGACCTCTGCATCCATCCAGACGTGTCACCCACTGTCTCACCATCGTGGTCCGATTTAAGAGACGACCGGAAGCCGTCCCGCTCTTGTATACCTCCGCTGCGACGTATGCACGTGCCTTCACTGCCGTCTGGATCGCCTATTTTGGTGTGCCGGTGGACATCTCTTCCGGCAGAGGTGCGCAGTGCACCTCTGAGTTGTGGTCAGCAGTGTTCCGGCTGCTTGACCCTCAGCTGCACTACACTACGGCCTACCACCCGCAAGTCAACGGCCGAATAGAACGTTTTCACCGTAACCCGAGGCCATATTTAAAGGCACAGTTCACGAGCCCGGACTGGGTGGACGAATTGCCGTGGGTCATGCTGGGCATACGCACTGCCCCGAAGGAGGACCTGGCAACTTCCTCGGCCGAACTGATGTTCAGCGCTCTGGTAAAGGTCCACGGGGTTTACATCCCGGAGGCAGATGGACATCAGAAACCACGCACGACCATCCTGACGCGCCTCGAGGGATAGGTGTGCACGCTCTCTCCCGTCCCGACGTCCTGCCACGGACTTACCCTCACGCACGTCCCACCCGCCCTCACAGACTGTCAGTAGGTGTTCCTTCGCCGCGATTCTTACCGTACGCCACTGCAAATGTCATTCGAGGGACTGGCATCTCGTCTTTTGTAATCAACATGGGCGGAAGGCACGAAACTGTTTCTATGGACAGTCTTAAGTCGGCACATTTGGGCATGGATGCGCCAGTGCAGGTTGCACATCCCCGCCGTAGAGGGCGCCCACAGTTTCGACCGCATCTGCCCTTAACTCTGCCGTTTGTGACCCCGAGCACGGGGAGGTGTATAGGAGATCAGGTCGCCTCGTTCGTGGACCTACTCGCCTCCATTACTCCGGTTCTGTGTGTGTGGGGGGGGGGTGTTATGTGGCGCCATCTTGTGGCCAAGCCACTTGTTCTAGGATCATCCATCGTCGACCTGAAACTTTCGCCTGAGCTGGGTGGTGGGGAGATTAGAGAATAAGGAGTCGAAGGTTAACTGTTGTGCTATCGAACGACGGCAAGGTATATATGTTTTTTCCAGTCAACTGTGAGCACTACCGGCTACAGTGATTCTTGAAAGATCACTAATATTTCCTTCATAATCTGTAAAACAACCTCTTTCAGAGCACTGGGATGTAATCCATCTGGTCTAGGTGCAGGGTCGGATCTAGATGAAGAGAGGCCCTAAGTTGTTCCACTTGTGAGGCCCCTACGAATCCCCCAACCCACGACTAGAGGAAGATGGTCCACCAGATTGACACCGATTTGCAGCCGAGCGTGGCCAATGAGATAAGGGGCTGGAAAGCTGCGTTTTTAGTTTATATATTGTAAGTGCTAGTGTCGAGTTATTGGCTTAAAACACTATTATTCTGAAATGGAGGGAAAGTAAAATTACTGAAGGGTTATTTAGAGACTACAGTGCGTTGTGACAGCATATGTAAGAAATGACTATGACAGTGTCAAAAATATTATACATCTTGAAACAGGACTCTCACTTTTTTTTTCTCTGATGTCATCCGGGCAACCTTGGCACCTTTTTAGTTGCCAAATGACATAGGTGGTCATTTAAGACGGCTTGCATGACGCGTGTGATAATATGCTCGGACGAAGTGCGTAGTTACCAGTCGGAATTATGGTCAATGAAGCATTCACATATTATTTCTGCTTCAAATAAAGTCACAAACTAAACATATTCACCGATCAAGACATGATATATACCACAATGACATGCAGCAAAATTATAATACAGTATCTCAACTCTTTTTACACGTTGCAATTAATGCAATTTCTATTATTTCTTTCCACTTCCAAAGAAAAATGTGGTTGGATTATTCAGCCTGTGATCAACCTCGGTGAGACCAAGCGCAGGCTTGGCAATCGCTTCGCACAACATCTGCACCCAGTTTGCAATAACCAACCTGATCCCCCGGTGGCTCAACACTTCAACTCTCCTTCCCATTACGAATCCGACCTTTCTGTCCTGGGCCTCCTCCATGGCCAGAGTGAGGCCCACCGCAAATTGGAGGAACAGCACCTCATATTTACTTGGGTAGTTTACACCCCGGCGGTGTGAACATTGGCAGCTCTAATTTCAGGTAGTCCTTGCTTTCTCCCTCCTTTCCCTCCCATTCCCAGCTCTCCTACAGCCTACTGTCTCCGCCTCTTCCTTTCTTTTTCGTGTCGCCCTCTACGACATCAATCTGAAGAAAGGTCTCGTCCCGAAACGTCGTCTATTCCTTCGCTCCATAGAAGCTGCCTTACCCGCTGATTTTTACCAGCTTTTTTGTCTACCAATGTGATCCCACCACTAGCCACATCATCACATCTCCTCCCTGTTGGCTTTCCCCAGAGACCGCTCCCTCCGTAACTCCCTGCTCACTTCGTCCCTTCCCATCCAAACCACCGCCTCTCCAGGCACTTTTCCTTGCAACCGCTTGTCGCTTTTACCTCCCCCCTTGACTCCATTCAAGGACCAAAGCAGTCTTTCCAGGTGCGGCAGAGGTTCACCTGCACCTCCTCCTACCTCATCTATTGCATCCACTGCTCTAGGTGTCAGCTGCTCTGCATCGGTGAGACAAAGCGTAGGTTTGATACATAGATACATAGATACATAGAAAATAGGTGCAGGAGTAGGCCATTCGGCCCTTCGAGCCTGTACCGCCATTCAATATGATCATGGCTGATCATCCAACTCAGTATCCCGTACCTGCTTTCTCTCCATACCCCCTGATCCCTTTAGCCACAAGGGCCACATCTAACTCCCTCTTAAATATAGCCAATGAACTGGCCTCAACTACCCTCTGTGGCAGAGAGTTCCAGAGATTCACCACTCTCTGTGTGAAAAAGTTTTTCCTCATCTCGGTCTTAAAGGATTTCCCCCTTATCCTTAAGCTGTGACCCCTTGTCATGGACTTCCCCAACATCGGGAACAATCTTCCTGCATCTAGCCTGTCTAACCCCATATGAATTTTGTACGTTTCTATAAGATCCCCTCTCAATCTCCTAAATTCTAGCGAGTATAAGCCAAGTCTATCCAGTCTTTCTTCATATGAAAGTCCTGACATCCCAGGAATCAGTCTGGTGAACCTTCTCTGCACTCCCTCAATGGCTATAATGTCCTTCCTCAGATTTGGAGACCAAAACTGTACGCAATACTCCAGGTGTGGTCTCACCAAGACCCTGTACAACTGCAGTAGAACCTCCCTGCTCCTATACTCAAATCCTCTTGCTATGAAGGCCAACATACCATTCGCTTTCTTCACTGCCTGCTGCACCTGCATGCCTACTTTCAATGACTGGTGTACCATGACACCCAGGTCTCGCTGCACCTCCCCATTTCCTAATCGGCCACCATTTAGACAATAGTCTGCCTTCCCGTTTTTGCCACCAAAGTGGATAACCTCACATTTATCCACATTATACTGCATCTGCCAAACATTTGCCCACTCACCCAGCCTATCCAAGTCACCTTGCAGTCTCCTAGCATCCTCCTCACAGCTAACACTGCCCCCCAGCTTAGTGTCATCCGCAAACTTGGAGATGTTGCTTTCAATTCCCTCGTCCAGATCATTAATATAAATTGTAAATAGCTGGGGTCCCAGCACTGAGCCTTGCGGTACCCCACTAGTCACTGCCTGCCATTGTGAAAAGGACCCGTTTACTCCTACTCTTTGCTTCCTGTTTACCAGCCAGTTCTCTATCCAATACCGTGTGATTTAAGTTTGTATCCTAATCTCTTATGTGGTACCTTGTCGAAAGCCTTCTGAAAGTCCAGATACAACACATCCACTGGTTCTCCCCTATCCACTCTACTAGTTACATCCTCGAAAAATTCTGTAAGATTCGTCAGACACGATTTACCGTTCGTAAATCCATGCTGACTTTGTCCAATGATTTCACCACTTTCCAAATGTGCTGTTATCCCATCTTTAATAACTGACTCTAGCAGTTTCCCCACTACCGATGTTAGACTAACTGGTCTGTAATTCCCCGTTTTCTCTCTCCCTTCTTAAAAAGTGAGGTTACGTTTGCTACCCTCCAATCCTCAGGAACTACGCCAGAATCTAAAGAATTTTGAAAAATTATCACTAATGCATCTACTATATCTGGAGCTACTTCCTTAAGTACTCTGGGATGCAGCCTATCTGGCCCTGGTGATTTATCGGCCTTTAATCCATTCAATTTACCCAACACCACTTCCCGACTAACCTGGATTTCACTCAGTTCCTCCATTTCCTTTGACCCGCGGCGCCCTGCTATTTCCGGCAGATTATTTATGTCTTCCTTAGTGAAGACGGAACCAAAGTAGATATTCAATTGGTCCGCCATATCCTTGTTCCCCATGATCAATTCACCTGTTTCTGACTGCAAGGGACCTACATTTGTTTTAACTAATCTCTTTCTCTTCACATATCTATAAAAACTTTTGCAGTCAGTTTTTATGTTCCCTGCCAGTTTCCTTTCATAATTTATTTTCCCTTTCCTAATTAAGCCCTTTGTCCTCCTCTGCTGGTCTCTGAATTTCTCCCAGTCCTCTGGTATGCTGCTTTTTCTGGCTAATTTGTACGCAACATCTTTTGCTTTGATACTATCCCTGAGTTCCCTTGTTATCCACGGATGCACTACCTTCCCTGATTTATTCTTTTGCCAAACTGGGATGAACATTTTTTGTAGTTCATCCATGCAGTCTTTAAATGCCTTCCATTGCATATCCACCGTCAACCCTTTTAGAACTAATTGCCAGTCAATCTTGGCCAATTCACGTCTCATACCCTCAAAGTTACCTTTCTTTAAGTTCAGAACCGTTGTTTCTGAATTAACAATGTCACTCTCCATCCTAATGAAGAACTCAACCATATTATGGTCACTCTTGCCCAAGGGGGCACGCACAACAAGTCTGCTAACTAACCCTTCCTCATTACTCAATACCCAGTCTAGAATAGCCTGCTCTCTCGTTGGTTCCTCTATATGTTGGTTTAGATAACTATCCCTCATACATTCCAAGTAATCCTCTTCCTCAGCACCCCTGCCAATTTGATTCACCCAATCTATATGTAGATTGAAGTCACCCATTATAACTGTTTTGCCTTTGTTGCACGCATTTCTAATTTCCTGTTTGATGCCATCCCCAACTTCACTACTACTGCTAGGTGGCCTGTACACAACACCCACCAGCGTTTTCTGCCCCTTAGTGTTTCGTAGCTCCACCCATACCGATTCCACATCCTCCAAGCTAATGTCCTTCCTTTGAACTGCGTTAATCTCCTCTCTAACCAGCAACGCTACCCCACCTCCTTTACCTTTCTCTCTATCCCTCCTGAATATTGAATATCCCTGGATGTTCAGCTCCCAGCCTTGGTCACCCTGGAGCCATGTCTCCGTGATCCCAACTATATCATAATCATTAATTGCTATCTGCACGTTCAACTCATCGACCTTATTACGAATGCTCCTTGCATTGAGACACAAAGCCTTCAGGCTTGTTTTTACAACGCTCTTACCCCTTATACAATTATGTTGGAAAGTGGCTCTTTTTGATTTTTGCCCTGGATTTGTCTGCCTGCCACTTTTACTTTTCACCTTGCTACCTATTGCTTCCGCCCGCATTTTGCACCCCTCTGTTTCTCTGCTCACCCATTTAAGAACCCCACCACCTCTTATACTCTGTTTATTATTGTTTTCTTCTTTCCCCCTACATGTTGGGTCTGAGTGCTTTCCTTCTCTGCCTCCTGCCTCACACACTGTCTAATAGCATTCTCTATTTGAGTCCCTCCCCCCAACCATTCTAGTTTAAAGTCTCCCCAGTAGCCTTTGCACATCTCCCCGCCAGGATATCGGTCCCCTTCAGGTTCAAGTGCAACCCATCCTTTTTGTACAGGTCGAACCTTCCACAAAAGAGGTCCCAATGATCCAGAAATTTGAATCCCTGCCTTCTGCACCAGTCCTTCAGCCACGCATTTATCCTCCACCTCGCTCCATTCCTACTCTCACTGTCGCGTGGCACAGGCAGTAATCCCGAGATTGTTACCTTTGCTGTCCTTCTCTTTAACTCCCCTCCTAACTCCCTAAATTCTCCTTTCAGGACCTCTTCTCTTTTTTTACCTATGTCATTGGTACCTATATGTATCACGACTTCGGGCTCCTCTCCCTGCCCTTTCAGGATGTCTTGGACACGTTGAGACACATCACAGACCCTGGCTTCGCCCAACACCTCCGCTCGGTCCGCCACCTCCAGTTTAAATTTCATTTAGTATATTTATGGAGGACCAGGAAACCAGAAGCAAGTGTTACTCCAGGGAGTTACTCCAGATCCAGGGTCAGGGAGTGATTCTGCGTTGGTTTTCAGCGATCGCGGCGAGGCGGCGACCCGACGCCAATGGCGGCCATGGCAGTGCGCATGCGCAGGGCGGCCGATGATGCGCTGGCCGTGGTTGTGCGCAGGTGCAGGGGTAGGATGCGCTGGCCGTAGCAGTGCGCATGTGAAAGGCGGCCTGCCTTGCCGGCGGATGAGAAGCGAGCGGTGAGCGGAGACCCGGCGGCCCGGACACGGATACGGATGGCGTGCGGAGACGGAGAGTTGAAAGACAGAGAGATGGACAGGGGGACCGGCCCAGAGTTGAACGGCAAGTGTCCTGCCTTGGCCGCAGGCCGCCTAGATTTCGAGGCCCTAGGCTTCTGCCTATGAAGCCTAGTGGTAAATCCGGCTCTGTGAGACCCCCCTAGATATTGAGGCCCTAAGCTTAAGCTTGTCAAGCTTATACGTAAATCCGGCCCTGTCTAGGTGACTTATATAACTTAAAATATTTCAGCTGAACAAGCATCTTCTCCGTAGTGATAGCGACTCCGGTAACTTCTTCCCCCTGATATTATTGGATCTCAGTTACGTTGCTGGTAGCTTCCGCTGTGTACTAGCGGCCCCTACACCGACCCCTGTGAAAAGAACATATTAATTAATTTGTCATTTCTTTATTCATCATTGTTACTACCCCAGCGTAATTTTCCAGCGATTCAATGTCCACTCCAGCCGCTCTTATAATCTTTAAATATCCGAAGAAACATTTGCTATCCTCTTTTACATTATTGGCTACAAGGATTTCATTTTTTTCATATTTAATCTTTCCTTCCCTTATTTGCATCTTAGTAACCGTCTGCTGGTTTCTAAAGGCTTCCCAGTCCTTTAGCTTCCCACTATTATTGCCAATATTGTATGCATTGTCTCTTAGTTTTATGCTGCCTTTGGCTTTCTTTGGCAGCCACTGTCGTCTCATTCTCCCCTTGTCATCTTTCTTCCTCTTTGGGATGACAAGACCCGGCGTCTTCCCCACACTCTTAGCATTGCCGCTCCACCGTCATTCCTGATGGGGGCCCTTTACAATTAACTTTGACCAGCCATTCCTACATGCTTGTATATTTACCTTTACTCATTATTACATTACATATGATTTATTACAGATACATATGATTTCATCTTCTCCCTCTAAAACTGTGTTGAAGTCAAATAAAGTTGAATTCTGCCATACTATGGTCACTGCCTCCGAGGGGTTCATTTTCCTTAAGCTCCGTATCAAATCCGGTTCGTTACACAACACCAAATCTAGAATTGCTTTTCCTCGCGTGTGGTCGACTACAAGCTGCTGTTAGAAGCCATATCGTAGGCACTTTAGAAATTCCTCTCTTGGGATAGAAGCATAGAAACATTGAAAATAGGTGCAAGAGTAGGCTATTCGGCTCTACGAGCCACACCGCCATTCAATATGATCATGGCTGATCATCCAACTCAGTATCCTGTACCTGCCTTCTCTCGATACCCCCTGATCCCTTTAGCCACAAGGGCCACATCTAACTCCCTCTTAAATATAGCCAATGAACTGGCCTCAACTACCCTCTGTAGCAGAGAATTCCACAGATTCACCACTCTCTGCGTGAAAAAATGATTTTCTCATCTCGGTCCTAAAAGACTTCTCCCTTATCCTTAAACTGTGACCCCTTGTTTTGGACTTCCCCAACATCGGGAACAATCTTCCTGCATCTAGCCTATCCAACCCCTTAAGAATTTTGTAAGTTTCTATAAGATCCCCCCTCAAACTTCTAAATTCTAGCGAGTACAAGCCAAGTCTATCCAGTCTTTCTTCATATGAAAGTCCTGACATCCCAAGAATCAGTCTGGTGAACCTTCTCTGTACTCCCTCTAAGGCAAGAATGTCGTTCCTCAGATTAGGAGACAGATGCAGTAGAACCTCCCTGCTCTTATACTCAAATCCTTTTGCTATAATGCTAACATACCATTCGCTTTCTTCACTGCCTGTTGCACCTGCATGCCTACTTTCAATGACTGGTGTACCATGACACCCAGATCTCGTTGCATCTCCCCTTTTCCTAATCGGCCACCATTCAGATAATAGTCTACTTTCCTGTTTTGCCACCAAAGTGGATAACCTCACATTTATCCAAGTACCACTAAAGATTACATTGATCCAGTACCACCCTAACTTTCCAAGTCTACTTGCATACTCAAAGCCCCATGAACAGTATGACATTGTCTTACTTACAGGAGAATATATCTCCTGATGTAATCTGTACCCTGCATTCTGGCTACTGTTTGGAGGCTTGTATATAACCACCTTATACATTGTACATAATCGTCTTTTTCCCCTGAGGTTTGACTTAATCCGAACGGTTTCGTGCAAATTCCTTTAAAATTACTACCGAACAATCGTCTCATCAGTGTCCATGTTCTGCCAGGGGCTGAACAATAATAATAAGGCTTGTATATAAGGCTTATTATTATAATATATTACTACAATATAAGGCTTGTATATAACCACCTTATACATTGTACATAATCGTCTTTTTCCCCTGAGGTTTGACTTAATCCGAACGGTTTCGTGCAAATTCCTTTAAAATTACTACCGAACAATCGTCTCATCAGTGTCCATGTTCTGCCAGGGGCTGAACAATAAACAGCTATGCACAATGCACACATTACATTCATCCATTAGACTTAAACCCGTGTCGTGATAATTCAACATTTTGTAACATTTCGTTTGAGTGCCCCAGCTGCTACTGTTTTAGAGCACACCGGAAGCAACGCGCCAGGGTCAATTCTGCATTTTCTTTCAATTCCTGAGGTTTATGTTTTCATGCGTTATCAATAATTATTAATGTTAATGTTAAACGCCTAAGTGCATGTAAACTCAAGATTTACCAAAGTACAATACTCCATTGCAGAAAGCGTCTTGCAAAAAAAAGATCAAGGTGAACGTGACGACATTTCTATATTCTGTTCTGAGAGCAATATTAAATGACTTCAAATGTTTGATTGTGGAATTGCAGGTCCGGAAATGGGTCAATGTTTGCCCATTTATTATTAATCTCTGTAAACGCGATTTCCTTCCTGTTCATTTGTTTTACATTTCACAACAAATCATTTCATCAGAGAAAACTCCGAAATCGCAGCGAATTTAGATGACTAAACGTTGCCATGATATTCTTTAGCAATAAAATACTGCTTGTTGCAACTGTTTGTTTTCAGAAATAGAAAAACTGCGAAAAAGTTTACAGGATGCTGGTGAGCTATCATGTCATGAATACTTTTCTTCTTAAGTACTGCCCAATTTTATAACTCTTTCTGCAAATATTCATGCAGCTACTGTAACGCCATCTTGTGGCCAAGCCAATTCATCTGGAACCTTCCTTGTCGAGCTGAAACTGTTGCGTGAGCTGGGTGGTGGAGAGATTAGTGAAGGAGTCGAACGTTAACTGGTGTGCTATCCAACGACGGCAAGGACTTTGCTTAAATATTGACTGAATGCCCGTGAGTGCCGGAGCTGTATTTATCAATAAAGGCACAGCTGTGTAAAGAAATCTTGGACCTCCACAGTGGTGACCCTGATGATCCAAAACGGTTTATTCTACATTTTTGCCAAGTATGCAGCCGCCAAACACAGATGCAGTTTGCATCAAACTGCCCGTTTTCTGGACATCACAGCCCACGTGTGGTTCGAACACGCTGAAGCCCACTTCCACATTCGACAATTTACGGCCGATGCGACTAAATGTTACTACGTGGTCAGTGTGCTGGACCAGGACATCGCCGGTCGCTTAATTGATTACCTTCGCCAGCCACCAGCTGCAGGCATGTACGAGGGCCTCATAAAATGCTCCTCTTGCGCCGGGACAGGGCACCCAAACTCCTTCACATAGATGGCCTCAGTGACCGCAAGCCGTCCATGCTTGTGAATGAAATGTTCCCCCTTGCTGAACGGCCACGTGCCCTGCTTCCTACTCGTACAGATTTTCCGCGAACTGATACCTGGACGACATTCACCTGCTCCTCGTGGACGAGGATTTCACCGACCCCCACCGGGTGGCTACCAATGCGGACGTGCTGTGGCAGGCGATACGACAGGGTAGTGCCACCATCAATCGCTTGTCGGCGGTGCCTCGTCGGCTCAAGTGGCCGGTCCCAGCCTCGAGCGAAGACACGGCAGTGTGGCCGGCCACGAGCGACGTTGGAACTGTATGTATTAATAAAGACACAGATGGGTACACAAAACGTGGACCTTCACAGTAGTGTAGTGTCACAGTGTAAAGAGGGAACAACGTCTATCCAAACCTGGCTTTGTGCTTACTTGCTTTCCCGACATCGGATGTTCAACGAAGTTAACGTTGACTTGATGTGACACTATTTATTATGCACTATCCCGTAAAATGTTAGGGGGTGAGCGCCTTGCCTTTACAGTTAACATTCTCTGGTTTAATATAAGACTTCAACACAAGGTGTTTGAATGCCAAATTGTTGTTCTCTATTTGATAATGTGAATTCCTACTTTTACTACGATGACCTTTTTTAATATTCTCCATAAATGCGATGCCGTTCCTTGACAAACAAAAACGCTGTCCAGAAGGCTCATTAAGGAGACCGCGGCATTTTTCCCAACCTTATGACTGTCACAAGCAATCTCTGAAAACATTTAACTTCCCTATTTGCACACAAATTTCTTAGATTAGGTTGTAAAACATGATTTGAAATTCACGACCTTCAGCGATCAGTAAAATTATTGATATTGGCATTGTTATGATAAAGGTTCTCGGGAAAGCAAACAGCCCGCGTTCAACATCAGACATGTGACGCTTTTCATTGAACTCTGCGTCATTTAATAGGCGGCTCGATGTTCCGCTTAGTTATAGAAGCATTAAGAACTAAAATTACGTGAACTTTGCATGGATTGTCTACTATCATAAGTCAAGGGATAATTTCTTAATTTTAATATGGTCTGTAAACTGTTCGTACCAGTTGCTCAGCACGATGCTTCAGGTATCATATGCAGCGCTGATATCCTGTCCGTTTATTTAGTTACTTGTAGTTCTTCGCTTTGTAATTCCTTCAGACGTAATAAACGACTGACATTTTTGCCCAGAGCAATAACATTGAAATGCGATGTCCAACTAAATAGCGCGCCATAATTCAACATAATGGCAAAATGTGGAATGTTATCCGAAACATTGATACGTACATTTAATTGACCCAGCGAAGGCGGTGGGATACTATTTGCATTGGCTTAGTTTCCACGTCTGATCAATCAGCTCCAAAGACTATTAATTTCTCCCACCGCCTCCCGTCGTCCTATCAATGAACTGTTCGTGTCACTAAAAATCCACTTATCTTATGGCGACATGATCCAAGCTGTGAATTTATGAATTAACTTTATTTAACTTCAGCGCTTGTTATATTCAGATATGAATCGAATAATTACGTTGATGGTCATGAATGAATGAATGAATGAATGAATGAATGAATGAAGGAATGAATAGGTTATTGGCCAGATATTCACATACATGGAATTTGTCTTGGTGCTCCGCCCACAAGTGACAACGACGTACAGTAACAGGTAAGAATATTACATAAATCAACGAACATTAATAATAAAACATTATTGAGTAAAACATGTGAATAAAATAAAATACCAGAGCAAAAGGAGGCTACAGATTTTTGGTTATTGAGTAGAGCTACTTAATTCGTGGAAAAACGCTGTTTTATGTCTGGGCTGTGGCAGCTTTGACAGTCCGGACTCGCCTTCCAGAGGGGGAATTGATTCAAAGATTTTGTGGCCAGGGTGAGAGGGGTCAGATATAATCTAACCCGCTCGCTTCCTGGCCCGTGCAGTGTACATTTTGTGAATGGAGGGAAGGTTGCAGCCAATAACCTTCTAGCTGATCGGACGATTCGCTGCAGCCGCCGGGTGTCGTGCTTGGTGGCTGAGCCAAACTAGACCATGATGGAGGTGAGGATAGACTCTACGATGGCCATATAGAATTGGACATATAGAATCATTGCCTGTGGTAGATTGTGCTTCCTCGGCTGCCGCATGAAGTACATCATCTTGTGCCTTTTTATCTGTGGAGTCGATGGTAGCTCACTACTTAAGTCCTTTGAGATGATGGTTCCCAGGAACATAAAAGACTCACAGATGTCACGGTGGTGTTGTTGATAGTGAGTGGGGTGAGGGGACGGGGAGCCCTCCTAAAGTCTACAATCAATTCCAATGTCTTAAGAGCAGTGAGCTCCAGGTTGTTGCAGTGGCACCAGGATGCCAGCTTTGACATTTCCTGTTTGTAGGCAGATTCCTCCCAATCCTGGACCAGTCTAATCAGGGTTGTGTCGTCCACAAGTTTGAAAAAGCTTGACAGAAGAGTCAGTGGATGTGCAGTCATTGGTGTAGAGAGAGTAGAGGATAGGGGAGTACGCAGCCTTGCGGTGCTCCGATGCTGAGGGTTTGCGGATCCGAGATGTGCTTTCCAAGCCTCACATACTGCTTCCTTTCTGGCAGGAAGTTGGTGAACCACCGACACAGGGGTTCAGGCACAGCCAACTCGGAAAGTTTTGAGTGTAGTCGCACTGGCACAATGGTGTTGAATGCAGAGCTAAAATCAACAAACAAAATCCTCGCATAGGTCCCCTGGCGGTCTAGGTGCTGGAGGGTGAAGTGCAGGTCCAGGTTGACTGCGTCATCCACAGATCTATTGGCCCAATATTCAAAGTGCAGAGGGTCCAGCAGGGGGGTTCGTGATATTTGTCAGCTTGGCAGCGTAAGCCTTTCAAGGGTCTTCATGACTACAGTGGTCCTTGCGACGGGCCTGTAGTCATTAAAACCAGTAATCCTTCCTTTTTGGGTACAGGGACAATAGTCGAGACCTTGACGCAGGCAGGGAGAGTACAGGTTTGGCAGGGACTGGTTGAACATGTCTGTGTAGACCAGTGCCAGTTGTTCGGCACAGAGCTTGAGAGTAGCGGGAGAAACATTGTCCGATCCTGGAGTTTTGCATCTTTTCTGTCTTCCGAAAAGCCTCTCCACTCCTCTACTTTTATTGTTGATGATGGAGAAGTGATGTTGTGCAGCACGGAGGGTGTGTGTAATTCGGTGTGTGTGGTGATTGAAGAGGGGTGGGTGGGAAAGTGTCCAGTCTTCTGAGTGGAGTCTTGCTTTATGTATGTGTGAAGTGGTGAATGGGGAGGAGTGGGTGCAGAAGGGTCCATTCTTTGCAGACTGCGGTCTGGCTGTGTTTCTTGGGGAGGGGGTCAGGGGAGTCCCAGGATACGTTTCTGCTTGTCAAACCTGCAGTAGAACTCATTCGGGGCGTTGGTCAGCTGACGAATGTCCAAAGAGCTTCCTCTTGTAGCTGGTGATTTCTTGCAAGCCCTTCCAAACTGAACAAGAGTCACTAGTTGAGAACCTGCTCCTCGACCTTTCAGAGTACCTTTCCTGGCAGCTCTGATTCCTCTTCTCAGCTTGTATTTGGCCTGCCTGTAAGGTCTGCATCCCCTCTTCTGTAGGCCTCCTCTTGAGACTGTCGAGCTGAGTTCTAAGGTAATCCAGGCTTATTGTTGTTGAACCAGTTCCGGGTCCTACTTGGAATGCAATGTCCTCACAAAAGCTGACATAATAATAATAATAATAATAATCATTTTATTTACTGGCGCCTTTCTAAAACCCAAGGACACCTTACAATGAATAGAATCACAAAAAAATACAAAACACATAATCGGAATAAATTAAATATAAAAACACCACAGTACACAAATCAAGGACAGAATTCAATTTCAAGAGCACCAAAAGAAAATAAGAAACACAAATTTGAGGAGAGAGCAGCGGCGACCAATTCGCGCCAGCGTCCACTCTCCCCTCCGACCGCCATCTTGTACACGGACTAACAGGCACAGCACACAAAATCATCCCCCCACAATGACCACCACTGTGGGGGAAGGCACAATGTCCAGTCCCCAACCCAGTTCTTCCCAGAGTCAGGCCCATCGAGACCACCACAGTTGCCTCTACGGAGGCCCGATGTTCCTGGCCGTCGGGAGAGTCCTCGGAGCGGCTGGAACGGCCGGTTTCCAGCGGAGTCGATGTCACCCGAAGCCTATTTGGAGCCACGAGGCTCCCGATGTTGGAGTCGGCGCCGCCGCCCGCGGCTGGTCGCTCCGCAGTCCTGCAGCCCGGAGGTGTTGGTGTCGGCGGTCCAGCTCACCGGAGCTCCAGCGCGTCGTTCCAGCGTGGCGACCCAGGCAAGGCATCGCCCGCTACGCTCTTCGATAGCGCTCCAGCGCTGTGCCGCCACCGAAGCTGAAGGTGCTGGGCGGTCCCCGTCAGGAAACGGCGCTCCATGCCCGCTGGTAGGCCACGAGGAAGGGTCGACGAGGCAGCCTGGAGAAAAAGCTGCCTCACCGACCAGGTAGGGACCTAGAAATAGTTACCCCCTTACCCCCCCACATTAAAAGTCAAAACCCCCCAAACAAACAAAGAAATTAGAAACACTAAAACAAAAGAAAGAGTGAAGTTGACGGACGGCTGCTGTTTAGCAGCCGTTCCTCCAAGATGGCGGCTTGTCTTACGATGATATAGTGTCTGTATACTCATCGAGGCTTATGGTTGCTTCCCTGAACACATTCCAATCCGTGCAGTCAACGCAGGATTGTAGGTTCTTAATGCCATGGCTTGTCCCACTTTTCGTTGTTTTGACCACAGGCTTATTCGATTTTCGTTTCTGTCTGTAGTTTCAGTAATAATGTGAACTGGACAATGATCAGAGAGACACAGGCCCACCCGCGGAACAGAGGGATATGCGTTCTTGATTGACGTGTAACAGTAGTCAAGCGTTCTCTCTCCTCGGGTGACCAGGTATCCTGAAGTCTGTACTTTGCAGTGACAATAATATTATAGTAAACGTTGTTGGTATATTTAATTAATACATTTTTTTTCAGAATTTAACATCCGTAAAAAGGAATCAGGTAATCGGGATGAAATTATTACTCCACTTGATGTCATTGCTAATGTTGAAATTCGTGTGTGCAATGGCAGGGAAATCACATTGCATTCAAAATCATCTTATATTACCTGTTTGGGTAATAATCCCGTGCCCAGTGAAAATAGTACAGGTGCATTACGAAAACGCACAGAAAATTGATTTGCATACTATGAAAATAGGCTTGCATACTTTGCAGCCTATAATAAATATGTTAGCATGTTGGGAAGTAGGAAAAAAGCTGTGTAAAACCAAAATCTGCGTTCGTAGAATTAGAAGTGATGAATCACAATGAAACCGGAATAATAGAAACGAGAGAACAGTAGCAACATGAAAATAAAATAAGGATTTGATAAAAGAATATAAATATGATAAATTGCCTGCTGAAAGCAAGTGAAATAATGAACAAAGGCTGGCTTATTAAGATGGATTGTCTGACAATGAAAAGCGACCTCTAAAGTTAAAAAAGGTAACCATACCAATAATTTTCGATGACTTATTATTACTAATATTATTCCAGACATGTCTGATCATTTGAAAACCGATGGTGAGTAACGTGATATGTTGAGTAGAAGTAAAGTAAGAAATTGTATCAACGTTATTTTGCTCTGAAAACACAACTCTGCAATTGTAATTTCTCGCATTTTAATCACTTATTTGAATCAATTTCCACGTCCTGTCAATGTTGTTACCTACACAGTTACTCAATTAACTCCTTTCGTTTTACCCTGGTTAACTACAATAAACCAATTTTCAAAATCTAATTTCCCCTTCCCTGTGCATCTTCGAATGTTCAGTTTCTACGTTCATAATACATGGCGAAACAAAGTATTACTTTCACATTAGCAATGAAATGATTATGCTTAAATAGACTGTGGTTATTTTTTTACATTTATCACCGCACCCCCTACGTTGCAGAAGACAACATTTATTAAATACGGAAAACACACACGCCATAAAAAAGCAGTATGCCCTTTTCTTTGCATTGAAGTCACCTTCAAAAAAATCAGAAACTAGAACTTTATTGTCAATACAAAAAATGTGTTGATCATACAGACCAGAAGCTTAAAGAAGCACAATCGGGTAAGTCCTCGAATTTGTTTGATATTTCCGCCAAGAAAACTTCAAATTATGTCGTTCGATGGCGGTCTTCTTAAAAAACGATAGGTTATCGAAAATTGCAATGATGAATTTTCCACGCAACTCCACCGAATAAATTAAAAGATATGATCATTTTGAAATTAGCAGTAGAACTTTAAAAATGGCAAATCACAGATGTTCCCGCAAAGAAAAGTTTGATTTTCGCACTCCTATGGGAAGCAGACAATCAATTTGTGCGCAGGCTCAATTAACGTCTTAAAATCAATATAGCGTAAGGTCATACGCAAATAGAATCGCATGCTTAAGTTTTCACCCATAACAGCAAGTTGAACATTGCAGTAGCAAACTGCAATATTGAATTTAAATACGGGGCGCTGGGCTGTAAGAGTTGATTTCAATATTGTTTCAGATCATATCATTCTATTTCCATTTGCTCCGTCTAAGCCATGCCGAGTGTTACAGCAATTCCAACAATCGTCCCCATCTACTTAATTCCCATTTCGAACAAATGGGCACTCCTTAATTCTCTTTTCACACATCGACCCAACTTACACGTTACCAAATGTTCCAAAAAGAGGTCATTTTATGTGATGTAGGAGAAAACCGAATACAAGCAGTAAACCGAAAAGTAATTTCGCATCATGAAAAAACGATAGTTTTGCGAGATTTCCAAGTTGCGAACATTTCCATTCTTTGGTAACTTGTTTTTGTGACTTATAAATGGACGGAAAGTGATCGAAGCATATATATTTCCAGAACTCCTGCAATTAACGGCAATTCGAGCGGATCTCGGTGAGCCAATGTTATATATTTTGTGCAATATAAAACTGTCAGTAAAGACGTTAGATTTTTCTTGTTATCGAAGTATTTTGACGGATTTTTCAAAAGATCCTTGTGGTTGAAGGAAACATACATAGATACATAGAAAATAGGTGCAGGAGTAGGCCATTCGGCCCTTCGAGCCTGCACCGCCATTCAATATGATCATGGCTGATCATCCAACTCAGTATCCCGTACCGGCCTTCTCTCCATACCCCCTGATCCCCTTAGCCACAAGGGCCACATCTAACTCCCTCTTAAATATAGCCAATGAACTGGCCTCAACTACCCTCTGTGGCAGAGAGTTCCAGAGATTCACCACTCTCTGTGTGAAAAAGGTTTTCCTCATCTCGGTCTTAAAGGATTTCCCCCTTATCCTTAAGCTGTGACCCCTTGTCCTGGACTTCCCCAACATCGGGAACATACAGCGGGCAGCGAATGTGTTTATACTACGGTGAATTATTCAAAATATTTAAAGCACATATTATAATGAAAAACATAATCATGTTCATGAAATTCGGTAGGCCTATGCTAATTCTTACGCCTTCTCGACATTGGAAGATCGAACAATCAATGCGATCACCTCACTGAGATAAAACATCTAACTTCTGCGACCCATTTTGAAAGGATGCTGCATTAATTTTCAGCATTTTTTAAAAACTCAGCTGCCCCTTCCCTTAATTACAGCCATGCTTACTGCAATATTGCTGCTCAAATTTGTTGCTCATTTGAAGATGTAGATAGTTGATTGTCTCTATTTAATATTTCGCTGCAATACATTTTACTGTTCGCGACTCACATTTCTCTCTGCACTCCTCGCCGTCCACTGTTCGAATTGACGGGTCTTATCGTCCTTCCTTTATTTTGTCTTGCTTTTGAAATGCTTCTGGACAACTCTGAACTTTTCAATGACAACGCCGAACTGTGACGTGCTTGTTGTTACTTTCGGAAGTTGAAGCACTCTCTTTGATAAGTTCAAACACCCCACTATCCACCATTGTTAATTCGCCAACCGACCATTACCATGCCATTTTATTTACTCCAGAATCCTCAACATTAGCTTTTACGTTAATAGAATTGCATCCTTTACAGCCAAAAAGAGAAAGGACGTTGAGTCATGCTATCGCTAATTGATATTTAAACGTTTTAAAACTCTGAACACGTGACCTCCCTTACGGAATACCTTACAATACCTGTTGTCTTGCAATGCACTTTGAATAAATTAGATGAATTCCTACATTTCCTTTACTTACTTTCCTAGTTATGTGTCCATTCTCACAGAGAAATTGCTACTTATAAAGAATGAAGGTAAACAAACGCTATATTCAAAGTTAATTCTTCAGTGAAATGTAATTGGTAATCCATCTCCTTTAGTGACTTTGTCAAACAGTTATGGCGGATTGGCAACTCTTTGAACTCTTCCAATTTTTTTGTTTCAACCAAATTCGATAAAACTTGGAGCATCATAGCACTTTCGCACTCTTACACTACATTTTGGGGCTAATTTCGTCGCGAGATCCTATATATTCCTGCCCATCGAAAACAGATTCAAAGTAAAGACCGAAAGAAATCAGAAATAAATTCATGTGAGCATTTGATCGTGATGAATGCTTTTATTCTGAATAACAAATAACAAGCCAGTATCACGATAACCCAAGTATTTTGATTTAAAAAGAATCTTAGAGTATATCTTGGCGTATATGGCCAAAAGCTGAACCTTTTTCTTCTACAAGTTCCATTCAAAGTTGAGAACACTGTGTGGATTATACTGCTATCAGACTATGATTTATCAGTGTAACACAGTACTTACAGCTTTCTCTGCTGACTTCGAAGCGGAATAATAAGGTATTCAATGGGCTGCAGCTTTTATCCAATAATCACTTTATTTCTGATTAATAGTTGTACAAAGAGCCATAGGAAATTCGGTGAGAAAAAGGGAACACGTCAAACATTAGAAAATTACTTTTCCGGATTTTCCCTGCCTTTATTGATAGAGGCAGTTCCAAGCAATAACACCAACTGAATTGTCATGCACTTAAAACATAATGAAAGTAAACTGCCACTGCAATTCTGCCGTTTTGTTAATAATTCAATTGATGTTGATATCAAGGGTGCTATTATTGCATTTCAATTATCGTTCATTTCACCAATTTCCCTTGCTAGTTTCTCAGTGTATCAGATAATCACAGACATTGATCAGTTGATTAAAAAAAGTCAGTGAGCTTTCAAATTTTATTAAGATGTTCATACTTCGGCAGACAGTGCAGTGAGCCTCTGGCTGACTCAACCACTCATCACATTTCGCGTTGAGCCCCGCTCCTCGACATTAAAGGCTTGGCGAGCCCGAGCCTTGGTTGCGAGACAGATCACAGGTGAGGTCCCTGGCCGTGGAAACATTACGCACGTTCCTTATGGTTGGCATAGGCACTAACAATGAATTCAATCAACACATGCAATTGACAGAATTATAATTAACACTCTGACTACATCAAGATTCCAGCATTTGTAGTTTCTTGTCCCTCCAGTATTGGCCTTCGTATGACAAATGGATATTGTATTCAATAGAAGGGGATATTGATCTGAGCATGGTTCGCCATATTCTGCAAATTAATTTTCAAGCAAAACGCACGTTATTTCCCACAGTATGTGTTTTATTTGTTGGCAGAAGTTAAAGAACTAAAGAAAAATAATGGTATGTAACAACTCGAGAATGGTTGCATCGACGAACTGTTCGGGACAGTCGGCTTCTATATTATTTTGGGGTATACAGCAAGGAAAATGCTGATGGAGCTGCAGCTCTAGACCAGAGAATGTCCAGAAAATGTTTTCAACGGGCTCTTCAACTATAAGCGTGTGTATTGCAATCCTATTCATGCGAATACAGGCGGTGAGTTACGAAAACACGTATTTTTTATTCTTACTTGTCATATATTTCAATTATCAGCCCTTAAGCATCCAATGATGTAAAGGAAACTTTTAAATTATTTATTACGATTTAACATATTTTAACTCACAATTATTTATAGCCTTGGCACGTGTTGCGGTGAGAGCGCCGTTCTAATAATGCGAAACATGCTCAACTCCAACTGCGTGTCAAAGAGGCATTGGGACAATGCCACGGTATGGACTCATTACCTACCGATCGCGTACAAATTTCTGGACATCCGTTGGCCTCTCATTTCCATGCTCACGAGCCCAGAAAAGAAGCGCGCAATTGACGGTTAAAATTGTGGAACCCCCACAATTAAAATGTGGATAATGGAAATTTCGGAGACCCTACACCTGGAAAGAATCAGATTTGTCTTAATGGACAAACAAGAACTTTTTGTTAGAATATGGTCTCCATTCATTGACTATTTGAAGGGGTAGATCGGTTCGGCACGGGAACCTAACTGAAGCTTGAACTTAGGATTAGATGAAAAGTTATACTTTATAACCTACGAACCTATCTTCAAATTATGTATTATTAGTAAATCATTCCACTCTTTATTTAAATCTTGACATTTGTGATTTTTTTCTCTCTTTCTTTCTTACGTTCTATCTATTAAAAAAAAACTAGAAGCAGTATCAATCCACAATTGATAATATTAATAATGTATGGTTGATATACATGAAATGTTTTACCATAATATGTTTTTGCTTCTAATAAAAATAATGTTTTAAAAAATAACAAATTGTGGAGGCCTCATCACAAGGCGGGTCGACTCTAACTGAACAGGACGAAATAAAGTAGGTTATTGGAGTATTCATTTTCCAGTTATTCTTCCTCGGTTTAACAATATGCTTCCCATTTGAGATTGCTTACCATTTGAGATGTAAATGTTTGTCGATCACGAATCGTTTAAAACAATAACAAAAAACATGATTGAACATTGTCTTCTTTTTCAGAATTGAAAGTAAACTGCATACCAGGTAACTATTTTCACGTGTTTATTTTTCTTTCCATTCTATCCAGTCTTCCTTGAATTTGTTCATTATTATGAAACGAATCGACTCCATTAATTATTCTGGGATCATGAACGACAGCAATAACTCAGTAAAGGTTCAGTAAACTAAAGGCAAATGGATTAACGCATAGTAAATTAATATCTGAAGGCATAATTTGGTTAATTAATCACTTAATATTACATAGGAAGTAGAAATTACAGAAGTAATTTTCCCACCTATCGAAAAAACGGAAGAAAATTTGATCACGAAGTGTTAATACACATCAGCAAAGGCTGAACATAATCTGTTCACTTTCACCTAAATTACTCATTGGAAACGAATAAATTCCTGATTAACTAAAAACGGCGATTAATATTATCCAGTACCAAGAAACTATTTCAAAACGCCTTAATCAACTAAAAGGAGGCATCAGCGATAGTTTGTTGTTAAATTCCGGAGATCCAATCGGTAGATTACCTTGTCCTTCCACTCAGCTAGGCCCATCAATCAAGAGTCCACAGTTTTTCCACGGTAGTATTTACATTTCAGTATTATTCGCACTCTCTGTGAACCCAATATCAAATTTGTCGATATCAAATTTCATTTTTTATATGCCTTGAAGTTATTGGACTGAAATTATGTTGACGCTTATAATGTGACAACCTTCAAAGCACAGCCGAATGAGAATGATTGATCGATCATATTTTCCAGACCGAGAAAAGCTCGAAGCTATTCAAAAAGATATCGGTAAGTACACTCCAAACAATTGCTAAATATGCATTACTAATGATGTCCTGATGAGAGTACAATTCAACATGATGTTTTGAAGCCAGGTGTAACTGACTGAAATAGACACTTGAATTCCATTAATACTGTATATATTTTTACATGTTCACAGTGCAGCTGTTAGAGCTGAAAGATAAAGGTAAAAGTTATGCGGCCAAACATCATGTGCTGAAACAGGTTGGATCAAAAATAATCGAGATATAGATAAGAAAAAAACAATAAAAAAGAGGATACTATAAAACAAAGTAAGAAAGTCATCCAAGGGGGAGATATTGCGATAAGTAGTATTAAGCTTATTGATTAAGATTAATTGATGTGGTATAACCACGATGAAGATAATTAAAGCGCTAATTATTAATAAAATGTTTTAAGATAGGGTAGAATTCGAACAAAATAACAATTATATAGTCGTTCTCTGATACGCCACTAACTGTTCATTCTCAGATAATTCAATGTGAGAAAGAGGAAACATACTGTAGCGGAATGCCATAGGGTGACGCCCTGAAATTAGGATACTGGATACCCGTTAACCCTGTAACAACCAGTTGAAACCCAATAGGAATTCGACGCATTTTCACCTTGCATTACTCACAGAAGTATGTAAGTCTGAATCGTAAAACGTTCATGCCCCATTACCACTGTAGGCTGTGGGAGGAGCATTGGTTGCAACATTTATTGTAATGCATGAAGGGGTGGGCGACAAAAGTTAAATTAATAGTAGTTATATTTGTTTGAATTAATATGCGGAATGGTTTCTTTAGAACTTGAAGAAATTCGTCGACAGAAGAGTAAGCTACATTATCCGGTGTCAACAATATGCACCAATCGTTTTGTTTCATGTCGAATTTAGCATGGCTGCAACGCTGAAACACTGATATTCATTTATTTACATGTTACCTTAAATTAGAAAGCATTTGAAAATCAACAGTGCAAAGATTGAAATATTCGAATTAATGGCGAAGTATTACAATGCATGTAAATAATAACGTATGTTTTGGGAAAGTTCGTTGAAATACAATAGCATTCACCCCTTGGTTTCATCATGCTACACCAATATAAATGATTTAAAAAAAACATGCCAGGATTGATCAAATTACACTGGTCACGAAAGAGCTAATTTCATTGTCTCAATTTCAATGAGACACAATTTATCGAAATGTATAGGATAGTTATCTGGCCAAATACATCTATAGTAGGGAACGTTTGATGGAGGACGGGGCAGTAAAAGCATGCCGTCTGAATTCCTCGCAAATGCATTGAACAATATCAGAGTGACACTTATTTAAAACAAAACCGGAAATAACGCATTTCAATTAAAAATGTGTTTTAAACGTTTCCTTTAAGGTACTTCTGTGCAGGAATGCGGTAAGAGCGTAAAAACAAAACAAACATATATATTACGTCAAACTAAGACTTCATCTGCGCCTCATTTTATTGTATTATTACATATTTTCAGATAAAGAGCTTACTACAACGAAATCAGGCACGTAATATAAAATGGCTTGGAAGATTAAAAAATGTAATTTCTGACAGAATGATACAAGGCACGAGAATACAGCTCAGATTACAACACTACCATGAAGTTAAGTCATTCAAGTCTGATAGATATCTGCTTACGATCAGCCTCCTGCGTCCCATGGAATAAGCTCCATGCCTGTCCACTTCTCCCTATAGCTCAGGGCCCCGATCCTGGAAATACACTCATTAATCTTATCTGAACTCTTTCCAGCTCGCAAACATATTTCCCATAGCAGGCTGACCAAACCTGAACAAAATAATACAAATGCGGCCTTAGCAATATATTGTACCACAGCACCATTACATCCCAAATTCTATACTCAATACCCTGACTGCAATGTATCGAAAGCCTTCCTGAACACCCTATCTACATGTGAAGCTACTTTCATGGTGACGTGTACCCAAACCTCTATATCGCTCTGCTCTAAAAACACTCCCTAGGGCTCTGCTATTCATTGTGAATATCCTGCCTGTTTGACTTCCCAAATTGCTACACCTCACTCTTGTGTGCAATTTGGGTCAATTTGGAGCGTCAGTAGAATGTCATCATATCGTCTCTTTTAAATATCTTGATTATCATAATTTCAGGCCCTGTTCTGGCGACGACATCTGTGTCAATGGTTTTCAGAAGAAATGGAAAAGGGTTGTTGAGGTCTCCTTCCTCGTTAGACGTGCATAATGGACCTACATTTCATACTTTATCTTTATTGTAGGAACTATCAAACCTTGCGTTGTGAAGAGATTTCTGACTTGTTTTTCCTGAGTCCAGTGTAAATGAAAAAGGTCTTGATGACCATAAACTATTTCTCTGCCGAAACCAGAACACTTTTCACATTGAGGAGCATGTGTGGGGAAACATATCCTCTTAACAGTTAATTAATTTTATGGAGTAAAGGTATTTAATTCAAATGTAACTTCAAGAAAATGTATTGCTTTGGCATTTCAGAGGTTCACACACTTAAGTCCACGTTGGAGATAGCAAGTAAGAGATCACCACTGGCGGCTATTGTAATTTAAACACGATGCAGGTGGAAAGTCGGGATAGCGTAGAATTAATATGCACCTGAGAGAGAATTGGATTACAGAGAAAAAACGTGAAGAAGTAAATGAGAGATTGCAGACACAAAATGCAGGAGTAATTCAGCGGGACAGGCAGCATCTCTGGATAGAAGTAATGGGTGACGTTTCGGGTCGAGACCCTTATTCAGACTCCTTCTTCAGATGAGATATTGTTTTCAGAGCTGGCATGCACACAATGGGCGGAAGGGCATCCTTCCATATCGTGGGGATCTAAACAATGAAGTAACAAATCTTGGAATTGGTCGACAGCTTGACTGGGCGTAAAAACATCGGCCGATCTATGTGAACTTTTAGTGAAAAAAGCCATCTTCTCCGTAAATCATTCACCCAGTTAATGTGGTGCCAAGGGATAGAGAGCCAGAGAGCCATAGAGTGATACAGTGTGGAAGCAGGCCCTTCGGCCCAACTCGTCCATACCGGCCAACAATTTCCCAGCTACACTAGTCCCACTTGCCTGCACTTGGGCCATATCCCTCCAAACCTGTCCTATCCATGTACCTGTTTAACTGTTTCTTAAACGACGGGATAGCCCCAGCCTCAACTACCTTCTATGTCAGCTTGTTCCATACACCCATCACAATTTGTGTATAAAAGTAACCCCTCGGATTCGTATTAAATCTTTCTCCTTCACCTTAAACCTCTGTCCTCTGGTCCTCGATCCCCCAACTCTCGGCAAAAGACAGGTGCATCTAACCGATCTATTCATCTCATGATTTAGTATACCTCTATCAGACCTCCGCTCATCCTCCTGCTCTCCATGCAATAGAGACACAGCCTACTCAACCTCTCCCTGTAGCTCACACCATCTAGTCCTGGCAACAACCTCGTAAATATTTTCTGAACCCTTTCAAGCTTGACAATATATTTCCTAGAACACGGCACCCAGAACAGAACACATTATTCTAAATGCGGTCTCACCAACGTAGTTTACAACTGCAAAAAGACCTCCCAACATCTATACTCAATACTCTGACTGACGAAGGCCAAAGTGCCAAAAGTGTTTTTGAGCACCTTATCTACCTGCAACTCAACCTACAAGGAACCATGCACCTGTACTCCTAAAACCCTCTGTCCACAACCCAGAGGTCTCCTATTTACTGTGTAGGTCCTCCCCATGTTCGACGTCAAAAAATGCAACACCTCACATTTCTCTGTATTACATGTTATCAACTATTCCGCCGCCCACCTGGCCAATCGATCCAGATCCTGGTGCAATAGTTCACAACCATCTTCACTGTCTGCAAAACCACTAACTTGTGTATCATCAGCAAACTTGCTGATCTTGCCCTGTATTTTCTCATCCAAATAATTGATGTAGGTTGCAAACAGTAACCGGCCCAACACCGAACCTTGAGGCACACCACTAGTCACAGGCATCCAGTCTGAGAAGCAACCTTCCTCCATTACCCTTTGCTTCCTTCCATGGAGTCAATTTGCTATCCATTCAGCTATCTATCCTTGAATCCCATGCGAAGTAACGTGCCAGAGCAGCCTACCATGCAGAACCTTGTCGAACGCCTTACTGAAGTCCATGTACACAACATCTTCAGCTCTGCCCTTATCAACCTTTATGGTCACGTCTTCAGAAATAAATAACAAATGAGAACGAATTTTCTAATGCCGCTTCAAGTAAAATGATAGCGAATGAGACGATTTTTCGGTGCTTATCCACTCACACGCATTCATAATTAGCTCATAAACATGCAAATCTAGGGTAAATTATTGATGATCTATTCGCAAATAAAATGAACAAATTCCACGAAATTCACTTTAATGCCCATCAACAGTATTCACGGAGCACAAAATGGAAGCCGACGGGTCTGATTGTCTTCTACTTTAATAAGTCACAATTTACCTCGAAGTATTCGGTAACATACCGACAAATATTTCCTTTCTTCCGGAGATTGAAAGAGCATGCCTCTGATGTTCTTCTTCTTCTTCTTCTTCTTTCCTGTGACGTGCACAGCCTAAAGTTGTAGGACAATTTGTTCTATTTGATCTTCCGTTTGTGCACATCGAGTTGATTGCATTAGTCGAAACAGGGCGGACCACGTGGAGGTTGCTATATTCCACCCCCTCTGATGTTCATGTGCTCCGTAAATCCATGCTGAATTTCACAGAGATGAAAGCCAGAAACGTGCACATGCGTACACTGTTGATGGCGGAAGTGCTTTTGTGGCGAAGTACTACTAGAGCAGTATGCCAAATTGTATTGTAACAATGCAGTCTAAAATCATGAGATCCTTTCACTGTAAAACGAAATTTTTGTTTTTTAATTCAAGAGCTCCATATACGCATTTATATGCGGAACATCTCCATTTATCGAGTTAATATTTTCATCCAGAATGTATTTCATCTCACTGTCAAAGTAGATATATTTATGCGGTACACATCTATTACTATTGGCATAACACGGCGGGGATCAGATTTGCGGCAAATATTAATATATTTTACATTCCTTTGTGATATTTGCACTACCAGTGTGGGCAAGTTGGGCCCAAGGGCCTGTTTCCACACTGTATCACTTTTCAAAAACTAACACTTCGATATCTTCATAATCTAAAAAAAGGTATTATCATAAAGAAATAAAGAGCTGTAATTGACTTTGTCCAAATAAGTTTAGTATTTAATGATCGAAACTTTAAATCTGACATAACTAAACTGGATATGAGAAATAGGGAGAAATCTGCGGAAGAAATTATATGCATTTTCAAACAACGTTCTTGTATTTTACCTTGGCAAACGTGTCCCGTTGAACTGACATAAATTCTGGTATTTTTGTACCATGTGATGCTATATCCTTGAGTTTTTGTTCAGGAAAATAATCAGAAAGCGCACTGACGTTTATATTTTATTCCAAAAGAGAACGATTTGCAACTGAAAGATGAAGGTATCAATTGTCAATACTGTTGTAAACAGTGCTCAAATGCGCATGTGGAACTATGAAATTAAAATGTTTGCAGGCTAAACGTTGACCAAGAATTATTTTGTGGCATTTTCACCCCAGAACTTCTGAAACATGTCAAGAGTGATGGTGAGTGAATAAAAACATGAGTTACTCATCGGTCCATAAAATTTCGAACCAGGCATGCTGAAGGGAAAAACGCACTTATGATTGCGCCTCAATTGATACAACATTTGAAAGTATTTAAAATGTTGGAGGGAGATAAGTCAATTAAGTCAATGTCAAATTTAACATTCATCGGCCTTTCAGGTTAATCTACAAATTTATGCTGCTATTTCTAATCTATTCGGTCACCCGGGTACTGCACCTGGCCGTGTAGTGATTTTATTTCGTTTAGTTTAGTTTAGTTTAGTTTACTTTAGTTTAGATCAGTTTAGTTTCGTTTTGTTTAGTTTAGGTTAGCTTAGCACCTCCACAGACACCTCTGTCAAGCTTCTCAAGTTTGCGGACGATACAACCCTGATTGGACTGATCCAGGATGGGGAGGAATCTGCCTACAGATAGGAAGTGTCACAGCTTGCGTCCTGGTGCCGTCGCAACAACCTAGAGCCCGATGCTCTGAAGACAGTGGATTTGATTGTGGAAGTTAGGAGAGCTCCCCCCCCCCCCTCACCCCACTCACCATCAACAACACCACAGTCACATCTGTGGAGTCTTTTAAGTTCCTAGGAACCATCATTCCCAAGGACCTTAAGTGGGGGGGCTAACATCGTCTGCACAGTCAAAAGGGCACAACAGAGGATGTACTTTGTTCTTATAGAAACCAGAACTATGTTGGGGAAGTCCAGGACAAGGGGTCACAGCTTAAGGATAAGGGGGAAATCCTTTAAAACCGAGATGAGAAGAACTTTTTTCACACAGAGAGTGGTGAATCTCTGGAACTCTCTGCCACAGAGGGTAGTCGAGGCCAGTTCATTGGCTATATTTAAGAGGGAGCTAGATGTGGCCCTTGTGGCTAAAGGGATCAGAGGGTATGGAGAGAAGGCAGGTACGGGATACTGAGTTGGATGATCAGCCATGATCATATTGAATGGCGGTGCAGGCTCGAAGGGCCGAATGGCCTACTCCTGCACCTAATTTCTATGTTTCTATGTTTCTATGTTACTTCCTACGGCAGCACAATCTGCCACAAGCAATGATGGTCCAATTCTACACGGCCATCGTAGAGTCTGTTCTGACCTTCTCCATCATGGTCTGGTTTGGCTCAGCCACCAAGCACGACACCTGGAGGCTGCAGCGAATTGTCCGATCAGCAGAGAAGGTTATTGGCAGCAAACTTCCCGCCATTGATGAACAGTACAATGGAAGGGCCAGGAAGCGAGCGGGCGAGATCATCTCAGACCACTCTCAACCTGGCCAGAAATTCTTTAAATCATTTCCCTCTGGAAGGCGACTCCGGACTGTCAAAGCAGCCACAGCCAGACTTAAAAACTGTTTTTTATCCACGAGTAGTTGCTCTTCTCAACAGCCAGAAATCTGTATCCTCACTTTGATCTGGTATTTTGTTGGTTCACATGCTTGATCAATGGTGTTTTTATTATTGTTCAAGAAGGAACTGCAGATGCTGGAAAATAGAAGGAAGACAAAAGTGCTGGAGAAATTCAGCGGGTGCGGCAGCGTCTATGGAGCGAAGGAAATAGGCAACGTTTCGGGCCGAAACCCTTATTCAGACTGATGCAGGGTGGGTGGGGGGGCGGGAAGAAGAAAGGAAGAGGAGGAGCCAGAGGGCTCAGGGAGAGCTGGGAAGAGGAGGACACAGCAAGAGCTACCGTAAATTGGAGAAGTCAATGTTCAAGCCGCTGGGGTGCAGACTGCCCAAGCGGAATATGAGGGGCTGCTCCTCCAATTTCCAGTGGTGCTCACTCTGACCATGGAGGAGGCTCAGGGCAGAAAGGTCGGATTCGAAATGGGAGGGGGAGTTGAAGTGATGAGCCACAGGGAGATCAGGTTGGTTAATGCGGACCGAGCGGAGGTGTTCGGCGAAACGATCGCCTAGCCTACGCTTCGTTTCACTGATGTAGATCAGCTGATAATCTAGAGCAGCGGATGCAATAGATGAGGTTGGAGGAGGTGCAGGTGAACCTCTGTCGCACCTGGAACGACTGCTTGGGTCCTTGAATGGAGTCGAGGGGGAAGGTAAAGCGACAAGTGTAGCATCTGCTGCGTCTGCAAGGGAAACAGCCCGGGGAGGGGGTGGTGCGGGTGGGAAGGGAAGCATTGACCAGGGAGTTACGGAGGGAGTGGTCTTTGCGGAAAGCAGACAGGGGGAAGATGGGAAAATGTGGCGAGAGGTGGGGTCACGTTGGAGGTGGCGAAAATGACGGAGGACTATTTGTTCTATGTGACGGCTAGTGGGGTGAAAGGTGAGGATTAGGGGGACTCTACATGTCTAGATGTCCGCTGCTCTAGATGTCAGCTGATCTACATCGGTGAGACCATGCGTAGGCTTGGCGATCGTTTCACCGAACACCTCCGCTCGATCCGCATTAACCAACCTGATCTCCCTGTGGCTCAGCACTTCAACTCCCCCTCCCATTCCGAATCCGACCTTTCTCTCCTGGGCCACCTCCATGGCCAGAGTGAGCACCACCGGAAATTGGAGGAGCAGCACCTCATGTTCCGCTTGGGCAGTCTGCACCCAAACGGCTTGAACATTGACTTCTCAAATTTCCGGTAGCCCTTGCTGTCTCCTCCCATTCCCAGCTCTCCCTCAGCTCTCTGGATCCTATTCTTCCTTTTTTCTCCCCCACCCACCCACCCTGCATCAGTCTGAAGAAACGTTGCCTATTTCCTTCGCTCCATAGATGCTGCCGCACCCGTTAATTTCCTCCAGCACCTTTGTCTACCTTCGATTTTCCAGCATCTGCAGTTCCTTCTTGAACATTTTATCTACTCCACTGCGATATCTCCTCAAGGTATGCCTACTTTGAAGAAGTTCTCCTCCTCCCTCCGAAGACAGTTTCACAACCTTCTCTCTGACTGCCCTAACCCCCCCCCCCTCTGTGATTCCCCGTTCCCTCCAACTCTACGACCACATCCTAACCCAGTCCCGATACGACAGCCACGTTTGCTTTCTCGGGACATGCCTGCGTCTCCGTCTCGTGCCTCATGGCCTTCAGCTCCAGTTCTCTACCTCCCAGTTCGGACACAAGCCGGATTTTCGATAACGACTGGCTATCTGCAATTCTCCTTCCGGACACTGAGATCTGCTCTGGGTGCTATGCGCCGGCACCAGCAGGACCTCGCTTTGATTCTCCCGAAATTTCGGGTCTCAGTTACCCAGACCTGCAACGGACCCCAAGTCTACTTCATCCTCCGGAAGATCCAGGTCTTCAATCCTGGCCCACCTTAACTCCACCAAGGACCTGAAACTAGCCCGCCTCCAGGCCACTCCTGCCACCTCTCCGCGACTCGACCGATACCGTCGCCTCCGCCTCACAGCGTTCTTCCATGGGAATGAGCTCTCTCCCCCCATTGTTAATCCCTTGTCCCGTCGCCAACGGACCCCCTCCTCTTGGAACCCCTCCTTCATGGCCAACCTCCGGCTATAGACATTTTTATTCAAAACTGCTGGCGGGACAACAACCGCCTCAAAATCTCCACTCCCCTGTCTCACTCTAACCTCTCCCCCCCTGAACGTACAGCCATCGACTCAATCCGCAACAACCCACACTGGGTTATCAAACCCGCCGACAAGGGAGGTGTCGTGGTAGTCTGGCAAGCTGATCTCTACAAAGCTGAGGCCACGCGCCAACTCTCGGACACCTCCTCCTACTGATCCCTGGATCATGACCCCACTGAGGAGCACCAGGCCACTATCTCTAGCACCATCACTGACTTCATCAACTCCGGCTCCCTGCCTCACGAAGCCTCCAACCTCATCGTTCCCCAGCCCCGCACGGCTCGATTTTACCTTCTCCCCAAAATCCACAAACCTGACTCCATCCTATCCCTCCTGGTTAAATCTCTCCAGACCTATGACCAAGACACCTCAGACATTCTCCGTCGTCTCCGGGCATTACATTCTCTAGGCCATCCTCAGCTTCACCATGGACGTCCAGTCAATCTACACCTACATCCCTATACCAGGAGGGTCTCAAAGCCCTCTGGTTCTTCCTCGAACGGAGAACCAAACAATCCCCGTCAACAGATACTCTCCGCCTAGCGGAGCTGGTCCTTACCCTCAATAACTTTCGTTTGACTCCTCCCATTTCCTCCAAATACAACTCGTAGCTATGGGCACGCGCATGGGCCCCAGCTATGCCTGCCTCTTTGTAGGGTACGTCGAACAATCCATGTTCGAGACGTACCAGGGCCCCATCCCCGACCTCTACCTCCGCTACATCGACGATTGCATTGGTACTACCTCCTGCACTCACACACAACTCACTGACTTCATCAACTTCACCACTAACTTCCATCCGGCACTGAAATACACATGGACCACTTCCCTACCATTTCTTGACCTCACTATCTCCATCGCAGGTGACAGACTTCTGACCGACATCCACTATAAACCTACTGACTCCCATGGCTATCTAGACTACACTTCTTCCTACCCTGCTTCCCTTCTCCCGATTCCTCCATCTACGCCGCATCTGCTCCCAGGATGAGGTGTTCCACACGAGGGCATCGGAAATGTCCTAATTCTTCAGGAAACGGGGGTTCACCTCCCCTACTATACAATAGGCTCTCACCAGGGTCTCTTCAATACCCCGCAACACTGCACTCTCTCCCCATCCCCCCACTCGGAACAAGGGCAGAGTCCCCCTAGTCCTCACCTTCCACCGCACTAGCCGTCACATACAACAAATAGTCCTCCGTCATTTTCGCCACCTCCAACGTGACCCCACCACTCGCCACATTTTCCCATTCCCCCCCCTGTCTGCTTTCCGCAAAGACCGCTCCTTCCGTAACTCCCTGGTCAATTCTTCCCTTCCCACCCGCACCACCCCGTCCCCGGGCACTTTCCCTTGCAAACGCAGGAGATGCTATACGTGTCGCTTTACCCCCCCCCCCCCCCCCCGACTCCATTCAAGGACCCAAGCAGTCGTTGAAGGTGCGACAGAAGTTCACTGGCACCTCCTCCAACCTCATCTCTTGCATCCGCTCCTCCAGATGTCAGCTGATCTACATCTGTGAGACGAAGCGTACGCTTGGCGATCGTTTCGCAGAACACCTCCGCTCGGTCCACATTAACCAACCTGATCTCCCTGTGGCTCAGCACTTCAACTCCCGCTCCCATTCCGAATCCGACCTTTCTGTCCTGGGCCTCCTCCATGGCCAGAGTGAGCACCACCGGATATTGGAGGAGCAGCATCTCATATTTCGCTTGGGCAGTCTGCACCCCAGCGACTTGAAGATTGACTTCTCCAATTTCCGGTAGCACTTTCCGTGCTCTCCCTCCCCTTCCCAGCTGTCCCTCAGCCCTCTAGCTCCTCCTCTTCCTTTCTTATTCCCCGCCCCTCCTCCCACCCTGCATCAGTCTGAAGAAGTGTTTTATCATTAATGTTTCATTATGATTAATGTTTGGTGTTTTCTGAGTCATTCGTAACTGTCACTGTATGCCATTTTGTTACTTGTGGGCGGAGCACCAAGGCAAATCCCTTGTATGTGAATACTTGGCCAATAGACTTACTTACTTATTCACTTTAGTGATACAGTGCTGAAACAGGCTCTTTGGCACACGGAGTCCACACCGACCAGCTATCCCCGCAAACTAACGCAATCCTACACTACACTCATGCCAAGCCAATTAACCTACAAACCTACTCGTCTTTGGAGTGTGGAAAGAAACCGATGAACTCGGAGAAAACCCACACTGTCACGGGGACAACGTACAAACTGCGTACAGAGAGAACCCGTAGTCGGGATCGAAACTGGATCTGGCGCTGAAAGCGCTGTAAGGCAGTAACTCTAACGCTGTCACCATGCCGCCGATTATGATGACTCGCGCGGTATATTTGCACCCGTGCGTCTTCCTGCTATGGAATCGACTGTGATGGCATTCTCATAAAGTTATTGTCAAAATACATTTTCGGTACTAAGCTAATTTTCAGCGTGGTCAGATCGACCACATGTATGCAACTTTAGAAAACAAAAGCAAATATGGAGGAAATAGAGCGGACAAGGCCACAACATCCATGTATAGTCGAATGAAACCACCATGTCTTTATGCAATAGCAAGTTTTGTGTTCAACTGCGGCAGAAGGGCATAAACCATTATCAAATAAAAGAAGAATATGACACCTCATCTCAGTCATTGTTGCTTTAATATATGTTGCTTCGCTTTTTATTCTCGCAGAGGAACAGATACGTGAAACCCAGCAGGGTAAATGGCTTATTTTTCATTCACTTAGAGCTGTCGTTTCTGCGGCTGAGACAAATGTACAAAAATTGTGAAGAGGTGCTGTCATTACTCTTACACGTCTGACATCAGTGACCATAGAGGCAGCCTCTTGAGATCTACTGATTATCTTTTAAAGTAGAGAAAACTTTGCTTTGCGCAAATGGTTATATTGAGGACCAGTCATAAAGATATTGAATGACGACGAAGCATTGAGGGGATAGGTTGTCTATTCCTGGTCCTACTTTTGTTGTATTTGCCTGTGAAAATTCAGAATTATCATTACAAAGTGATTGGGAAGCATGATAACCAGTGGTTCTGTGCAGAGTTGTATGTTAACTGCACGGCTTATCGGCGTAGACGAGACATTGAGGACTGAATTTCAAACTCATGTGCGAGGTCAAACGACAATGCACGCAGTCAACATCCCTGTCGGTTGAATAGCAGACTGAGAATCGCACTGAAGAACGGTCCCGACGTCACCTCTCCGTGTTCTCAAGAGATGCTATCTGAATCGTTGAGTTACTCGAGCACTTTGCGTCCTTCTGCGTATTAATCACAATCGCAGTTCTTTGTTTCATCTCCCTCCACACTTTCCGCCCTCCGTAGGGTAAGAAGGGTAAGGAAAAGAAGAGGAGGGCAATATTAATAGGGGACTCTATAGTTAGGGGGTCAGACAGGCGATTCTGTGGACGCAGTCGGGAGACCCGGATGGTAGTTTGCCTCCCTGGTGCCAGGGTCTGTGATGTGTCCCAACGTGTCCAAGACATCCTGAAAGGGCAGGGAGAGGAGCCCGAGGTCGTGATACATATAGGTACCAATGACATAGGTAAAAAAAAGAGAAGAGGTCCTGAAAGGAGAATTTAGGGAGTTAGGAGGGGAGTTAAAGAGAAGGACAGCAAAGGTAACAATCTCGGGATTACTGCCTGTACCACGCGACAGTGAGAGTAGGAATGGAGCGAGGTGGAGGATGAATGCGTGGCTGAAGGACTGGTGCAGAAGGCAGGGATTCAAATTTCTGGATCATTGGGACTTCTTTTGTGGAAGGTTCGACCTGTACAAAAAGGATGGGTTGCACTTGAACCTGAGGGGGACCGATATCCTGGCGGGGAGATCTGCAAAGGCTACTGGGGAGACTTTAAACTAGAATGGTTGGGGGGAGGGACTCAAATAGAGAATGCTATTAGACAGTGTGTGAGGCAGGAGGCAGAGAAGGAAAGCACTCAGACCCAACATGTAGGGGGGAAAGAAGAAAACAATAATAAACAGAGAATAAGAGGTGGTGGGGTTCTTAAATGGATGAGCAGAGAAACAGAGGGGTGTAAAATGCGGGCGGAAGCAATAGGTAGCAAGGTGAAAGGTAAAAGTGGCAGGCAGACAAATCCAGGACAAAAATCAAAAAGAGCCACTTTTCAACATAATTGTATAAGGGGTAAGAGCGTTGTAAAAACAAGTCTGAAGGCTTTGTGTCTCAATGCAAGGAGCATTCGTAATAAGGTGGATGAGTTGAACGTGCAGATAGCAATTAATGATTATGATATAGTTGGGATCACGGAGACATGGCTCCAAGGTGACCAAGGCTGGGAGCTGAACATCCAGGGATATTCAATATTCAGGAGGGATAGAGAGAAAGGAAAAGGAGGTGGGGTGGCGTTGCTGGTTAGAGAGGAGATTAACGCAGTGGAAAGGAAGGACATTAGCTTGGAGGATGTGGAATCGGTATGGGTAGAGCTGCGAAACACTAAGGGGCAGAAAACGCTGGTGGGCGTTGTGTACAGGCCACCTAGCAGTAGTAGTGAAGTTGGGGATGGCATCAAACAGGAAATTAGAAATGCGTGCAACAAAGGCAAAACAGTTATAATGGGTGACTTCAATCTACATATAGATTGGGTGAATCAAATTGGCAGGGGTGCTGAGGAAGAGGATTTCTTGGAATGTATGAGGGATAGTTATCTAAACCAACATGTAGAGGAACCAACGAGAGAGCAGGCTATTCTAGACTGGGTATTGAGTAATGAGGAAGGGTTAGTTAGCAGACTTGTTGTGCGTGCCCCCTTGGGCAAGAGTGATCATAATATGGTTGAGTTCTTCATTAGGATGGAGAGTGACATTGTTAATTCAGAAACAACGGTTCTGAACTTAAAGAAAGGTAACTTTGAGGGTATGAGACATGAATTGGCCAAGATTGACTGGCAATTAGTTCTAAAAGGGTTGACGGTGGATATGCAATGGAAGGCATTTAAAGACTGCATGGATGAACTACAAAAATTGTTCATCCCAGTTTGGCAAAAGAATAAATCAAGGAAGGTAGTGCATCCGTGGATAACAAGGGAAATCAGGGATAGTATCAAAGCAAAAGATGATGCGTACAAATTAGCCAGAAAAAGCAGCATACCAGAGGACTGGGAGAAATTCAGAGACCAGCAGAGGAGGACAAAGGGCTTAATTAGGAAAGGGAAAATAGATTATGAAAGGAAACTGGCAGGGAACATAAAAACTGACTGCAAAAGTTTTTATAGATATGTGAAGAGAAAGAGATTAGTTAAATCAAATGTAGGTCCCTTGCAGTCAGAAACAGGTGAATTGATCATGGGGAACAAGGATATGGCAGACCAATTGAATAACTACTTTGGTTCCGTCTTCACTAAGGAAGACATAAATAATCTGCCGGAAATAGCAGGGGGCCGCGGGTCAAAGGAGATGGAGGAACTGAGTGAAATCCAGGTTAGTCGGGAAGTGGTGTTGGGTAAATTGAATGGATTAAAGGCCGATAAATCACCAGGGCCAGATAGGCTGCATCCCAGAGTACTTAAGGAAGTAGCTCCAGAAATAGTGGATGCATTAGTGATAATTTTTCAAAACTCTTTAGATTCTGGAGTAGTTCCTGAGGATTGGAGGGTAGCAAACGTAACCCCACTTTTTAAGAAGGGAGGGAGAGAGAAAACGGGGAATTACAGACCAGTTAGTCTAACATCGGTAGTGGGGAAACTGCTAGAGTCAGTTATTAAAGATGGGATAGCAGCACATTTGGAAAGTGGTGAAATCATTGGACAAAGTCAGCATGGATTTACGAAAGGTAAATCGTGTCTGACGAATCTTATAGAATTTTTCGAGGATGTAACTAGTAGAGTGGATAGGGGAGAACCAGTGGATGTGTTGTATCTGGACTTTCAGAAGGCTTTCGACAAGGTACCACATAAGAGATTAGGATACAAACTTAAATCACACGGTATTGGGGGTTCAGTATTGATGTGGATAGAGAACTGGCTGGCAAACAGGTAGCAAAGAGTAGGAGTAAACGGGTCCTTTTCACAATGGCAGGTAGTGACTAGTGGGGTACCACAAGGCTCAGTGCTGGGACCCCAGCTATTTACAATTTATATTAATGATCTGGACGAGGGAATTGAAAGCAACATCTCCAAGTTTGCGGATGACACTAAGCTGGGGGGCAGTGTTAGCTGTGAGGAGGATGCTAGGAGACTGCAAGGTGACTTGGATAGGCTGGGTGAGTGGGCAAATGTTTGGCAGATGCAGTATAATGTGGATAAATGTGAGGTTATCCACTTTGGTAGCAAAAACGGGAAGGCAGACTATTATCTAAATGGTGGCCGATTAGGAAATGGGGAGATGCAGCGAGACCTGGGTGTCATGGTACACCAGTCATTGAAAGTAGGCATGCAGGTGCAGCAGGCAGTGAAGAAAGCGAATGGTATGTTGGCCTTCATAGCAAGAGGATTTGAGTATAGGAGCAGTGAGGTTCTACTGCAGTTGTACAGGGTCTTGGTGAGACCACACCTGGAGTATTGCGTACAGTTTTGGTCTCCAAATCTGAGGAAGGACATTATAGCCATAGAGGGAGTGCAGAGAAGGTTCACCAGACTGATTCCTGGGATGTCAGGACTTTCATATGAAGAAAGACTGGATAGACTTGGCTTATACTCGCTAGAATTTAGGAGATTGAGAGGGGATCTTATAGAAACGTACAAGATTCTTATGGGGTTGGACAGGCTAGATGCAGGAAGATTGTTCCCGATGTTGGGGAAGTCCAGGACAAGGGGTCACAGCTTAAGGATAAGGGGAAAATCCTTTAAGACCGAGATGAGGAAAAACTTTTTCACACAGAGAGTGGTGAATCTCTGGAACTCTCTGCCACAGAGGGTAGTTGAGGCCAGTTCATTGGCTATATTTAAGAGGGAATTAGATGTGGCCCTTGTGGCTAAAGGGATCAGGGGGTATGGAGAGAAGGCAGGTACGGGATACTGAGTTGGATGATCAGCCATGATCGTATTGAATGGCGGTGCAGGCTCGAAGGGCCGAATGGCCTACTCCTGCACCTAATTTCTATGTATCTATGTATCTATGTACGGTCGGTTATTACGAGTGTTACGATGGTTTGCTGTATTATAATTCGAATTATTAGTTTAATCAACTTACTGTCCTTCAAAAACAGTGAGATGTTTTCTTCAGCAGGCATATTATTAAAGTATTAGGTACACAAAAAACGCTGGAGAAACTCAGCGGGTGCAGCAGCATCTATGGAGCGGAGGAAATAGGCAACGTTTCGGGCCGAAACCCTTCATCAGACTGATAGGGGGTGGGGAGAAGAAAGGAAAAAAGGAAAAAAATGCGGAGGAGGAGCCCGAGGGCTGGGGGATGGGAGGAGACAACCAAAGGGCTGATGAAGGGGAGGGGACAGCAAGGGCTAGCAGAGTTGGGAGAATTCGATGTAATCGAATAATTGTGCAAAATACTTCAGACAACGGCATGTTTTCCGCCAACGGAGTCCTAACCAGCCTGTTACGCCTTACATTCGGAGCATATCAGCACACCTACGAAGAATTTTCAGAGTTGAACAGCTGAAAATAAATCAATTTGCTATCGTGTTATGTTTCAATCTTAATTTTATATTTAATGTTTTACTTTGTCATAAAAGTTGCAAGTGATATACTTTTCTACTCGGACAAACAAATACTTAATTACCTCTTTAAACGATATCATTGAGCACATCGATAATGGGTAATATATTTCCTAGAACGTAAGAAAATAGAAGCGATTCGACTGAACGTTGGTAAGAGCATTGATCTCCAATGTATTGTATTGATTCAGTTATTTACCTGAAGGCATTTTCCATTGTTTCACCGATTGATCTGAGCTTCAGCCATATTTTCAGACTCTGGACAGGAATAATCCAATATGTATCTGGTACTGTTCCCCCGGTATCCTGCATGTAACTTGACGCAGGAGTATAAAAAATGGTTTTGAAATAGTTGGTTGGTTGCTGTTTATTGAGACATGGCGTCGTCACGCGAAATGTGCAAACATACAACAAGTGTATATTTCAAAACATTTCGTAATGCAGATACACATGGCTATGATGCACCACCTAAAGTGAAAGGAATGTTTCCCGCAGCAGAAACTGTGCAACGCGTAGGTGCAATGTGCTCATCTAACTATAGGTACAGAAATATGGACGTCGGGCAGGAAAATTGTTGGCTAAATCAATGTAGAAATTGAATAATTTGTGATGCACCCTGATAACATCCTACGACAAGAATCTTTAGAGATGCCATTCGAGTCCCCTTCTTTCAATTTGCTATTTTAAAGGGAAGAGTTGTGCCTCTGTCCCACTTAGGAAACATGAACGGAAACCTCTGGTGAACTTGCCCGCGACCCAAGGTTTCCATGTGGTCGCCGGAGGTTTTGGTCACTCTCCCTAATGGTCGAAAGTGGTTTCCGCGTGGTCGAAGCTTCTTCTAGGCTGCTTCGATTATTTCAACAAAACCAAAAACGGCCTCGACTAAAAATAGGTTGCCGTTAGGTCGAAGCCAGTGGAGTGGGATCGCTATTTACTTACAGGCAGTCGAAGTCCATCTCCTTCGCTCTCTAAAGGACTTACCGTGCTCTGTGGCAGCAGTTTACCTTCTTCTTCAACGCGCAGACAGCGCTCCTCCGCTGTCCCTGGCGCCCACCTTCGCGATGTGTTTGTGTGTGTGCCGGTAGCAAAGATCCTGTAGGATCTTTAGTCGGTAGATGCAGCTCACGCTTCGGTCGAGGCGTTCCAGGCGAGTGCCCAAAACCTCTGGCGAATCATGGAAACCTTGCGTCGCGGGCAAGGTCACCAGAGGTTTCCGTCCAGGTTTCCTAAGTGGGACAGGGGCATTAGGAAAACCTCATTAAAGCCACCCGTATCATACAACAATGATCATATTCAACAGGTTAGGCGATTAACAGTTAAAGTTGTAGCCCTGCTGTCATAATTTTTTAAGAACAAATTCCAAACTAGAACGTTAACTTTCTACCGCCTGACCTGCTTGGGATTTTCAGCGTTTTCCTTTTTATTTTAGACGGGCGTTCTATTGTTATTTTCAGTGAAATCGCACGGTTTAATGAAACCTATGAGCAGTTAATGATCATGTATTTTTCAAGCTGTTTTGAAAATCTGAGATCACAATCACAATCACAATAATACTTTATTAGTCAAGTATATTTTGCAACATACGTGGAATTTCATTTGCCAAGTCAGTCATATAAATAAAACGCAACGGAACACACAATATACATTATAACATAAACATCCAGCACAGTGCTTCCTCCATATTCCTCACTGTGATGGAAGGCGAAAAGAAGTTCAAATCTCTTCCCTTAGCTCTCCCGCGGTCGGGGGCATCGAGACGATCTTGACTCCCATAGCCGGCGGAGTTTGGGCCCTCCGCGTCGGGGCGATCCAGCGCCTGCATCGGAGGGATATCAGCTCCCCGCGCCGGCGATCGGACCCCGGGTCGGGGCTGGTTGGAGCTCCCGACTAGCCTCACCCGAGAATGTGAGCACGCGATGGTAAATCCCCAGGCCGTGGTTGGAGTAACCCCAGGCAAGGGATCGGCCCCAGGTAAGTCCACGCCCCGCGGTAAGGCCCAAAGTCAGTCCAAGGAGGGCTCCAGCTCATCGATGGTATGCCGCAGAGCGACCGGGGAATGCGATCCGAAAATTAATCGCATCTCCGACAAGGTTTGGATTTGAAAACAAAGGTCTTCTCCGACCCCTCCCCCCCCTTCATAAAACAAACCGGAGAACATTTACACAGACATTTAACGCACACTATTTTTTTTTAAGTCGAAGAAACACACAGACTTTGGGCGGGGCTGCCAACCTGGTGGTCAATTTACTTTTCCGATGCGTTTGTTCTATATGCCTTACCGGAAATAACAATCCTTCCTGCGATCACTACATACTATGCTGATTTCACGCAGATATCTTTGATGGCAGGTTCAACTGATTGTCGTGCGAATTGAAATCGTATCGTCACCTTTGATACACCCTTGTCTCTCGACCCAATTCAGGCAAAATTGCATTAATGCTATAAAATCACACAACTCCTGTCATACTTTTAATCAGATGGCAACTACATAAAGGAGTGACTTTGTAAAGTCGGGTGCAGGTCATTCATGTACAAGATTGCTATGGATTCAATGCTTTGCATTACACTGAATAAGTGAGGTATCAGACGACGACTAAACTCCTTTGATTTACGCAATGCGCAATGATTACACCAAGATATACATAATTGATATTGAAAAAATACCATGCAAACCTCTGCCTCTAATATTGTAGAGGAACTACTTCGTCGGCAAGAATCAGGTGAGATATCCCATTAAACACATTTGGAATAGGCAGAATACTAAGATTTAAAAATACCCGTGTTTTAAAATACTCGGTTGTTCCCATAGTGATCATGAGAATCCGGTAGAACAATGCACTGGTGATTTGGGCACTTTAAACATCAAATAATAATTTTATTGGAGATTACAATTATTGTCAGTAAATGTATTTGAGACAAAGATAATATGCTATGCCAAATTTTAAGATGTAATGTATACACATGAAATCCGCATAATAAAGTTTAGCAAATTCCATATTGGATTAAATACTCTGAAATCAGGAGAGTCATGAATATTACAATATTACGAGATGGGTTCCAAAATATATTAATTAATCTTCCCAAATTTCCTTTCACCTGATTCATTTTGAGGTATAATTGTAAACGCAAACGCGTAAATACACTAGCATTGATAGTTTCGAATCCATTGAGAATCTATTCATGGTGAACACCCAGTGACATAATTCATAATACATTTAATGCATTCAGTGAAGCTATGATCGCCAATGAAAATAAAATATTTTAAAGCAAATGAAGGGCACCATGTCTCTAATTGTTGCCACACTTAAAATGGAAGTCTGCTGACTTAAATAAATAAATGGATATTGATATTAAGCGGAATAGAAAAGCAAAAGTTCTAGCCGTTCTTTCCAGTTCCTGGCTACAGTTGTAGGTTAGAAATTGGGCACTTGCTTCGTGATGAGAAATATATATATACCACAAAATATTCCAACACAATTTACATCCACTTTGAACTGTTTCTTTTTTGTTACTCAGGCACAGAAGGAGGTAATTATGCATTAAAATTCATCATAATGTGCCTGGGCGTAATACGAATTCCTTTAATAACATATTCTTTAGTTATTTGTATTTGTGATCCAGTTAATATCAATACTTTGAAAGAATAGGTGATAATTAATTTACTGCCTTCAGGATGTTTCCCACGCCTTCATTATACAGCTGTATGCTAAAACATAGCTTTTTATGCAGTTGCGGTCTTGTGGGAAATCAGCATGTATGCCGTTTTCTCATCAATTTATTATGCAGTTTTCTCGTCAATTTATAAAATGTGCCACTCTTGACATTTCCAATGTATGTCGAAATGAAGTATACAAATAATAGTGAAAGTATTCCTTTTGGGTACATGCAGGATTTCTGCATTACTCTTTCAAATGCCAGGTATCGGCAATAATAGCGAAAGTGATATTAGGTAATTTGTACCTTTGAGAACTAATTCCAAACAGCTGAATATATTCCCTCGGATCAACACTCTCGGGTCAACCTGGTGTGATTGTTTCTTCTTTTGAATCAAGCAATCCTTCATTCAATTTATTTAAATGTAATACTTACTTGCACTTCAGAACTGTCGAAATTACGAAAACAGCTGAGTGAAGCAGGTAAAAGATGTTAATCCAACAAAGATAAACTATAAACTATTCCAAGAAAGATAATTCCTATTTGGCAAGTGCCAAAAGAGATAACTCCCATAAAGTTTTGCAATGCAATTGTAAGGTGCACTTTCTCCTCTCATGCGGAATGATGATAATGAAAGTTCAAGTTCAAGTTCAAGTGAGTTTATTGTCATGTGTCCCTGATAGGACAATGAAATTCTTGCTTTGCTTCAGCACAACAGAACATAGTAGGCATTGACTACAAAACAGATCAGTGTCCATATACCATTATATAAATATATATACACATGAATAAACAAGGTGAAAACATATGTAAGCCTAATATATCGAAAATTTTACCAAATGGTTAAATAATTATTTTTTATATAGTAAGTGTGAAAATGTTAATAATATAATTTAAAGGGGCAAATACTTAGCGCTATTAAAATATGGACCATCGCGAAACGCCAGCGTGTATTGCGTGTCTATTTTGTCTTGGGAAAGTGGTGCTGATCCACGCGTTCTAACTTCTGAACACTACGTCATAACAATATTGCGACCACAGTTTACTGAAGAGACCTCGAAACGTTCATCCAACGATGAAATTATAGCACCAGGTTTACACAAGAGGGTGATTCATGACTTAGGGTCCAATTATTCTGTATTTTTTGTGCTCTTGCGTGAGCGTCGAGGAGGTGATGAGATTATGTTTCCCCGTCTTTTTCTTTATACTTCATCTAAACTACATTTTAAAGTAGCAGTATCAATGCACTGCTAGCAAAACTTGCTGCTTTCCACTAAATGGGTATCTTCACTCTTCGACACTACTCGCATGCCGATAACTCGTCGAGTTTATCATATGCTGTACATTGGCATGGAAATAAAATGTGGATGAATACCGTCCTTTCAACGGACAATATATCTCTGAGGATTCATATTTGATGGAAATCAGATATGTGCGAAGCACTTGATTCAAATATCAAGTTTAATGATGAGCGTTTGAAGTCACTTGGCCTGCGGTACTCGCTGGAGATTAGAAGAACGAGGGAGGACGTCATTGAAACCTACCGAACAGTGAAAGGTCTGGGTAGTTAAAGTTAACAGGTCGTTTTCACTAGTGGGAGAGTCTAGGACCCCAATAACAAGAGTCTAGGACGTACCTTTAGGAAGAAGATGAGGAGAAATTTAGTCAGTCAGATGGTGGTGAATCTGTGGAATTAATTGCCACAAACAGCTGTGGAGGCCGTCAATAGATATTTTCAAGATGGAGGTTGACAGATTCTTAATTAGTAATGTTGTCAGGGGGGCACGGGGAGAAGGCAGGAGAATGGGGTTGAGGGGGAAAGATTGAGCAGCGATGATTGATTGACGGATTAGACTTGATGGGCTGAATTCTGCTCCTAGAACGTTTGAACTTATGAACATGCGTACGATGCTTCGAGTTCTTGAAAAGATGAATGTAAAGTGGACATTTTCTCTTGCATAGAAAATACCGCTACGTATCACATCTAACATCTGGGGACATCCGTTTGAGACGGAGTTGGGATGCCTTTGAGTTCCTCAGAGAGCCGTGCGTCTTTATAGCTCGAACAGCAGACGGGCCAGAGACTCTGAACTTCTTTAAGGCAAAGATCAATCGAATCTTGACAACCGGGTCGGTGAAGGTATCAAGAGTGGAGGTTCACGTGATAATCAGACCAGATATGTATTTATTAAATGATGGAGCAATTTGCAGTGTCGAAACTAATCTGGTTCCTAATCTGTATGTTTGACATTCGCTGCTGAACATCCGGTCTATTACTGATTGTGTTATTGTCCAATCTACCCGTAAGCAAATATTTCCCATTGCTTGCGTTCGCAGTTTACATTGCCACTGAATGCTGCAATGAATTGCAGGCAATGGACTTTATGTAACATGTGTGTGCTGCAACTATTAACTGATTGATGATTGCTGGAGGACGAGTACGCTATTATTGGCGCGCATTGAACCCGCTATTAAAAAGTCTATCGTATCTATTCTTCAGGTTTCAAAACTGCATATTTAATTTCGGATGTTGTGCACTGTCTGCGGGAATCAGTGCCGCACTGCAATGATTTAAGAAGTGTATTTTGTAAAATTAAGTACCTCCAACTTCACTTTGCAGAAGAGGAAGGGACCAAAAAAGATGAAGGTAAAGCATTTTGGAGGACGCTTCCGTTGTTTGGTGAGATTGGGAATGGGCAAATATTAGCAATGTTAATATTTTGAGATTTTAATAATAAAGTCCGCAATTTATCCCACCAATTTAGCATAAAAAGAAGTTTAATTTGACACCTAATTCACTTTCATATCTTCAGTATGAAAAAAGTTATGGCCATTTTCATACTCGGAAATTAGCATCTTGTTCCCTATTGCTTTTCCATTGACTTAACACAAAAGCTGTGATCGAGGACAGTCAAAAGCCCATAACTTTCTTAAAAATTAAGAGAACTGAAAGAAATGTTCAGTTATTATAGATTGAAGCATTCTGAAACAAATATGAAACAATCTTACTTAGAAGACATGAAATTAAAGCATATAATTAGTTAGTTACCTAATTGTAGCTAATTACAAAATTCAATTACTAGATCTAAACATCTATCAATTTCTTAAGAATAGATTAACATTTTTAAATAGCCTGTGTCCAAATAACATTCACACAAGAATTCACAATATAACATAATTTTTAAATCTCATTGTCATGGATTTACAGGCCAAATGGAAGGAATTGAATGTTCAATACCTGTAAATTAATGGGCATTTATATCATCTTGCGAGTGAGTTTTTCTGGAACGCGATCTTTTGGAACGTTCATTTACGGTGAATTTAACCCCGTATCGGCATGAAAAATTCTGCCGTTAATTCGGGGAATAAAATCACCGTTTCGCATGAAAAAATGTGAATTAAAGGCTTCTTAAGAAGCACTTTTATACATTAAAATAAACCACTTTCGTTTACCTGTCCCGTACGTGAAATCCGTCCCCGTTGTCGGCGTTGACGGCTTCAGCAGATGATTTTAAAATGACTCCAGCGCTGACATTGTCGATTTAATAAAAATAAAAAATACACAAAACGCCCCTAGGAACGATTTTTCAGCAAACGCTTGTACTCCAACGAAATATAATACAGGACAAGGTAGGAGAAACCCGCGTTTTAACCCCGCCACCCCCCCCCCCCTTATAGGCGCCAAAATCGCGCACACGGCCAGTGGCAGAATTACAGCGCCGCTCAGGGTAAGTATTGTAACATACCTACAAATATCACAAAATATCACAAAATATCACAATATCACAAAATATCTACAAATGTTTGGACTTAAATGGCCTAGATTCTATATTTCAAATGGTCAAACGGCTCATTTCCTATCAGGAAAATGTTCTTAACATTTCCAGTCAGAAACTAGATTTCTGTGTGCGGTAGTCATCTACCCTTCCCTTATTCTGTCTTTCGTTGACTTCGAAATCAATACGAATACACAAATATCCAAACAGAAGATATTTAACTGTTGGGAACACCTACCTGTATAATTCATTTCACCCCCATTCAACGAGAGCGCCTTTCCTTTGTAACGTTGATTTAATAGTTGCCTCTCGTGTGTAATGTCATTTGTTCCGATTATTTTTATAACGAATATTCCTAAGACAATAGGGGCAGTAAATAGCTCTGCACAAAATCCAGCACTAAAGCACAATATACAATACCAGTCAAATGTGCTCTAAAATAAGCCAACATTTCAGAGATGCCTGTGAACAAGCAGAAGACTGGGCTCTCACGTGATTTATTTCCATTTTTGTAGAGTCCAAAAGAATGAAAAAAGCACTTCAAGATCTAGGTAAAGAAATTAATGAAACAAAATGTTCTATGAATGTATTTTATTTATCACGTATTTTAGTTCGTATTTAGTTGTCAGCAGCACGCTGATAATGGTCCTGTTCACAGGTAAAAGACGTGGTAAAAAACACGTTTTAGACGTTCTTGTAGATGAACAATTGTTGATGTGCTTTATAAAAACATAAATCCAGGATGCGGGAATATGAAAGCTCGTGACTACTTAAATTCGGGATATGGGATAATGTATTGGATGTCAAGGAGAAGAGGGAATACTAAAAGAATGGCGTTGAAAAGTGGAGAACAACACAGCCAACACACAATACGCATCCACTGGACTATATTAATAAACTAGACTAAGTGGGACCCGTTGGGTCCCATGTTCTCACGGTAGGGCAGGTACCCTGTAAGCTCAAACCCACACATGTTGAAACACAAGCATATTTTCCTATTCAGGTCATTAACTACTAAGCAGTTCATCACACGTTCACACTGCTACTCGTACTGGTAGACAGTGGGTAGGATCTTACACTATGAATGTTATAATTAGGCTGGGTTAAAATTACGAAGCATTCTAATTGGCTAACATGCTATAGCCAATCTACATCTCTTCTTCTATAAATGAAATAAAAATAAAAATAAATAAAGCGTTACCACTATATTGAGTAAATAAATTGTTAAATGCAAATTGCCACATCTAATAATAATGGGGTTAAACATACTCGACATATCTAACAGGTGGCTTGCTAACCCGCCCGGTCCTCGTACGGTAAAGAACTGCCTCATCAACCTTTTCCTCCGAAAAGTTGAGGGCGCGTTTCGGTGAACCCAAGGGGCTTTGGGGAGATACCACCGGGGAAGACCGTCGCGGGGTCACCGGTGAACCGGTTACAAAAGGGGAGGTGGCACAGACCGACGCGGGGAGTGTGCGGGGGTAGCAGCTGTAGGTACTGGAACGGCTGGAACAGCGATCACTTTAAAGTTGAGTGGAGGTGCGTCAGAGCCCTGGAGCGCCGGGCGCCGTTCCTTCACTGGAAGGAGGTGTTGACGGTTGCGTCTATAGATGGTACCACCGACATCGACCAGGTAGGAATGTGGTTCCTTTGCGGGACCATGGATGAACCCTAGTTTGGCATGTCTTTTGTCTGTCTGTAGTCGTACCACTTGGCCTTGGATGAGTGGCCTATGTGGTTTGCTGGTTTTATCTAAGCACGTTTCTGCACGTCTCGAATGGACTGCACGCGCTTTTGAACTACGGCAGGACTGAAAACTTTGGGCGTTAAGTGATCCTGTGTCACGGGCAGTGGAGGTCACGTTCGGCGGGACATCAGGCGTTGGGCTGGAGAGCCTAAAACATTGTCATTCGCAATATTTCTCAAGTTGAAAAGGTCCAGGTAGACATCAGATTTCGCTAGATAATAGCGCTCCATGAGTTGTTTGGCGCTCCGAACAGCGCGTTCGTCAAGTCCATTGGACTGTGGGTATTCTGGGCTGCTGGTGACATGTTCTAAGTTCCACCAATTCAGCAGACAGAAGTCTTTAAACTTTTGGCTGGTGAATTGTGTCCCGTTGTCAGTCTGGAGGCGGGCTGGAATGCCATGAACAGAAAACTGTTGTCGGAGCTTCTGGTCGACTATTTCTGAGGAGATGGTCGACAGAAAATCTATTATAAACCAATTCGAGTACGAGTCCACTAACACGATATAGTTAGTGCTGCTTCCCGTGCCAGTGGTAGAGAGGGAGCAGGTTTGGACAGCAGAGGTTGTTTTTGCTGGTGTGGTGCCTGTCTTTTATAGATCGCGCATGATTCTGTTTTTCCCGAATGTACTTGGTCATTCCAGGCCAATAGATCTTTTCTTTTGCACGCTGTACGGTGGCTTCCATGCCTGGCTGGCCACCGTGGACCTCCTCGTAGTACTCATTTCGCCAAGAAAGGGGGATGACCGTCTTGTGACCCTTTGATGATAGAAGTTAGCAGCTGGGAGGTTTTGTCAGCAGCGGTGTGTTCGGCGAGGCGGCGCAAACGGTCAGTTGGAACAAACGAGACCTTCAGAACGGAGAATTCGTCTTGTTCAAGTGGGTGTTGTTCGCTGGTGGCGCGTGGTGCTCGAGATAGAGTGTCTGCGACGTGCATGTCTTTAACTTTTTGTAGGCAATGCGAAAGTCAAACCGTTGTAGCTGCATCATCATGCGTTGAAGTCTTGCTTGGGCAGCATGGATCGGTTTGCTCAGGATGGTGACTAACGGCTGGTGATCATTCTCTACCGTAAAAGTTTTGCCGAAAATGAAGTCTTTCAATTTATAGCAGGCAAAAACCACGGCAAGCAATTCCTTCTCTATCTGTGCATAGCGCTGCTCAGTATCCTTAGGGTGCGCGAAGCGTAGGATACCGGCATAACATCGCCGTTGAAAGAGGTCTGCAGGCATGCTGCGCCTAGTCCATACTGGGATGCATCGCGGGTAATTGGGTGCACCCACCCTGTCTTACTTCAATGTCAACCTGCCAGAGGCAGGTTGATTTTGAAGAAAGACAGGGTGGGTGCACTGGCGAGCTCGAGTTTTAAAGTCTCGAAGGCTCGCTGGTGGTTGGGATACCTGGACCAGGTGTTGTCCTTGTGGGTAGTTGACGCAGAGGGGCTGACAGTTCGCTGTAGGGTGGCTTCCATGCCTGGCTGGCCACCGTGGACCTCCCTAGGCAATTGACCATGCCTAGAAACCGTTGTAGGCTGGTGACGTCAGATGGTACTGCAGTTTTTTGCTCGTTGATTGCTGCAGTTTTCAGCGGATCGGGATTTAGTCCATTGCTGGTGAACACGTGACCTCCGTAGGTGACTTCGGGAACTCTGAACTTGCACTTCAGAGGGTTCAGTTTTAAATTAATGTATCTGGCACGGTCCAGCACCTCATGTAGGTTGGCATCATGCTCGGTCGCATCGCGGCCATAAACTAAGATGTCGTCAACAATGATGGCACAAGGAAATTCTGCGAACAGTTGTTCCATTGCACGCTGGAAGACTTCGCCAGCAGAGTTGATTCCGAAGGGCATTCTTAGGAATCGGTAACGGCCGAACGGGGTGGCGAAGTTTGTTAACGCCGATGAGGCACGGTCTAACGGGATTTGCCTAAAAGAGCTTTTGGCATCCAGAACTGAGAAAGCGTTGCGTTACCGATTTGTGCCGCGACGTCTTCGGTGGTCCTCATTGGGTAGTTTTGGCGTTTAATTGCTGTGTTCAAATCTTTAGGATTGATGCAGATGCGTAACTCCTTTTTATCTTTCTTAGTGGTGACAACCATGGTGGAGATCCAGTCAGAGGGTTCGCTGACTTCGGCAATGACTCCGATAGAGACCATACGTTTTAGTTCAGGTACACAAAAATGCTGGAGAATCTCAGCGGGTGCAGCAGCATCTATGGAGCGAAGGAAATAGGCAACGTTTCGGCTGCTGCACCCGCTGAGTTTTTCCAGCATGTTTGTGTACCTGGGATTTTCCAGCATGTGCAGTTCCTTCTTAAATACATTTTAGTTCATCGTGTATTTTCTCACGCATACCATGCGGGACGCGGTGAGGGGCACGTACCATCGGGGTGACCGTATGGTCAACAATGATCTTATATATTGTGGGTAGTTTGCCGAGTTTGTTGTCAAACAAATCTTTGTAGTTGGATAGCATCTGTTTAATTGATTCCACTGTCAAACGGAGTTTGTGAACAATCCGACCGAAATAGACCAGACCCAGGGCATGGCACGCATTGATGCCTAGCAGGGTTTAAGAACTTGGTTGAGCGATGTAAAAGAGTAAGTTCTTGGTCTGTTCAATGATGGTACATTTGAAATCAGCTTTACCCAGCGGGTGGAGAATTTCTCCTCCGTAAGCATGTAGAGTGGAGGAGTGTTTTTTCATGAGCACAGTGGCTCTTATCGTGTTTAACAATTTGAGTGACATGACGTTTACCCTGGCGCCGGTATCGACTTTGGCGATCAGGGGTTTGTTATGGATTATCATGGTCACCGCAGGATCAGTCACTTTGCCTGGGGCGCGCGGGTTTAGGGAAAGTACGGTAGACTCAGTATCTGTGTTATCAGAGTCGTTTCAGAGGGAAGATTCGTCTTGTTCATGGGAATCAGAATCAGACGGGTCTTGTTGAATCAGGTGCAGCTTCGTCCTTGAAGCTGTACTCCCACAGGATCGACAACAATTAGCAAAGTGGTTGAGTTTGTTGCAATTATGACATACTTCCCCATGGGCAACGCAAAATTGGCGCCCCTGGAGTGGAAATAGTTAGTGTTGGTGCACCTCGTGGCAGGCATATTCTGATCTTTGCGGGACTCATTGAGAAATCTTTGTGGAGAATAGCTAGCCAGATTTACATTCAGTTGTTGATTACATTCACACTATCAAAATCAGCCAGTCTCAGCCATCCGACAAGCATGAATTGCTTGGTCATAATTCAGTTCAGCGTTCCGCAGTAGTTCGGCTCGCAGCTTGCGGTCGCTCATTCCTCCCACAATTTTATCACGAACTAGCTCATTTGTCAACTCACCAAATCTGTACCGAGAGCTGATATGTCTCAAGTCGCTAATGAATTGTTCCACAGTCTCGTCAACCTGTTGCATTCGAGCAAAAAATATTGTTCCCTCCAGGATTCTGTAAGACGGCAGGTCACACAGTTCTCTAAGCTTTCTCAGGAAAACCTTTGAGTTGTCCATAGATTCGGCCGGCACCACTGCCAGAACATTCCCGTCTAGTTGAGCTGATGCAAATGCAAACTAGTCAGCGCGAATCATAGCCTCTGGACACGCTCAATTCTACAGCAGAGAAGCTTTCAAATCGTCGGGATCGTTTCGGTGAACGATGCGAATATAATGAGAGTAGTCCTTCTCAAACATTCGCCATCGCTCGGCGATATCAGAATCAAACGCGAGCGGGCTAGGCTTTCGACAAGAGTTTGCCATGACCAAAACTCACAAATAAAAGCTGGTAAACGAAATAAATCGTGGTAAACAGACGCGGGGTAGACACGATTATCTGACACCATGTAAAGAGCTCAAACTCACACAATTTGACACACAAGCATTTTTATTATTCAGGTCCTTAACTACTAACCAGGTCATCACACGTTCACACTGCTATTCGTACTGGTAGACAGTGGGTAGGATCTTACACTATGAATGTTATAATTAAGCGGGGTTATAATTACTAAGCATTCTAATTTGCTAACATGCTACAGCCAATCTACAATCCCCCAACGCAATATTCCGCCTCTTCACCAATTCCAATATTGGTGGCCAATGTGGGGGGGGGGGCTTCTGGAGCGCTGGTATGGGTGTTGTGGGCTGAAGGGATTGGTCTACTGATGGCTAGTATGGACATTGTGGGCCAAATGGATTCTTGGCGTGGCAGCTCAGTTCCTCAAGCCTGATGTGCTGGCAGCTCACTCACGGCTGGTGGGCTGACAGAAGATTCACGGCTATTCCTTGAATTTCCATTTCAAGCAGGGTGTAAGGCCACCAAATTCAAATCCATTTTCCTACCATTTCAAGCAGAATGCAAGGCTACCAATTTCAAGTGCAGTTTCTTACCACTTCAAGCAGGGTGCAAGGCCACCAAATTCAAGTGCAGTTTCATACCACTTCAAGCAGGGTGCAAGGGCACCAAATTCAGGTGGAGATACCTACCTCTTCAAGCAGGGTGCAAGGCCTCCAAATTCAAGTGCAGTTTCATACCATTTCAAGCAGGGTGCAAAGCCACCAAATTCAAATGCAGTTTCATACCATTTCATGCAAGATACAAAGCCACCACATTCAATTGCAGTTTTATACCATTTCAAGCAGAGTGAAACCACCATAAAACCACACGAAACACCAAACTCACCGTTCAGTATACATTCACTGTGTTCAGATGATTCACAGCTCAGACAGTCGTGACCTCTCCCTCCCCCAGCATGCGGAGACTGAGCCACAGCCACACTTGCGGGTTTTATAATCTCTCCCCCTCCCACCGCAAAAGGTGTGGCCTTCATTGCGTGATTGACAGGAGAGAGATTCTCAGCATTTTTTAAACACTTAAAACACTTTTATGCTTCATTGATGGGAATAATCCTCTGCACCTGATGAGCGGAGGGGAGTCTGAGTAAGATGGCCAAAAATCACAGCCGTAAGTGGTAGCGTTTTATCAAAATCAATATACAGTTCAAACGGGAAGTTGTCAAGTTTAGCCTTCCAACCATTTGCAATGCTTTTTACTTCAAACCAAACCCCCACCAACAATTTGCAGTGCTTTTACTTCAACCCAAATCCCCACCAACCATTTGCAGTGCTTTTACTTCAACCCAAACCCCCACCAACCATTTGCAGTGCTTTTACTTCAAACCAAATCCCCACCAACCATTTGCAGTGCTTTTACCTCAAGCCGAACGCCCACCAACCATATGCAGTGCTTTTACTTCAAGCGACATTAAGGGCACTCAAGGTCATTAACACCATGCTCACAGTATAGTAGACATGTGTTCAGTGTTCTTCACAGCTCAGACTGAGAGACGTGACCCTCTTACTTCCCCCATCTTGCAGAAACTGAATGAGGAACAACACTTCCGGGTTTTATAGTCGATACCCCGTCCCACCAGCAGGGGCAGCTGAGAGAACCTGAACATGTTTTTAAACATTAATAACTCTTTTATTTTTCATCGATGGGAAAAATCCTCTTGTCCTGCGCAGCGGAGAGGGACTCTGAGTAAGATGGCCAAAAAGTGGCAGTGTTTTTTCTAAAATCATGAAATAGAAAAACAGGAAGTGATCAAGATCAGACTTTTAGTACTACAGATAACGCAGCTTTGAATAAATGTGTGACCTTTTTGCTATTGTTGTTACTGACGATGTTGTCTTAGGGAAGGAACATCCGGTTTCAAATGTGTACAATTGTTAAACATGCATATCCCTCCCTTATCACTGATCAGAGACGATAGATCCATTCGCGGTATCAATCATTGAAGAGTATATTTCTCAGGAACGTTGGAAGCGGGGTGTGATGATGGCGGTACATGTGATATACACGTAAGTTCTCCCACCCTTTCGCGGAAATCAGCGATGAGGAAATCTATCTGTCTATCTATCTATCTATCTATCTATCTATCTATCTATCTATCTATATATCTATCTATCTATCTATCTATCTATAGGAGTAAAGAGGTGCTTCTGCAGTATAGGAGTAAAGAGGTGCTTCTGCAGTTGTATCGGGCTCTGATAAGACCGCATCTGGAGTATTGTGTACACTTATGGTCTCCTAATTTGAGGCAGGACATCCTTGTGATTGAGGCAGTTCACGAGATTGATCCCTGGGATGGCGGGACTGTATTATGAGGAAAGATTGAAAAGACTAGGCTTGTATTCACTGGAGTTTAGAAGGATGAGGGGGTATCTTATAGAAACATACAAAATTATAAAATGACTGGACAAGCTAGATGCAGGAAAAATGTTCCCACTATTGGGCGAGTCCACACCCAGGGGCCACAGTCTTAGAATAAACGGTAGGCCATTTAAAACTGAGGTGAGAAAAAACGTTTTCACCCAGAGAATTGTGAATTTGTGGATTTCCCTCCCACAGAGGGCAGTGGAGGCCAAATCACTGCATGGATTTAAGAGAGAGTTAGATAGAGCTCTAGGGGCTAGTGGAATCAAGGGATATGGGGAGGCAGGCACCGGTTATTCATTTGGGACGATCAGCCATGATCACAATGAATGGTGGTGCTGGCTCGAAGGGCCGAATGGCATCCTCCTGCAGCTATTTTCTGGTTCTATGTTTCTATGTTTCTATATTTCTATCTATCTATCTATCTGTCTATCTATCTGTCTGTCTATATATATATATATATATATATATATATATGTCTATCTATCTACCTATCTAATTATCTATCTATCTATCTATCTATCTATCTATCTATCTATATATCTATCTATCTGTCTGTCTATCTATCTATCTATATATCTATCTATCTATCTATTTATCTATCTATTTATCTATCTATCTATCTATCTATCTATCTATCTATCTATCTATCTATCTATCTATCTATCTATCTATCTATCTATCTATCTATCTATCTATCTACATGTATATCTATATAATATATATATATATATATATATATATATATACCTATATATCTATATATATAACTATATATCTATATGTAACTAAAACTATGATCTTGTTAGCTTCCAGTTTTGCTTTTTTTCCCGGTAAAAACGGCATACGAGAGCGCTACGATGTTTCCCACCTTACTCACCATTCTCCTGTGCTGCAATTGCAACACGCTTTGTTCCGATTCTTTACAAGAAATTAAGGTTTTAAAAAATCTTTAAACCGCGCATGCGCATATTGGTCTCTTCTCCCGTCCGTCACCGCCAAGCAGATTGGTCTCCTCTCCTCTCTGTCACCGCCAGGCCGGGACGGAGACACCGCTTCTCGCACCATCGCCGCATTGATTGACCGCGTCCGCTGTCAGTCATCGGCGGCGCCGTCCTCGCCCGGCGATGAATGACAGGAGAGGAGACCAATCTGCGTGAACGCAGCCCGCAGCGAGGAGAATATTGCAATGTGAAAGGTAAAGGCGGCGCCCGCTCGCCGGCTCCGGGGACGGGGAGAGACTTCGCGACCATCCCGGGCCTGGGCGCTGAGGCTGGCGGCGGCGGCGGCGGCGCCGCCTGAGGCGACGATCCGGGACCAGGGCGTTGAGGTTGGCTCTCCGGGTCCGCTGTGGGGGAGGTGGGTGATAGAGAGATAGCAGGGGGTGGGGAGGGGAGTGGAGTTATTGAGGGAGGGAGTGAGTGACTGTGGGTAGAGGAAAGGAGGGGTCAGGTCAGGGGGGCGACTGGGTGAGGGGAGGAGGAGAGGGGGAAGAAGAAGGAGGGTGAAGAGGAGGTGGAGGAAGTGCTGGGAATGAGCAAAAATGAGCCGCGCCTGCGCAGTTAGTGGATTTGCGTGAGTGGTGGAATATTGCGTTGGGAGATCGGGTTGCGTTGGGGAACGGCTGAGTGGTGGAATATTGCGTTGGGGGAGCAGACCTAACGGGTCTGCACTTAGTCTAGATATAGCTATATTTCGAAGGATCCAACAAGAGACCACGGTTAAGGGCTCACCACACTGATTTAGGGCAGACACGTATTACTAAATGGACATGGCGGCTAAAAGCTGAGCACTGGCAGCGAGGCAATCTGGTCGTTAGTACCAGTGCAGGCACAAGCTGGTAATGCGCTTGAGGCGGGCATCATCTGGAGGAAATTTGCACCGTATCTTTTTTTAATTGCTCGGAATACTCCCTATATTCTTTCAGTTTATTTTCAGCATCGTTAATTTTAACCTTCATAAACGGAGTAAAACAATGGGATGGAACACTATGCGGTGAAATCTTTTAAACTGCAGCCCCTTTAGGCTGCCCCCCTTTCACGAAATCAGACTACATTGCCGATTATGCTGATCATTATGTCAAAAGTAGACAATCAGCAATTACAGCAGCATGAGCAAACACTTGGTACTTCTCAATAGGTCCAGAACATAATAACAAAAAAACAAAGAATGAAGCATCCTCGCAATTATTGCAATTGATTTTGTCATCATCAGCTACCCAGGAAGAAATAGCAATAAAACAATGTATTATAATTTTTAGCCTATCGACATATTTGAGTTAACAAATCATTCGTGGCAATTTAGCGATATGAGGAATAACTTTCTTCCAGCACATACACGATAATTTCATGCCGAATTTCTTCCGCCTAAAGCTCTCCACTCGCTAGCTACGGGGCAACATTGGTATTTTCAATACTCAGGAAGCGTGTGGTGAATGTCATTGGGTGGCGCCGCGCGCGGCAGCCTCGCCAGCAGTTTGTCCGTCCTTTCACCCTTTTTGTTATTTTTAGTCTGTCTTAAAGTATGTTTCTGGAGGTTTCTCCGTCTTTTTTTCTGGTGGTGGGAGGGGAGAAGAGGCGAAACCGTTTCTCAGTCAATTACTGGCCGAGGATGCGAATATACTCCGATTCGCATCTTCGCCCCCTCTCGCGGCCTACCAACTGGATTGGCGCGGTCTTTCCGGCCGGAAACCGGCCAGAGCTTCAGCAGCGGCGCAGCACAGAATTACCATCGCTGAGCGGGCGATTCGTTACCGAGGATCGCCCTGTTGGAGCTTCGGAGTGTTGGGCCAGTTGACCTTAGCACCGTGCAGCTGTGATCTGCGGAGCTTCTGGCAGCGGGCGGCGTTGACTTCAACATCGCGCATGCCTGGGATCTTTTTCCGAGGGTCGCCAGCGTTGGAGCTCCGCCCAGCTCGGCCTGTGGACTCGGAAGCCGCGGACTCCAGTATGAAGTGGCCGATTGGGAACGCCAAGCTGCTGTGAGTGTTCTTCCGTTCCGACACCGGGGCTCCGATCATCCCGGCGAGAGGGCCTGAAAATCGGTCCGCCCGTAGCGGCGACTGCAGAGGGCTCAAAGGCCCCGACCATATGTGAACAAAGAGGAAGCTGCCTGAAATGGATTGCCTTCCCTCACAGTGGGAAACCTTGACCACATTGTGTGGGGATATTTATGTTAAACTCTATCGGGTATTGTGTTATTTTTTTTGTCTATATGGTAACTCAAATCTCACTGCACCAATTGCTGCATGTGACAATAAATTGAACTTGAACTTCAACTTGAACTTGAACATATGTTGAAACTTATAACTGCAGATGCTAGTTTGCACAAAACGAAACAAAATGCTACCGTTAGTCAGCCGGTCATAAAGTTCTCAGGGGAACATGCATATGTGACATTTCTGGTCGAATCTGAAGAAAGCTCCCGACCCGAAAATCACCTATCCATGTTCTCCATGGATGCTGCTTGGGCCGCTGAGTTACTACAACCCCTTGTGTCCTTTATTGAATAGAAGTTCCTCGATTTTCTCACCCCTTGTTATATCTATGACATGGATTCTCTTCGCGCTTTGCATACAGCTTTTCGGAATGTTACCCAGTTGCTGAAATGGAGAATGCATTTGTGAAGCGTATGTCAAAACCAAACACGTTATGTCCTTGATATATTTGTGCAGAGGATAAACTCCGTGACAAGGGAGCAGGTAAACATTACAAATTCGATTTAGTTCATCTCCGATAATATATTATATGACCGTTCTTTGTTCAATGCAGGCTAATTCAGTGCACTGTCGTAGAATATATTATACCACCGATTAACTTTTCTTTATTTTGCTTCTCAGATGCCAGTTGCGGTAAGTATTATGATGAACCTATGGAAGTAAGAAGAAATGCTCAACTGTGCCGAATGTGCGGTTAATAAGGATAATAGAGCAACTGTCATGAAATGCCTTTGCATTTGTATTTGAGGTTCGTTGTTTGGACGCCAAATACACATATTGCATGGGGGCATCATTCAGGATTTTTCCATTATTTCTTATTTTCTTAAATTATGGGTAATTGGAGTCACGCAGCCTCGAAACCGACACGTTGTGCGCTACCTCTCGAACTATGCTAATCTCACTTTTCAGCATCGGACTGTAACATTCTACGACATGGTTCTCAGCTGTTCTTCTAAAACCATTTATAACGTTGTGTTAAACGTTAAATTTACACCACCTCCTTTGGTAATATGTTCCACATGGAAACCATCCTGTGGACGGTGTATTTCTCTCGTACATCTCTTGTTCATCATCTTACACCCCGCATCACCTCTGCTAAGAAGACATTTGGCTTGCTTTCATACCTGCGTATGTCCCTTATAACTTTCTATTACACAGTCACGTTTTTCTCAGCCTTCTGTGGTCCACGGAAAACACACGCATATTGATCAACCGTACCTGAGCAGCACTTCAGACAACGTTTGGGTGAATATGCTCCTACCTAAAATTAACGCCATCATATTCCTCCTATCGCGTGGTGTCGAGAAATGCACAGTGGAATATGACCTACGGCTGAACTAATGTTGTATATTCTCATAAAATACCACCTCCACCCCCTGGGATAATCATTTGGGATAATCATAAATTTTATTCCAATGCGTTCACCGGAGCTGCAGAGACAATTCAAGCTGTGGACAAACAGGAATTCTACACACTTGCGCACCGCAACTGCCTGAATCATACATCTCATAGCTTTAAAGTATGCAGTACCTTTAATTATATTAATATATTTGAATGCATCCGAAGACAATTCTACTCAGATTTCATACCGAATAGACGGCTCGCTGGCATTTGCCGCTCGTTTTAAAAGTAATATTGTAATATTGTAATGCGATTCTCTCTGGTGCAGCACTGAAACTGAAGCGAAAGATTTTTGGTGAGAGCTCGAATTAGTTTACGTATACATTTGCATGGACAAATGTAAAATATTTACACATTCAGTTCTAATTTGAAATGATGAAAATGATAAAAGAGAAGATGTAAATAACCCGAGGCAGGTTAAAATATTGCTGTTGGCTTCGTGACTTGGGTTCCTCGTCGTAATGAAAGTGAAAAGTCCAATGAAATCTCTCTCTGATTGAGAAAGGTCACGAATTAATCTGATGATTGACCAAACCAGCAGAATAGACATTTCTCTCGACGTCACGTGAAGAGTAAAGCGCAAATGGTTATTATTCCCATTATTGACCATATAATTTTGCACCCATTGATTTTCATATCAATGAGCATCACATCCTAACTTGATGCCGACGAGATACAAGTAAGTTATTAAAAGCAGAATCTCACCGGCTGATCATTTAAGGTTAATATGCCTCACGCTCAATCACCAATTATTTTCTATTTTGTGACCCGACAACATTTAAGGATATCATCCATGCTAGTAGCTGAGACACGGGCTATGTGTTATATACCTGTTTGGTTTGATATTCAACTTTCTTGATTTATCATAGAGCAAATAAATATCAGAAATAGATGTAAAACCTCCACGTTTGCGGATGACACAACGATGGGCGGCAGTGTGAGCTGCGAGTAGGATGCTATGAGGCCGCAGGGTGAGTTGGATAGGTTGGGTGAGTGGGCAGATGCATGGCGGGTGCAGTATAAAGTGGATAAATGTGAGGTTATCCACATTGGTGGAGAGAACAAGAAGGCAAATTATGTCAGATGGTGCCAGATTAGGAAAAGGGAAGGTGCATCGATACCTGGGTGTTGTACATCAGTCGTTGAAAGTAGGCATGCAGGTACAGCAGGCAGTGAAGTAAGCTCATGGCACGTTGGTCTTCATAACAAGAGGAATTGAGTACAGGAACAAAGAGTTCCTTCTGTAGTTGTACAGGGCCCTAGTGAGCCTACATCTGGAGTATTGTGTGCAGTTTTGGTCTCCTAAATTGGGGAAGGAGATTCTTGCCATTGGTAGTAGGTTCACCAGGTTAATTCCGGTATTGCGGGACTCACATGTGATGGAAGAATTAATCAACTGGGCTTATATTCACTGGAATCTAACAGGATGAGAGGGAATCTTATAGAAACATAGACAATTCTTAAGGGATTGGGTAGGCTAGATACAGGAACAATGTTACCGATTAAGAATAAGGGTTAGGCCATTTAGGACTGAGATGAGAAAAAACACAGTTTTCAGCCAGAGAGTTGTGAATCTGTACAATTCTCCTGCACAGCGGAGGCCAATAAACTGGATGTATTCGAGAGAGAGTTAGATACACCTCTTAGGGCTAACGGAATCAAGGGACATGGGGAGAAAGCAGGAACAGGGTATTGATTTTGGACGACCAGCATTTATCACATTAAATGGCGGTGCTGGCTTGTTTGCAACTAGATCAGCGGATGTTGATAGTAATGGCCATGAAAAATTAATTTGGATCCTGTTGATTTCTGTTTTCAGAGGTAGATACCCTGACTACCCAGCTCCAAGAATGTGGTAAGAATATTGTTGAGAAATTACCACTATATTAATGCACCGATAGAAGGGAACGCGCCTGGAATATCAAAGAATGGCTGTAATTTATGTAGTGATATGTTCTTGTACTTTGAAATTAACGTTACCCTCTCTCAATTAAAATGTCGCAAACTTTTTCCAACGAGTTGCAAACTTCATAGAGGGAGTACCCAAAAATCAACTTAAAATTCAATGAGAAGTATCGATATCCCGCGATAGAAAATCGCAGAACCTCGTAACAGTATTACGCTTCAACATATATTCATCGTGGGCTACAATTGTTGCTTATCACTTTAAGTCTGTTTGAATCCATGTAATAATTGGACTATCGTCCAACACCGCAAAGAACTGCACGCACGTTAGAATCCTTCCAGTGCACTTTTTTCTCTCTCCGGGAATATCGAATGATCGATTGCAAGTAATATTGTAATGGTCAATAACAATAATATTCAAATAGTCATCAATAGTATTCTTCATTAATCGTACGCCAGTGTCATTGCGTCGTCTTTTCTTTCCTTTAAGGATATTCAATATTCAACCTGATATTGTGACGCCATCTGGTGGTCGGGTCACTGGTTAATCGAACCCTCGTTCATTATGTGATAAGAGGCACGTGACCGAGGAGCGGTGGTTAGGAAGGATGGTCAGCTATTCTGCTATTGTTTTGGAATTATTTTTGTTTAATAAGGCTTGTCCATGAGTTCACAACGTGTGACTCGCTTTATTGCACTTTAATATCTAGAAAACGGGATTCCTTTGAATATATTTCCATCTAATCACCGATCATCAAAACCGCATTTTCACGCGCACACAAAACCACCGTACGGCCAAACCTTCCCTTATTTAAAAATATACAATATACGTCTATTAAAATGTGCATATATCAAAAATATTTCATGGCAACTGAACTCAAACAGCATGTAATATTACAAGTGAAAGAAATAATGAACATGTAATTCAGGAATTTGTCATTGACACAAGTAATATTTTCATAATTATTAAAATATGTATCATTTTATAAATGTTTTTGCTTTACAGAGCGAAAGCTAAAACAAAAAGAGAAAGGTAAGTCGTTCATGAGCCAATACCTCAAATTTGTTGTGCTTTCGACCTACTTCCATCGCAAGTGCCACATGTAGCTAATTATTTCTAAATAATGATGGTAAGAATGTACCAGTATAAATATATATTTAATATATTTGTAGATATTGACACGCACGTAAAGGATGACGGTGAGTAGCCTGGCGAACAGAGAAGATAGATTATTTTCAGAGCCCCATAATATACTCTGAGGAAAATAAATCTTTAAAAAATTCCCAATTACTTTCAGACCACGGCATTTTATATTTTCGTACTTATCATTTGATTAAGAAATTCAATTGTTCCCATCGTTAACCAACCTCAGTCACTGTTGTGGATATGTTTATTCTTCCATGTCTCCTATAAAAATTCAATTTTCACCTTAAACTTACACTGTCTCGTATTTGCACTGTCCACCCTGTGATTATGACTTACTTCTTATCTTATCTGTAATATATTTTTAGTAGACAAAAAATACTGGAGAAACTCAGCGGGTGAGGCAGCATCTATGGAGAAAAGGAGTAGGCGACGTTTCGGGTCGAGACCCTTCTTCAGACTGATGCTGGGGCGCGGGAAAAAGAAAGCAAGACCCAGAGGCAGTAGGCTATGTGGGAGAGCTCGGAAGGGGGGGGTGCGGGAGGGAGCAAGGACTGCGTGAAAATAGAGAAGTCAATGTACATACCGCTCGGTTGTAAACAACCCAAGCGAAATTTGAGGTTTCTCCAATTTATGCTGGGCCTCAATCTGGCAATGGAGGAGGCCCAGGACAGAAAGGTCAGATTCAGAATAGGAGGGGGGTTGAAGTCCTGGGCAACCGGGAGATCAGGTTGATTAGTAGGGACTGAGCGGAAGTGTTGGGCGAAGCGGTCGCCGAGCCCACGCTTGGTCACCGATGTAGAGCTGGGCGACCGCTTCGCCCAACACCTCCGCTCAGTCCGTACTAACCAAACTGATCTCCCGGTTGCCCAGCACTTCAACTTCCCCTTCCATTCTGAATCTGACCTTTCTGCCCTGGGCCTCCTCCAGTGCCAGGGTGAGGCCTAGCGTAATTTGGAGGAACAACACCTCATATTTCGCTTGGCTAGTTTACACCCCAGCGGTATGAACATTGACTTCTCTAATTTCAGGTCGTCCTTGCTTTCTACCTTCTTCCCCTCCCCCTGTACAGCTCTCCCATAGCCTTCTGTCTCCGCTTCTTCCTTTCTTTTTTCCGCACCCCACCACATCAGTCTGAAGAAGGGTCTCGACCCGAAACGGCGCCTACTCCTTTTCTCCATAGATCCTGCCTCACCCGCTGAGTTTCTCCAGCATATTTTGTCTACTTTCGATTTTTCCAGCATCTGCAGTTCCTTCTTAAACATATATATATATATATATATATATATATATATATATATATATATATATATATATATATATATATATATATATATATTTACATCGTTTATACAGTTCATCAGTTCCCCCCTTGGCCACCGACGAGAAAACAATCAACGTTTCTCTAACAGCTCTTTACAGCTAAAAGTACCAATCTATTCCACACTCCAATGATCCTCTTCTGTCCGTTCACCACACCAACGACATCATTACTATCGTGCGGCGACCATCAGTCCCGGTGGTGCTTAAACTTCGATGATATATATTTTTTGGATACCACATTAGTTAAACGACTTGTTTAATATTTCCTATACCCTTATACTTCAAGCTGGAATTTTTCAGTCCCTCATTGAACGTGTTTCAGTGTATTTTTACTTTCAATAGAACGCAAATAAATGTATATTTTCGAATTTATTGACCTCTCAGTTGCTTAGACGTCTGCTCGATGTAAATTTACATTACCATGGTAATGACGGTCTGAGGTGCATTGCAGCTAATTATTTTCGACCATCTACCAGTTTCAATTGATTTTTTGGGGGATTCTGAATAATTGGTTCTTTTTCAGATACACTCCTGCGCCACACAAGGAACTTGGAATCGTTTTGTTTCACATCCAGGATATTACCATCTAAAATAATTAACCTCAGCAGTCAAATGTGTGCTGGAAATGAACACCTGAACAATAAACTGTCACTCAAGGGATACTGAGTTGGATGATCAGCCATGATCATATTGAATGGCGGTGCAGGCTCGAAGGGCCGAATGGCCTACTCCTGCACCTGTTTTCTATGTTTTTATTCCAAGTTTACAATACGATTTACATATATCTGCCATTGCGAAATATATATTTGAAATTAATTCAAACTTTTGGTCGATTAATTGTTGTTTGATTAATCCTGCAGACGCAATGATAAATGAAGCCAAGTCAGGTGATATATATAATGGTTGTACTATTTGCTAAAAATAACAAGTGCTCAACGGGACAGACAGCATCTATGGACAGCAGGATTGGGTGGCGTTTCGGGTCGAGAAGCGTCCGATGAACGGTCTCGACTCGAAACGTCACGCATTCCTCTCTCCAGAGATGATGCCTGTCCCGTTGAGTTACTCCAGCTTTTTGTGTCTATAATTACTTATTATATACCGGCGGTGGTATCCTGATTCCTTTACATAAGCACTTACATTTGAAACGCACTGAATGTCTAAGACTAAACATTGTAAAGTAATCGCTAAGTAATACCGGGATTTTAGCATAATTTAATGAATTATCCCTTGTAAACATGAATATGCTTTGTCAGTAGGAAGAAGACAAAGACGTATTACTTTGCCTTCTAAGACAGCGCTGATCCCATTCGTATAATAGTAAGGAGATGCGCTAGGGAAGATAGCAAAGATATGAGACATATCAGCAAAAAGTCCCAATTCAGACCCTCCCCCGCCCCACCCCTCACGATCCCCACCCCCATAGTGTGTATTCATTACGGAAGCTAAGCTCTCAGTACATCTGAACGCCAGTGCGACCCCGAGTTCCAGTTACGGCGCTTGTCTTCCGACGGTGGAGGATTCCATTACTCTTTATGAGATACCGGGAGCTGGAGTAGCCGCTGCCGTACAGGGCGCCGCATACAAAATGGCGGCGCCCTGTGCGGCAGCGGCTACTCCAGCTCCCGATAGCGATGTGCGTTTTATGTTTAATATGTTGTCTGTACCGTCACAGTCTAGTGCGAGAGTAGTCTATAACAGAACTACACTACTTGGACTAAGAAACGTCGACTTTTCCGAAAACCGTTTTGGAGTTACACTGGCTTTGGAACCCGAGGCACTCTGCGAGCTAGGCATCCTACACCGGCAAGACCCAAGGGTCTGCAAGGCAGCGGACTCTCCTCCCATCACAGGCCGACACTGGAGGCGACACTGGAGGCGGTGCGCGCGGCGTGTGAGACCTAGCTTGCTGCGCAGCCGAGCGGGTATCAGCGCCAGGCTAAAAGCTAACCCCTACAGACCTGCACCCCTTCTATTCTGCTATCCAACGTTCGTTCGCTGGAAAACAAAATGGACTAACTTAGACTGGATTTAACTACACAAAGAAAGGTCAGAGACTGCACCGCCATCATCCTCACAGAGACGTGGCTCAACAACTCCGTTTCGGACAACGCCATTCAGCTGGACGGACTAACATCATTCCGGGCGGACAGGAGTCATGCTCTCAGTGGTAAATCTCGGGGGGGTGGTGTATGCATTTTCATCAATAACAACTGGTGTACAAACGCCGAAACTGTGTCAAGCCACTGTTCTGAGGATATAGAATTTCTGACAATTAAATGCCGACCATTCTACATGCCAAGGGAATTCACAGCCATTAACATCACAGCTGTGTACATTCCACCCAGTGCGAACACAAAGGATGCACTGTCTACATTGTATCAGTCTATCAGCTCAATGCAGAACTCTAACCCGGACTCTGTCTACATAATCGCTGGCAATTTCAATCAGGCCAAACTGAAGACAGTACTACCACATTATTACAAACATGTGAACTTTGCAACCAGGGGAAATAACATACTCGACCAGGTCTACACCAACATCAGACAGGCATTCAGAGCTGCTCCCCATCCCCACCTGGGGAACTCAGACCACCTCTCTGTTATGCTAATTCCAGCTTACAGACCTCTATTGACCAGGAACAAGCCGTCTGTGAAGCAGATCAGAGCATGGCCAGAGGGAGCCACCTCAGCTCGCAAAGACTGTTTCGACTGCACAGATTGGACCGTTTTTAGGGAGGCTGCCACTACCAACCATCATGTCAACTTGACGGAATACACTGAATCTGTGACTGGATATATATTCAAATGCATGGAAGATGTGACCGTCATCAAAAACATCACCACGAGGGCAAACAACAAACCCTGGTTCACCAGGGCGGTACGTGAGCTCCTGAGAGCACGGAATGCTGCTTTCAAGTCCGGGGACAACGACGCCCTTAGTACTGCTAGGGCCAACTTGAACCGGGGCGTGAGAACAGCCAAGCGTGTCTATGGACAGAAAATTCAAGCACACTTCACAGACACTAAGGACCCCAAGCGCCTGTGGCAAGGCGTCCAGTCTGTCACCGGCTACAGGCCAACCGTGCGAGGACGACACAGACTTCCTCAACACACTTAACACCTTCTTCAACCGGTTTGAGGAAGACAACACCACCACACCAACAAAAGCCCCTCCCTACCCAGATCATGAAACACTTCACCTGGACCCAGCTGATGTGCGGAGGACCCTACTCAAGGTGAACCCCAGAAAAGCTGCAGGTCCTGACAACATACCGGGGCGTGTACTCAGAGACTGTGCTGACCAACTCACAGATGATCTCACGGACATCTACAACACCTCTCTGAGCCAAGCCATCATACCAGCATGCTTCAAAGCCACCACCATCATACCGCTACCCAAGAAATCCCCAGCCACAACACTGAACGACTACCGGCCCATAGCACTCACGTCCATCATGATGAAGTGCTTTGAAAGGTTGGTCAAGGCCCACATAACATCCAGCCTCCCCTCTACACTTGACCCATTCCAGTTTGCATACCGTCCCAACCGTTCCACTGATGATGCCATAGCAACAGCACTCCACCTAAGCCTGGTTCATCTGGAAAACAATAACAGTTACGTGCGGTTGCTGTTCATCGATTTCAGCTCCGCCTTCAACACACTCATCCCCCAACACCTGGTGAATAAACTCGGCGAAATAGGCATCAGCACCCCACTATGCAACTGGTTACTGGACTTCCTCACCGACAGACCACAGACAGTAAGAGTTGGCAAAAACTCATCAGAGACCACCATCGTGAACACCGGGGTCCCACGGGGATGTGTGCTGAGCCCTCTGTTGTTCACGCTGATGACACATGACTGTTGTGCCAAACACAATTCGAACCACATCATCAAGTTCGCAGATGACACAACAGTGGTGGGCCTCATCAGCCACGTTGACGACTCAGCCTACAGAGAGGAGGTACAACAACTCATCAATTGGTGTGACATCAATAACCTTCAACTCAATGTCAATAAAACAAAATAAATAACTGTGGACTTTCAGGAAGAAACAGACAGCACACACCCCACTCACCATAAATGGCAGTGCAGTGGAGTCTGTGAAAAGCACCAAGTTCCTGGGAGTGCACATCACAGATGATCAGACATGGTCCATCAACACCATCTCCCAAGTCAAGAAAGCACAGCAACGCCTCCACTTCCTTCGACGGATGAGGAGAGCCGACCTCCACCCTTCTGCTCTCACCACTTTTGACAGGGGTGCCATTAAGAGCATTCTTACCAGCAGTCTCTCTGTCTGGTATGGCAGTTGCTCTGCTGCTGACCAGAAGGCCGTACAGAGAGTGGTGAGGACAGCGGAGAAGATCACTAGATCACCCCAACCAGCAATCCAGGACTTATACCCATCTCGCTGTCGCAAGAGAGCAACCAATATCCTCAAAGACACCACCCACCCAGCACACAAACTGTTCACCCTCCTACCATCCGGCAAGCGCTACCGCAGCATGCGGAGCAAAACCACCAGATTCAAAAACAGCTTTTTCCCTCAGGCCATCAGACTACTCAACACACTCAAGAAAATTCCATGAACATTACACAAACAAAGACCAACTGACTGTCAAATTAACTTTAACTGAATGTCTGCAGTATGCTATTTGCACTTTTCTATATTGCACCTTTTATTATTGCACCTTAATAACATACCTCAACATTTTACTATACTCTGGCACACTGTGAATATTTTATATAATGTATATGTCCATTGTCTATCTTTATTGGTATATTGTCTGTCTGTGTTATAAATATTACTTGCACATTGGAGTATGGGGAAACGCAATTTCAATCCTCTGTGTAACTACTTGTTGCAGTATTTGAATTGACAATAAAGTTTACTTTTACTTTTACTTTTTACATTAATTATTTCTACAAATGTAAATACATTGATATTGGTATCCACGTACAGGGTAATGTGATGTTGTATCTTACAGAGCTTGCGAAACTGACAATCATCCAGAAAGATGTTGGTAATGATTCATTTGAACGTTTTACAAAATGATTGCACTGCTACAGAAAAGTCAAATTTCATCTTCACGTTAATGTTGTTAATCTTCACGAGGAAACAATATAATATCTTGTTGTTGGAACTACACTGAACACTGAAATACACGGAACATATCTTAAATCCAGTGACAAAATATTTATCCGATTTATGCTTATTTTCCCACAGCTGAACTAGTTAGATTAAAGAACGAAGGTAAAATATCTTTCAACACGCTTCGATATTTTCACAATTTGTAAACGTTAAAGAAGATGCACGTATTTAGACGGACCTTTCTTTACGATAAAACATATATTCCTTATTTGTCCTATGGGGGAAATCGTTTAAACAATAGAGCGAATATTTATAGGATTACATACATTCTGCACCTCGCTGCTGCAGGCCAAGGCGTTGAGACGTGAATCTCAATTACAGCATCTAACTAGTTATCATTTTATTTGCTTCCTATTTCTCCTGTTAAAATAATATTGCATTAACTTTGATAGAAGTATTTTTTCAGCAAAATCCGCCCGCTTCCTAAATACGATGCTTCAATGTATTTAATGTCCTGCATTTTCTAAAAAATATATATGATTTGGCTTAAACACGTTTCGCAATCTCTGATGGTGGCAAAGTTTAAACGAGCGCCAGGAAGGTTATCTGAGTTCAAACATTGTAATCCATACTCCAAAGCCCTGAATGCTTTGGCGCATTCCATCTTTGCGGTAAGAGCATACCTTTACCTTCTGTAAGTTTGATTTTAACGAAGAACAAAGATTTGTACAATTGCTACGATTTTAACATGTCGCCTTTACATATTTGAAGAAATACGAGCACTTAGCTAAATATACTGTACGCGCCAAAACACCAATGTAATAGCATTCCTTTGTTTCACAACACATTGACATTCTAAAACTTTTCTAGAAATTAAAAGACTTCGCGAGAAATGCGGTAAGTACTGAACTGCACAAACAGATAGAGCAACGTGACACATATTACAATTGGCCTGCTTAGTGGCCAAGGAGCTGAAATTACTCTCGCATTGACTAGATAACGTAATTTGCAGGCTCTCCATAGTCACCACGGTTTTATCCTGTCAAAAATATAACCTTCTCCAAACTTGCCTGGAGTTTTACATGCTCATCTTTGACTTATTATCAGTTCGAACAACGGTACCAACCACATTGTTTGACTGGGTCTTCCCATATATTATTTGTTTTATTTATTTAACCTTTATTTAACCAGGAGAAGTCTCATTGAGATTAAAAATCTATTTTACAAGAGAGTCCTGGCCAAGACAGGCAGCAGCACAGTTCCACAGTTACAGACAATAATTTAAAAACAACAGAGAACATATAAATAGAGTCACAGTCAGAATATCATCAAACAAAGCATGTACAGACAGAAGAGCCCGCTTCAACATCATTAAGAAGGGATTTAAATCTGTTTATAGAAACCAGCTCCTTAAGTTTCAGTTCATTCTGCAGCTGGTTCCATGCGAAGGGAGCAGCATAACTAAATGCCCTTTTCCCCAGTTCAGTACGGACTTTAGGTACAGTTAGTAAGAACAAGTCCTCAGAGCGGAGCTGATAAGTTCCTGTGCTTTTTCGAATTACATACTTCTGCAGGTATGAAGGAAGAACACCGAGGATGGTCTTATAAATAAGAATATGCCAATGATGGAGTCTGCGGGTGGACAGGGCAAACCATCCAGCTTGAGCATACAAAGAGCAGTGGTGCGTGGGGGTTTTAAAATTAGTAACAAATCTCAGTGCTCCGTGGCAGATCGTGTCCAAAGACTGTAGGCATTTTGAAGATGCATTCATATATAAAACATCACCATAGTCCAACACAGACATAAACGTTGCAGCAACAAGTCTTTTTTTGGCTTCAAAAGAAAAAACAAGATTTGTTTCTAAAGTAAAAACCTAATTTTATCTTTAGTTTTTTCACAAGTTGCTGAATATGAGGTTTAAAAGAGAGAGAATCGTCAATTATAATTCCCAGATATTTATATTGAGACACAGATTCAACCACAGAGCCCTGCAAAGTGGTGATAGGATGGAGATCCGAGGGCTTTGATTTAGCTTTAGTGAACAGCATGAGCTTTGTCTTGTCAGCATTTAAAACAAGTTTTAATCACACAGGTTACGTTGCACAGTGTTAAAAGCAGTTTGGAGCTGACAGAGAGCCTGATTTGGGGTAGATGCAGTGCAATATATCACTGTGTCGTCAGCATAAAAGTGAAAATTTGCGTTCGGAGCTTTATGATCTAGACCATTAATATAAATAGTAAATAATAAAGGTCCTAGAACCGATCCCTGTGGCACACCCTTGGATACATTAAGAGAGCTAGAAGTAATACCTTCTGCTCGCACACACTGGGATCTGCCTGATAGATACTTTTTAAACCAACAGACAGCTTGATCAGACAAACCGATGCTGCATAGTGTTTTTAACAATAAGGCATGATCTACAGTATCGAAAGCCCTTGATATGTGAACGAAAAGGGCTGCACAGTGTTGCTTATTGTCTAAAAATTCTATAAAATAATTTACTACTTTTAAAGCAGCTGTTGACGTACTATATTTTTTCCTAAAACCAGATTGAAATTCAGATAAAATACTGTTAGTTGATAAAAAAAAAAGTCCTTCAGTTGCTGGTTTACAATGGATTCCAGCACCTTAATTAAAACAGACAGTTTGGAGATGGGCCTATAGTTGTTTAGCACAGTGGGAGAACAAAGGCAGATTTCCAAATAAGGGGAATTTCGTTTGTCTCCAGGGATAGATTAAAAAGATAAGTCAGAGGCAATGCAATAAAATCAGCGGCTAACTTTAGGAAGTAGGGCTCAAGGTTGTCTGGACCTGCCGATTTTTTTGTGTCTAAACATCTCAGGGCCTTATGCACCTCTTAAAGTGTAACAGATACGGCCTAACGTGCTGGTTACTTTCAGTAATTTCTGTCTTTTGTTCCAATATTCATCTTCATGGAAATGTCCAATCTTTCCAAAATTGGCAGATTGAAAAATGCCTCAGACGGATTCTATTTCATTTGCAGCCGATTTATCCATTCCCACTCGGATATTATCAAGCAGATATATAAAACAAACTGTAAAGAGTAAAGAATTAACTGCGTGCAAGGAACAACTACAACTGGTGTATCTGTGCAAAACATCCAGCTATATGCTGCGTGGTGCTCCGCTTGGAGGTAGTGATCATAATATGATTAGTTTTAATCTGCAATTTGAGAAGGAGATGGTTAATTCGGAAGTGGCAGTGATGCACCTGAACAAAGGGGATTATGAAGGCATGAGAGAGGAGCTGGCCAATGTAGACAGGAAAGGGATACTAGCAGGAATGACGGTGGAAAAGCAATGGCAGGAATATCTGGGCATAATCCGGAAGACACAGGATCATTTCATTCCAAAAAGGAGGAAAGATTCTAAGGGGAGTATGGGGCAACCGTGGCTGACAAGAGAAGTTAGGGATAGAATAAAATTAAAAGAAACGATTTATAACGCAGCAAAGAGTAGTCGGAAGCCAGAAGATTGGGAAACTTTCATAGGACAACAGAAGGAAACAAAACGGGCAATACGGGCTGAAAAGATGAAGTACGAAGGGAAGCTGGAAAGGAATATAAAGAAGGACAGTAAACGCTTATTTAGATATGTTAAGGGAAAAGAGTAGCAAAGTCAAATGTGGGTCCCTTGAAGGCAGACACGGGTGAAATTATTATGGGGAACAAGGAAATGGCAGAAGAGTTGAATAGGTACTTCGGATCTGTCTTCACTAAGGAAGACACAAACAATCTCACAGAAGTACTGGAGGACAGAGGATTTAAGGGGGTCGAGAAACTGAAGGAAATTTTTATTAGGCGAGAAATAGTACTGGGTAGGCTAATGGGACTGAAGGATGATAAATCCCCGGGGCCTGATGGACGGCATCCCATGGTCCTCTGGAGGTGGCTCTAGAAATAGTGGACGCATTGTTGATCATTTTCCAATGTTCAATAGATTCAGGATCAGTTAATGTTATCCCAGGTTTCAAGAAACGAGCGAGAGAGAAAACAGGGAATTACAGATCAGTTAGCCTGACTTCGGTGGTGGGAAAGATGTTGGACTCAATTATTAAAGAGGTAATAATGGGGCATTTGGATAGAAGTAAATGGATTAGTCCAAGTCAGCATGGACTTTTGAAAGGAAATCATGCTTGACTAATCTTCTGGAATTTTTTGAGGATGTGACTAGTAAAATGGATGAAGGGGAGCCAGTGGATGTAGTGTATCTAGACTTTCAGAAAGCCTTTGATGAGGTCCCGCACGAGAGACTATTGACTAAAAGTAGAGCGCATTGTATTGGTGGTAGCGTGTTGACGTGGATAGAAAATTATTTGGCAGATAGGAAGCAAAGAGTAGGAGTGAACGGGTCCTTTTCAGAATGGCAGGCATTGGCGAGTGGAGTGCCGCAACGCTCGGTGTTGGGGCCGCAACTGTTTACCATATATATTAGTGATATGGAAGAGGTAATTATGAGCAACATTATCAAGTTTGCGGATGACACAAAGCTGGGTGGCAGTGTGAACTGTGAAGAGGATGTTAGGAGGTTGCAGTGTGAACTGGACAGCTTGAGAGAGTGGGTAGATGCGTGGCAGATGCAGTATAATATAGACAAACGTGACGTTATCCACTTTGGGGGCAAAAACAAGGGGGCAGATTATTATCTCAATGGGGTTAGGTTAGGTAAGGGGGGAGGTACAGAGAGATCTGGGAGTCCTTGTACACCGGTCACTGAAAGTGCAGGTACAGCAGGCAGTGAAGAAAGCTAATGGACTGTTGGCCTTCATAACAAGAGGATTTCAGTATAGGAGTAGAGAGGTTCTTCTGCAGTTATATGGGGCTCTGGTCCGACAACATCTGGAGTATTGCGTACAGTTTTGCTCTCCTAGGTTCACCAGATTGATCCCTGCGATGGCGGGACTGTCATATGAAGAAAGATTGAAAAGAATAGGCTTGTATTCACTGTAGTTTAGAAGGATGAGGGGGTGTCTTATAGAAACAGATACAATTATAAAAGGACTGGACAAGCTAGATGCAGGAAAAATGTTCCCAATGTTGGGCGAGTCCAGAACCAGGGGGCCACAGTCTTAGCATAAAGGGGAGGCCATTTAAGACTGAGGTGGGCACAAACGTTTTCACCCAGAGAGTTGTGAATTTGAGGAATTCCCTGCCACAGAGGGCAGTGGAGGCCAAATCACTGGATGGGTTTAAGAGAGAGTTAGATAGAGCTCTTGGGGCTAGTGGAATCAAGGGATATGGGGAGAAGGCAGGCACGGGTTATTGATTGGGGACGATCAGCCATGATCGCAATGAATGGCGGTGCTGGCTCGAAGGGCCGAATGGCCTCCTCCTTCACCTATTTTCTATGTTTCTATGAAAATTGCAGGCTCAGTTACTGATTCATTAATGCATTTCACATGGACAAATTACTATTCGTTAATTATCACCTTCCCTCAAGTTCTGGTACAGTTTCGGAACTTCGTCTTCTTCTTTTTCAAGAAGGCTAAATCATGTTCAAAGAGTTTAAATCATGAACGAGGTCAAAGAAGTTTTCCGGCACTAAGTCCTGAGCTCATGGTAGATTGTGGATAGAATACAATTGTTTTCATTCGAGCGTATGTAAATGAACGATGACATTTCACAGATGCACATAATCATGAAATGATGTAGATATGGTGGATGCTCACAGCCATATCCCCAGAATAGGCGGATGTCAAACGAGAGGGCACAGATTCAATCTGCAGTTCTTTATGCCTCCACTCCAGCACGGATTCAAGGTAAGGGGAGGAAGATTAAAAATGAAAAGTAGGGAGAACATTTTCACATTGAAAATAGAAGTAAGCTGCCACATGAATCTGTAAAGGATGATACAATTGCAACATTTAAAATAAATTTAAACATGTAAATGGATGAGAATAATTGAGAAGGATATCGGCCAAACTGTGGAAAAGAAAAACACTAGCTCAGAGATATATCTCGACATGCATTGAGGATAATTCGCAGGTAATTGATCCACTCATGTTCATAAGAATTATATTGTCTATTTACTGAAACAAAAGAAGGGCCGCTTGTATAATTGTTAAACATGGTGCTCCAGCAGAAATGAGGATGCACTTATTTGTGAACATTTGAAATATTTTAGTTATTTTTGTGAAACAAGATACCGAATGGGCTACGTTAATTTATATGAACTTGCTATTAGATGAAGATATTTTAGAAAAAGAATCAAACATTTGTATTTAACTTTATTTTAGTATTGATCCGTTTTTAAACAAAAAAATACATTGTATTCTCCTGAATGAAGTCAGTGTATCAAATATAACACCTTGAGGACAATCCAACAATAGCAAATATTTAAATTGTCTGTACTTTCAATTATTCAGACGAACAGACGAAAGAGAAGGATGCAGGTGACTGAAAATTTCAGCAAGATATGTAGATATTGTATTATTGAGAGATTATTTCAAGGTTTCTATTTGCGTGGGATTTGTTAGATGATATTACTCACAAATATGTGAGTAGAATAGAAGGTATTTGCCATCCGAATATATTACTAAGACCTCGGATATTTTCTGTAACATTCCTGTGATAAAGTCCAACAAAAAATCCCAATCTCCCCCTAAATGGCTTCTGGAGACCAAGGAATGACGACAACGCCTTAGGTTGTGGAGCGTGGTGCATTCGAAGAATATTCACCGCCCCAAATCTTGCGACATATATGCAAAGAATATGTAATTTTAATCCCTTTAAACCAGCTGAGAATATAATAATAACAAGCAGACGGGATTGTTTGAAGCTATCTCGAAAGCATGAAATAAAATAAATTATATAGAGATGGGGGGATGGAGTGAGGTAGGGAGGAAGGGAGGGAGGGGGAAGTGAGGGAGGAGGGACGGAGGGAGGGAGGGAGGGAGGGAGGGAGGGAGGGAGGGAGGGAGGGAGGGAGGGAGGGAGGGTGGGAGGGAGGGAGGGAGGGAGGGTGGGGGGAAGGAACGAACGAGGGAAAGAGGGAAAGAGGGAAGGAGGGAAGGACTGAAGTCTGATAAATCCCCAGGGCCTGATGGTCTGCATCCCGGGGTACTTAAGGATGCCTCTAGAGATTTCCAGAGCATCCCCGGGTGGCTCGAGAAATCGTGGGCTCATTGGTGATCATTTTCAAATGTTCTACAGATTCAGGATCAGTTCCTGTGCATTGGAGGGTAGCTAATGTTATCCCACTTTTTTAAGAAAGGCGGAAGAAAGAAAACAGGGAGTTATAGACCAGTTACCCTGACATCGGTTGTGGAGAAGATGCTAGAGTCAATCATAAAAGATGAAATAGCGGCATATTTGGATAGCAGTAACAGGATCGGTCCGAGTCAGCATGGATTTACGAAGGGGGAAATCATGCTTGACTAATCTTCTGGAGTTTTTTGAGGATGTAACTAGGAAAATGGACGGGCGATCCAGTAGATGGACTTTAAGAAAACATTTGTTATGGTCCCACATAGGAGATTATTGGACAATTATAGGGCACATGGTAATGGGGGTAGAGTGCCTGATATGGGTAGAAAATTGGTTGGTAGAGAGGAAACAAAGAGTAGGGAATAACTTGCCCCTTTCAGAATGGCAGGCAGTGACTAGTGGGGTACCGCAAGGCTCGGTGCTGGGACTGCAGCTATTTACAATATGTATTATGATTTAGATGAAAGAATTACAAGTAACATTAGCAAATTTGCAGCTAAAAAAAATCTGGGTGGCAGTGTGAACTGAGAGGGGGGTGCTATGAGAATCCAGGTTGACTTGGACAGGTTGGGTGAGTGGGCAGATGCATGGCAGATGCAGTTTAATGTGGATCAATGTGATGTTATCCACTTCGGTAGCAAAAACAGGAAGGCAGAGTATTATCTAAATGGTGCCAAGTTGGGAAAAGGGGAAGTACACGGGATCTGGGGATCCTTGTTCATCAGTCAATGAAAGTAAGCATGCAGGTACACCAGTTAGTAAAGAAAGCGAATGGCATGTTGGCCTTTATAACAAGAGTAGTTGAGTATAAGAGCAAAGAGGTTCTACTGCAGTTTTACAGGGCCCCAAGTGAGACCCACACACCTGGAGGTTTGTGTGCAGTTTTGGTCTCCAAATTTGAGGAAGGACATTCTTGCTATTGAGGGAGTGCAGCGCAGGTTCACGAGGTTAATCCCCGGGATGCGGGACTGTCACGTGTTGATAGAATGGAGCGGCTGGGCTTAAATCCCGTGGAATTTAGAAGGATGAGAGGGGATCTTATTGAAACGTATAACATTATTAAGGCTTTGGACACGCTAGAGGCAGGAAACATGTTCCCGATGTTGGGGGGTCCAATACCAGGGGCCACAATTTAAGAATAAGGGGTAAGCCATTTTGAACGGAGATGAGGAAACACTGTTTCACACAGAGAGTTGTGAGTCTGTGGAATTCTCTGCCTCATAGGGCGGTGGAGGCCGGTTCTCTGGAAACTTTCAAGAGAGAGCTAGATAGGGCTCTTGAAGATAGCGGAGTCAGGGGATATGGAGAGAAGGCAGGAATGGGGTCCTGATTGTGGATCATCTGCCATGATCACATTGAATGGCGGTGCTGGCTTGAAGGGCCCTATGGCCTACTCCTGCACCTATTGTCAATTGCCTATTATCACATTGCTGCTCTGCAGCATCAGCAGGGTACCTGTGGTCTGAAAACATCGGGTCGTGTCCTTGTTCCTTTCCTGAAATAAGACACTCTAACCTGTTCGTTGAAATATTCAATTTTGTTGCACTCCATCAGACTTTAGAAGAAGCCGTGCCACACGTAGTAAGTAGTTGGGTGTTTTGCACTCATTGCTTTTCAATATGACGAAATAAGAAGACGTGTCTCTGTTTTTTTCTCACTATTCCACACACATATCAAGTACGCCTCGTGTACTGAACATGAAGGGTATAATTCATTCCAATTGACCGATTTTTATTTTTGATTTGCAGAAGAATCAGGATCATCATCTGAAGGTAAAAATATGCATTTAGTTTTCTCAATTTTATAATGTATATGGTATGGTATTAATTTATCGTTTAAAAACGCGCCCCAATACACTTCCACCAAAATCTCAGCGAAAATGGCAAACATTTACACACCTTAAAAGCGCTGGGATGATTTCCACAAATTGAAAAATATGAAACGAAAGAAACACAGAGTTTATTAGCATGCTGACATGGTAACAACCATCCTTTCAATGTCAGCTAAGCAAAGTAGTTGGCCAACGACTTACGAAAGTGGATGGAAAATATGCCTGGACTGCAGTCGTGGAACTAAAGTGCGCCTGTAAACAGTACATATCAACAAAATATTATCCTGGCCTAACCATATTGAAGCTGTGGCCAAAAGGCACAACCACGGCTCTACTTTTTGAGATGAATATTCGGCATGTCTCCAACCACTTACCAATTTCTACATAAACCCCATGAAATGCTTGATATGGTAACTCCTTTGCCCAAAACCGCAAGCAATTGCAGAGATACCGGAAATTGCAGATGCTTGAAATCAAGCAAAATACCTCCCGGAAGAACGCAGTGGGTCATCTGAGCTAGGAATGAACAAATGGCATGAGGGAGGGAACGAAGCTTGTCACTTCGTGAAATTGCAGAGAACTGTGGAAATGAACCTGTCCATCACTACCCGCAAACTGCCCGCTCTACCCTTCACACATTTATCGACCCAATCTTTACTTCACATTGCCTAGCGAAAGCACTCGATATAATCAAGGACCAGTGGCACCCTGTGCATTATTTCGTCTTCAAACGCTTGACAGCATGTACCACTAGATTCAAAACAGCTTCATCAGAGCGCTCACCTCACATGCTAATGACGAATGCCTTATCTCCCAATCTCCTAGTTGCCCTTTCACACTTTCTCTGTCTGCATTTGCTATGCAGCTGTAATGTTTTATTCGACACCCCATTTATTTTCACTTTTCTATTACCAGTGGTATTCGTGTGAGATATGATTGCACTCATCCATTGTATCTCAGTGGAGCGTGACAGTAACAAGCCAATACCATTTTTTCAATCTGATCTTCCACTATTAGGTGTAAAGGGTAGGAATGATGGGTGTGGGTAAGAGCGGGCAATGCAGACAAAATATCTATCTCTATTAATTTTTGGATTCATCCGCGTGAGCGTCAGATTTAGCTGAATTGCAAATTACCCAAAGATAGATACAAAATGCTGGAGTAATTCAGCGGGGCAGGCAGCATCTCTGGAGTAAATTGCGACCTTTCGGGTCGGGACCCTTCTTCAGACGCGTTGTGGAGAGGGGAGGGGAGAAACTGGAGGTGAGATAAAAACACAGGACAAATCGGGCACCGCAACAGATGACTGCAGGTAAGTTGGTTCCCTGATAGGCCGATCTTAGGCTAAAACGATGTGATTCCAAGACGGATACGTTGTTGCGTACTGTTAAATGTTACTCGACAGTTAGTGGAGGAGGCCGAGGAAATTCTGGGGTTGGGGGAGGGGGAATAAGCTGTAGAAGTGAACAAATTGAGAGAACAACCCAAGCGAAGTATGAGGCGCTGTTAATTTAAGTTCTCCTACTTACGTTTCATTCAGCATACTGTCCAACAGTGTGCATACCTTCAGAAAATACACGAAAAGGCGTCTAAACTTAAAAATCTCTGATAAAAAAATATGAAGATGAAAGTGTAACGTTCATGTCCATTCCATCTTTTTTAATTATAGAAGACATAGGCGTAACAGATGAAGGTAAAGTGTTTAGCGTTGCGTGTTTTATAATGTTTTCAGGTGGAAATTATATTGTCCGTGCTATTATTCTTAACATACGCTGAACGGGTTTCGCGCTCTAAATTTCGCCAGATATCGGCGAAATTTTGAACTAAGATGCCTAAGAGTTTGGCGAATGCAGGTTTTAGGTACATTTACAATATTCCACCGTGAATTTCCATGATTTACAGCCACTATTCCTAGGAACCGTCACATTTAAGTGGCTCCTTATTCGTAGACCCTTTTTTTTCTGCGGACAAATTAAAGTGGAACGATATGAGGGATGTAAAACCGAAATGAACATCGTTCTGCGTAGGAAAGAAATGCAGATTCTGGTTTAAACCGAAGATAGACACAAAATGCTGAAGTAACTCAGCGGGACAGGCGGCATCTGTGGAGAGAAGGAATAGGTGACGTTTCGGGTCGAGACCCATCTGCAGACTGAAAGTCAAGGGAAATGAGAGATTTCGACGATGATGTAGAGAGATGCATATCTTGTATTCCTTTGTTCTATATCTCTTGAACACCATTTTTATCCTCAGGCGGATTGTTCGACAATTTAGTCAAAAATCAACATTTGCTATGATCGGAGAGCCCAGACAACCGGGAAAATATGACGAACCTGTCCCTCGAGTCAAATTAATGCTTGAGGACGTGGCAAACAAAATCAACTGCACTCCACAATATGTAAATATAATATAGAACTTATTTGCAAATCTAATGCATTAAATTGGGCCATAACTGATAGCGAGGAAGCTATGAATTATCCCTCCGCAATAATCCACACCAGTCAATGTTCAGCATTTAATATGCAACCAGTGGCCTGGAATCCCTCCAATGATAAAGGGACTCCCAGTAAAACAATACGTGCATTTCTGTTACTCTAGCTGTCCGCCACTTTTATCTGAACTTATTGTACCTCTCTTCCAGTTCATCTGAAGCTTTACGACTGCTGAATCACGGATGTCTGATTAGTTCTACATCTTGCAGATAACTGCATGATATTATGTATCAGCGTTTAAGAGCCGTTTAGATAGGCGCATGAATATGCAAGGAGTGGAGGTATTTGGATCATTTGCAGGCAGATGATATTAGATTGTCGTCATCATGTTCGGCAGCAGCGTCTTGGGCTGAGTGAGGTAATCCCTTGCTGTACTGTCCTGTGCTGTATGTTCTATCATTAGTTTGCTGCGTGGAGATCATGTTCTCGGGTTATAATGAACATGTTTCAACTATAGAGGAAAGAATATCTCGTCAAGAAAATGGTGAGCAAGACTAACATTCGAAAATTATCGTAGTGATAAATTGGAACTTATTTAATGAAGGCTACCGAGAATGAACATTATTCAACGTTATGTTTCAATTTAACAATTATCAAACCCTGTTCCGATGAATTTGCTCACGTTGCTGTACATATAACCATTGTTATGGTACGTAGCTTGTTCTTTTGCATAGTAACTTATATTTTGCAGTCCACGATGACACGTCCAAGCGGCAAACTTCGGCGTTCATGATATATCTTTACACACAATGTTTCTCGGTATCCATGACTAAAATGTAATTTTGCTTCATTTGTGCACATCATAAGCTGTAAGAAATACTATTATCTTCCTCCGAAATAAACGAAACCGAGAAATTTGCTCTGTAGTGTAGAACTGATGGGAGCAGATAATTAACATGTGGAATAATATTAAGGATTGTACAAATCCGATTTATCAAAAGACAGTACGGCATCTAACAAAATCCAGTCTACACATTTGACTGCACATCTTGTATGTGTATGTGACAAATAAAGTTGACTTGACTTACTCATTATTAGGTGTCACCAAGTCACTTCCCTTGATATGTCCGTTTTTTCCATCTTAATCCACCGTTTGTCTTACATCACAAGAGGAGATTTGGCAATATTGGTGGATTACTACCTACCAGTAAGTTCTACTTGCAATGTTCTCAGCAATTCAGTCTTGGGCGGTACTTGAGTTTGACCTTCACAGTAACACATCTCAATAGAAAAGTCAAATAATTTAACAAAGGCTCTACTTGCAAACTTCTTCTTACATTAAGGGCATTAACATTCCAGGGTGCCCATAATATTCAGGGATGTACACAGACTAAAAAAATCTACTCGGAAACAATTTCGGCAGTCGGAGGCAAATTGTGTTGCAGGGAGTGAATAAACCTCAGTTGATTTTTGAGTTTTAAACTTTAAATTAAAAAAAAAAATGATGATACGTGCGAGGTATGCGCATCCCCCGTACCACCTCCATGTACGCGCACGTGTTTCCTCCCAAATTTGATTTGATTGATTAAAGAACCAAAACAGAGTTAGGATACCCTCCGAAGGTAAACTTGCCAAATTCTATGTTCTGTCTCAATGGATGTGCAGAGATATCATTGTCCCGATATAATCAAAAAGGATAATAGGCACAATTAATTTATTAGTATAGGCTGAGAGCCACACAGTTTAAATCGTTCCCTTACTTATTCCATGGTCTTCTGCAGAAATCAGTAAGATTTTGAACAATGTGATGCGCTGATCATGCGATCCAATGTATTGAAAATCGCGTTTAACCTGACATATGCAAGATGTCGACTTAGTTCCTTGCCGCACAAACCGGCCATGGCACAATATAGGAGTAAATTACACTACCATGTTTTGGTTTTAGTAACTGTGTTTAGAAAGGGGTTCCAGTTGATAATTAACATCAAGAGCTGTTTATTTATAGTAAGCGCACCCTAATCGGAAGATAATAGCCACAGCGTGCTCTGCCGCATAGGCATTAGAACAACAGGTGGGTGAGCCTGCGACTGCAAATCGAATTTTAAAAATATATGGACCAGAGTTTTACGTGCCATGAGTTTAAAAAGCTGAAAGGCGCAATTTCCTTTTGCGGTATACGCAGGTTTATTGCGGAAAGCTGTAAACTTTGTTTCGAAGTCGACTTTCGCACAAAGAAGAAGCAGCAATCATGACGAAAAAGATGCAAGTAAAATCATACCGTTGCATAAAATTAATTCACTTGCTACGTGTATTTTAGAAGAAGAACTGCGATTGAAAGACGCAGGTAACCGTATAGACGTTTTACAAACAGAAATGCACAGTATCGCATAACCACTTACGTAGGATTTTTTTTTTCACATACGGCATGGGTTTATCAAAGCGCCCCACGGGTTCAGCCATTTTGAAAAGCTTAGATATTTCGAAGACACATAGTGTATTTTGAGAAAAAGGTGGCAGAAGGGAATAATGGCGGCATGTGAGGCTGGCCCTCCCTGTCCGCGCAGCTGCATTGAGCGGACGCAGCTGCAATGCTGGATGGATATTGAAAGCTTCTCTGTGCAAAATCTAAGTAAAGCAGGGACAAATCTCAAAAAGAAAATTCGCGAGACGCTGCGGATTCAATGTGATCCGTCCTGTTGCGCCTTGCAGCTTCTACCTGGTTACATTTATTGATATGAGCAGATGGCAAAGTAACAATAGGATTGCTCATTGCATTGGCATTCATAAGGAAGTTAACAGCGATATGAACAATGCTTTCAGGATGTAGAAAGGGATAGAATCGAAGATGAGAAACTACACGTGGTTGTTGAGTTATGCGAGAAATTAAGACCACCAGGTCAAAATGTAAAATGAACTAAACTGAAATATATGTATTTAAAAGAAATATTTCCATTTTAGCAGCTAAATTCTCTCTCTCGCGCGCACGCCAGCTCTCGCTCGCTCTCCCGCTCTCTCGCTCTCTCCCGCTCTCTTCCGCTCTCTCTCTCTCATTTCCGTTGCTGCCATTCTCTCTCACTAATGATATATTTTTCTCAACAATTCCAGAAATAAAACGATTGGGGAGACTTTTAATTGATGCAGGTCAGAAAACACAAACATTATTTGATTCGTAAATAATTTTAATAAACAGATGTTGGCAGTGTTTTTACTTGAGTATTATTTAAAATTAGTTATCATCAGGGTTAATTGAGCATTCGTGAGAGAATATCTGAATATGCCTAGAGCTTTGGCATAATACTGTCTTCACAGATGGTGCGCTAGATTTACATTTTAATTGTGTCACGTAAGTCCTGGAGTTGTGCGTGCGTTCTCTCGATTCTCTACTGTCGTAAAATGAAATTTCGAACTGATACGAGCTGTGCATTAAGCAAACACTGCGAGAAACAGAACCATTCTTCGGAGAAATTAAACCTCTCTTCAGAGGTAATGCTTTTATGAAAATCAGATGACTGTGATTTGCATGTTGGACAAAGAGCAAAAAGGTAAGGGTAATGGTTTCACCGGGACATCCCAGCGAGCGAGGAATGCCATTTTGACAGTTACACATTAAGAAATTGCAGTGTATAATGTTATTCCACATTTTTAATATACATTTAAATGTATATTAAAAAAGAGGGAATACTGTATTATGAAAAAAAATCACTATCGGCAACACCATTTATATATATACCTTTCAAACGCTATAAAGATGGCGTCAGATATATGTAGGCGCTTATACTGTGCTGCCACCTAATAGTCTCTGATTTGTAACGAATAGCCTGTTAGTCCAACCCGGATGAGGCTATAAAGGATCGTTGATGGCCACTAGATTAATTTTTGTTTCTTTCCACAGTTGATCAAACCAGCTCAAAAATGTACTGAAAGGAGCAACTAATTGAAGTATATGTATTCTAAAGGATCCTGCTTGTCTGATCAATAATCATTATACTGAAATATTTCAGACAGGACCAAGGCTAGCCCTTCTAAATCTTACTGACATGTAATTACTTTACGTGAGAGATCTCCTGGCAAGAATATCTGATTCGTATGGGTTTCGTATATGCAAAGAATTACGGCAGCGGTGAGCGGTGGTGAGAGGATTATCCGAGGTTAGACCTTGGCTTTCATTGAAAAACTGAGTAGCTGGAGTTTACCTGAGTAGCTGGTGACCATGCCTCCGAAGAAGGTAATAACAACGGAGGATAGCGACGAAATAAAAAGAGCGCTGGAGTTCTTGTCGGAGGAGATTTCTGCTGTCAAAAAACAGCAGAAAGCCATCCTCGACCTCGTGGCGGAGGTAAGGGATCTTCGGATCCAGAGCGCCGAAAAGGACCGGAGACTGGTGTTCCTGGAGAGCAGAGTTGCAGATCTGGAGCAGTACACCAGAGAGAACAACATCATCATTACCGGGCTCAGTATAAAGCCCCGGTCATACGCACGGGCGGTGACTGACGAAAACGGGGGGGGAGCCCGGGGAAATGGACACAAGCTCCACGGAGCAACAGGTGGCGGCCTTCCTGCAGTCGAAAGGTATACAAGTAGACTGCGATAACATCGAGGCTTGTCACCCACTGCCCAGGAAAAAATCGAAAGATGTTAAAAATAGTGATGACAAACCTGCCATCATAATAAGGTTTGTAAGCAGGAAATATAAAGTCAGTCTCCTAAAACAAGGAAGAAAGCTGAAGGGAACAAAAGTATACATGAATGAGCACCTAACAAAACGAAATGCCGATATAGCCCGACAAGCACGATACCTTAAGAAACAAAAAAATATATTAAATACCTGGACTGCAAACTGTAAAATCTTTATTAAATTAAATGGAACACCAGAGGAAGCCAAAGTGCTGGTCATCAGAGATAATGCAGACCTGGACACATACCAATGATCATAAAACGGGAAAACACTGAAGGAATTCAGCCATTAACATCTGGAAATGGAAGTCAAGTAACTAAAATAATAAGCGAAAAGGAACAACCGAAGTTACAACCATTCGAATATACAGAACACAATTTACAGGATTTGGAATACGATATAGACCCGGACAATAATTTTTACTTTAATTCTAACGACAAAAATATCTGCTGCTACTACACAGAGGAGCAGTATAATCAGAATATTAATACAAAAGGCAAATTATCTATTATCCACTTTAATAGCAGGAGCCTCTATACGAATTTCAATAGTATTAAAGAGTATTTACAAAAAATTTCACAACCATTCAATGTCATCGCAATATCTGAAACATGGATTAATCAAGAAAAGGGAATTGATTTTGAGATGGACGGATATGACTTCAATTACATCAATAGAAAAAATAAGGGGGGAGGAGGGGTAGCACTATATGTGGATACAACTCTGAATTATAAGGTAGTAGATAATATGACAACTGTGGTTGACAATCTGCATGAATGTATAACTATAGAAATAAGTAATGGTGGAAATAAAAATGTAATCATTAGCTGTATATATAGGGCACCGGGGTCAAGTATTGAAATCTTCAGGGGCTGGATGGAGAGTATGTTTTCAACAACAGGTAGTAAATCCGTGTTTTTATGTGGAGATTTCAATATTGACCTACTAAATCCTAATCAACACAACCTTACAGAAGATTTTATTAATACTATGTACAGCATGAGTCTATTTCCGAAAATCACTAGACCGAGTAGAATTACTTCCCATTGCGCTACACTCATTGACAATATATTTAACAGTGATTTGGAAAATAAAATAGTAAGTGGATTATTAATTAATGATATAAGTGACCATCTGCCAGTTTTTGTAGTTTATGATGGTGTCCACAGGAACAACAAACCAAGCGGATTAATAGAATATAGAAGAGTGAGATCGGAGGAAGCTATCAATGCACTAAAAAAGGATCTATTGGCACAAAACTGGAATATAATATACCAAAAAAGAGACATTGATAGTGCTTATGAAACATTTATTGATATGTTTAAATTATTATATGATACAAATTGTCCAATTAAAGAATATAATAGAAAATCAAAATATACTAAATGTCCATGGATTACAAAGGGATTACAAAATGCTTGTAAAAAAAAAATGGCCTATACAGAGATTTTATAAGAGAGAGAACTAAAGATACAGAAAATAAATATAAAAAGTATAAAAATAAATTAACTTACATCATAAGAGAAAGCAAGAAAGATTATTATAAGAAGAAATTAGATGACAATAAAGACAATATAAAAAGAATATGGAGCATACTTAATAGCATTATCCGAAATGGTCCGGGGAGAACAAATTACCCGAAGTATTTTATTGATAAGGATAAGGAAATTTACAATATGGAAGATATAGCTAATAGCTTTAATAATTTTTTTGTTAATATTGGACCAGACCTGGCTAAACAAATCCCTGATTCAGGGACATCTGGAGAAACACCTGAGAAATTAGTGGAAAGAAATCCCTGCTCTATGTTTCTTACGGCAGTAGAAGAGAAAGAACTGCTGGATATTGTCAAAACATGTAAAAATAAGAAGTCTACCGATTTCAATGACATTGACATGTCGCTAGTTAAGATGGTCATTGAGGGGATCTCCAAACCTTTAACATTCATCTGTAATTTATCCTTCCAGACCGGCACTTTTCCAATTAAAATGAAAATAGCAAAAATAATACCAATATACAAAACAGGGAACAAGCATCATTTTACAAACTATAGACCTGTTTCCTTACTCCCACAATTTTCCAAAACATTAGAAAAAATGTTTAATAATAGACTAGACAAATTTGTAGAAAATAATAAATTATTAACAGAAAGTCAATATGGATTCAGAACAAATAGATCAACATCACTTGCAATACTAGAATTAATTGAAGACATCACAAACGCCATTGATAAGAAATTATATGCAGCTGGGATATTCATTGACATAAAAAAAGCATTTGATACAATTAATCATGATATTTTATTAAAAAAATTGGAGAGGTATGGAATTAGAGGAATAGTACTGGACTGGATTAAAAGTTACTTAAGTAACAGGCAACAGTTTGTAAATCTGGGTAGTCATAATTCTACATGTTTGGACATTGTGTGTGGTGTACCACAGGGGTCAGTGCTGGGCCCATATTATTTATCATGTACATAAATGATATTTGTAATGTGTCCAATGTCTTGAGGCTGGTTTTGTTTGCAGATGATACAAATATTTTTTGCTCTGGGGAAAATTTAAAAAGGCTATTGGATAAAATAATAAAAGAAATGGGTAAATTGAAAATATGGTTTGATAGTAATAAAATTTCATTAAATCTGAGTAAAACTAAAATAATGTTATTTGGTAATTGTAGAATAAGTCCCCTAGTAAGTATAAAGATAAATGGGGTGGAAGTTGAAAGAGTGCATGAAAATAAATTTCTTGGGGTTATAATTGACGATAAAATAAGCTGGAAATCACATATTAAACATGTAAAATTAAAATTATCAAAAAGTATCTCTGTATTATACAAAGCCAAGCAAGCTCTGGATTACAAATCACTCCGTATTCTTTATTGTACATTAATTTTACCCTACTTAAATTATTGTACAGAAGTCTGGGGAAATAATTATAAAAATTCGATACACTCATTAACCATGATGCAAAAAAGAGCAATTCGTATTATCCATAATGCTAAGTATCTGGGTCATACGAATCCATTATTTTTAGAGTCAAAATTATTAAAATTAGAAGATTTGGTCACATTCAAAACAGCTCAGATAATGTTTAGGGCCAAAAATAAAAATTTACCTGGAAACATTCAAAAATTATTTAACGAGCGTGTGGGGGGTTACAACTTAAGAGGAATATTTAACTTTAAGAAACAACAAGTCCGTACGACTAGAAAATCCTTTTGTATTTCGGTTTGTGGAGTAGGAGTGTGGAATAAATTGAACGGGGAATTGAAGCAATGCACAAACATGAATCATTTTAAAATGATATATAAAAAAATAATGCTCAAGGGGTACAGGGATGGAGGGGATGGTTGACAAGTGGGGGTTGATGTTTATCTTGTTTACAATCGTTGATGATTATCTTGTTAATATTGTTGATGTTTATCTTGTTTACTATTGTTCACTGATGTTGGGTACTTCAAATATGAAGATTGTATGTACATAATAGTTGAATGTATATAAGTGTCTGTATGTATTATGGGAAATTGCCTAGGGCAGTACTATTATTAGTAAGGAATTGATTTTTAAATACGATAGAAGTGTTGGGGAAAAGGGGTGAGATTTAATAAGTTATTCTTCTTCTCACTCCTTTTCGAGCTTGTACAGACTCTGAGTTGGACATTGGAACCTTGATTTTGTTCTTCTCAATTGTAAATGTTGATTGCAATGTTCAATTGTTTGATAATTTCGATTTTGTTAATATCAATGTCTTTAATGTCTTTACTTGTTCGGAATAAATAAATAAATAAATAAATAAATAAAATTACTCAAATCAAATTGTGTACAAGTCCCAATTACCTCAATAATTAAGAGAGTAGTTTTCATATACATTCTTTGTAGGATAGAATAACATTTGCCTTTTATTTAAATCCAAGACCAAGTGGGACCGGCTGGGTCCCTGTCACACGGGAGGGCTGGTCCCCGAACGCAATATTCCACCACTCACCCATTGCCCCCAACTGCGCAGGCGTGGCTGACGGGTTCCCGTTGTGTCACCAGAGATCCCCGTTGTGACGCGAGTGACGCAACCCCCCCCAACTGCGCCTCGCCATCCCTCTTCCTACCCCTATCCTCCTCTATTCCCCCTCATCCCCAGCACTCCCTCCCCCTCCTCTTGACCCTCCATCTTATTTCCCCTCTCTTCCTCCGCTCCCCCACTTCTCCCTCCCACTCTCTTCCCCTAACCTCAGTCACTCCTTCCCTCCCACTATAACCCCTCTCCCAACCCTACCCCTCCTATCCCCCACTTCACCGCCCCCATCCGACCCCCCACTCTCTCTCCTCACCTCCCCCACTGCTCTCTTCTCCCTCTTTCCCCCACTCCATACCGCCTCCACTGCCCCCGTTCTCTCCCTCCATTCCTCCTGCGACCCCACTCTTCCTCCTAACCTCCCCCACGTTCCCCCCTCTCCCTCCCTAACCCCTCCGCTCCCTCAATGCCCCCACTCTCCCTCCTCACCTCCCCAGGATCTCGAGAGTCCCGCTCCTCTCCCTCCTAGCTGGCCCGAAGCAGCAGCGCAGCCGCCCCCAGAGCCAGCCTCAGCGCCCAGGCCCCGGATCCTCGGCGCGGCCTCTCCCAGCCCCCGGACTCCTGGTCCGGGGGCTGGTTCTGTATATGGTTCTGTTTGTGACGTGGAAGATTTCATGAACGCAGCTTACTGAATCTTATGTTCTGACGTATAGAAGATTTGGTGTCCAACCTGTGAACGATGCGTCAGTGTAACTATTTTCAGCAATTTGAATCAGCGATCCACAGACACAAAGGAACATTTGTCGCTAATATATCCCGTGCGTTGCCCTCATGAAGAACCTAAAAGCATCAATTTATTTAGTGACCGCCAAGATGAAATATGCCGCCTTCCAAACGTTTTTTTCGCATATATCTGTAAAGATTCTATAACGAGGCATCGTTACTTTACTATCTTTATTCATACTGGAGCATTACATATTGCACTAGCTGTACGTGGTCTGTCACAGGAACTAGAGAGCGATCTGTGGGTGGGGAGGTTGTAGTTATACTTGTGATATGGGGAGTGGTTAGTAGGTATGAGGTCACTATGTTAAAGGCACATGCATATATCATCTACATCCTTCCCCTTCGAAACGACAGGCAAATACAATGGTGACAGGGCGACCACAGCTCATGCGCTAGGACAGTTAAACAAAATCGCCATAGCGGACAGGCGGTTTGACAAGACGTCCCGACCGGGTTCGGGTCTCGCCATCCTCCCTTCCGGCAGGAGGAAGAGGCACCGATGGGGGCAGACGAACCTGAAAGGGGGAAACGGGAGGAGACGGAGGAGACCGCGGCACCAAACCCGGAGGTGACGCGGGATCAGGAGCGGGCAGAGCGCGGGCAGGCGAGCGAGGACTAGTCGGAGCAGGGTGGGACGGAAGGAGTTGAGGAGGTGGAGAACGTTGCATGTTAGGAAGGACGGGCAGATCAACGCCCGGACGCGAAGCCGGCAGTGGGGGAGCAAAGGGATCCGCGGCAGGAGGACGCGGCTCGTTGACGAGCCGAAGGTGCTGGCGGGACCGACGGTAAATGGCTCCCGCATGGTCGACGAGATAGGACCTGGGCGACCCAGCTGAGCCGACGACAGTAGCGAGCTTGGAGTGACCGGAAGTGGTCTGCATACGGACAACTTGACGGGGAAGAGGCGCGGCAGCGGGTGGCAGGACCTGTCATGGGAACGCTTTTGGACATCGTGCCTGAAGGCAATGCGTTTCTGAACCGCCGCAGGTGGGAGGACGGAGGGTATGAGGGAGCGCTGGGCCACCGGGAGCGGGAGCCTGGTAGCGCGAGACATGAGCCGCTGAGCAGGGGAACCCATGGCAGAGTCGCGGGAAATGTTGCGGAGGTTGAGGAGGGCCAGATTGAAGTCGGAGTTAATGCCACCACACTGTTCCAGCAGGTGCTTCGCGCTGCGGACGGCACGCTCGGCCAGACCGTTGCTTTGCGGGTACTCCGGGCTGCTGGTGAAATGGCGGAAGTTCCATCTGGAAGCGAACGCTTTAAACTCGGAGCTCGTGAACTGGCTGCCATTGTCCGACTGCAGGCTTGCCGGGGGGGGGGCAAAAGTGCCAAAATGAGGGTATAACCTGTCGATGATGGCCGAAGAGGTTAGGGAGTGCAGCCGGTCGACCACAAACCAGCTGGAGTAGGAGTCAACGAGAACCAGGAAGTGTTTGCCTCGCCACTCGAAAATGTCGGCGGCAAGCGCCATCCAGGGCAGTTCGGGCGCGGGCTGCTGCAGAAGCGGCTGACGCTGCTGGTGGGGGAACCATGCCCAGGACGTGTCCTTTTTTTATCAAGTCCCTCAGGGGAGCGCTGAGCTCGCTGAGGTCGGGGATGAACTTCCCCAGGTAGTTTACCATGCCCAGGAAGCGTTGTAGGCCTGCCACATTAGTAGGAGAAGGCATCCCTGAAATGGCAGCCGTTTTTTGCGGGTCTGGCTTTAACCCCTCGGCGGTGAATACATGTCCAACATAGGTGACCTCGGGGACGCGGAATCGGCACTTCTTGGGGTTCAGTTTCAAGTTGATTTGCCGGGCCCGGTCCAGGACCTGGCGGAGGTTGACATCGTGTTCGGCAACGTCCTTACCGTAAACGAGGATGTCGTCAACAATGATGGCGCATGGTAGACCTGAAAACAACTGCTCCATTGTCTGTTGGAATACCTCGCTGGCAGAGTTGATTCCGAATGGCATTCGGAGAAACCGAAACCTTCCGTAGGGGGTGGCGGAAGTTGTCAAAATGGACGACTGCTCGTCCAGTGGTATCTGCCAGAAGGAGCTTTTGGCATCGAGGACAAAAAAACCGTTGCCGGACCAACCTGTGCAGCGACTTCTTCTACCGTTCTCATAGGGTAGTGCGGGCGTCTAATGGCCAGGTTGAGGTCTTTGGGGTTGATGCAGAGCGTCCAGGTTGATGGAGGCGTGAGTTCGAATCCCACTTCTGACACCATGTAAAGATTCTATAACGAGGCATCGTTACTTTACTATCTTTATTCATACTGGAGCATTACATATTGCACTAGCTGTACGTGGTCTGTCACAGGAACTAGAGAGCGATCTGTGGGTGGGGAGGTTGTAGTTATATTTGTGATATGGGGAGTGGTTAGTAGGTATGAGGTCACTATGTTAAAGGCACATGCATATATCATCTACAATATCCCACAGCTCTCTCCTTTCCAATTATTCAATAAAAGTTAACGGAACATAAACTGTAATTTAAATTTATTACTAGCTGACAGGAAGGCAAATAATTTATAAATCTATTTATTCTGTTACCATTCGTTATATTGTCAAAAAACTGCTCTGATATTGCATAAGTATAACATTAATTTATTTAACTCTTATATTATTATTGTTTGGTTAGAAACGAGAGCAACTCGCGCACAATTAGGTGAGCACTCATACATATGTGTAATTGCATTACCATCTTAGTTCCAGAAATATGCAAAAGGCGGAAAACTGGAATAAAAACAAAAAGTGCTAAATGACCTCAGGTGAATAGCGCCTGCAGAAAGGCAAACAGTAAATCCTGCGGGACCGTCACCCTTTGTTAGATTGAATAGACAGAAGTACAAGTTACTTTCTCAGTAGGAGAGGTAACGGTTGGGTGATGTGTGGAACAAAGGAAGCAACCCTGCTAGGATGAATCAAAGTAGCTTAATTTACCAATATTTAAGATTCTAAGGCTGTTTAATGCGTTGATTTGTTTCGTTTGGAAATACAGCGTGGAAACAGGCCTTTCTGCCCACAGCGTGCTCGCCGACCAAAGATCGCTAGTACACTAGTACCAGCATCAGAAAATACCCACTAGACAATAGGTGCAGGAGTAAGCCATTTGGCCCTTCGAGCCAGCAACGCCATTCACTGGGATCATGGCTGATCATTTACATTCAGTACCCCGTTTCTGACTTCTCTCCATGTCCCCTTACTCCGCTATCTTTAAGAGCTCTATCTAACTCTCTCTTGAAAGCATCCAGAGATGTGGACTCCACTGCCTTCTGAGGCAGAGAATTCCACAGATTCACAACTCTCTGGATGAAAACGTTTTTCCTCATCTCCGTTCTATATGGCCTACCCCTTATTCTTAAACTGTGGCTCTTGGTTCCGGACTCCCCCAACACCTGGAACATGTTTCCTGCCTCTAACGTGTCCAATCCATTGATAATCTTATATGTTTCAATAATATCCCCTCTCACCTTCTATATTCCAGAGTATACAAGCCCACCCGCTCCATTCTCTCAACATATGACAGATCGCCATCCTGGGAATTAAACTCGTGAACCTCCGCTGCACTCCCTCAATAGCAAGAATGTCCTTCCTCAAATTTGTGTAACAAAACTGCTCACAATTCTCCAGGTGTGACCTCACTAGCACTGTACAACTGCAGAAGGATATATTTTCTGCAATACTCAAGTACTCTTGTTATGAAGGCCAACATGCCATTAGGTTTATTCACTGCCTGCTGTACCTGCATGCTTACTTTCAGTGACTGATGAACAAGGACTCTCAGATCTTTGTGCTTCCCCTTTTCCCAACTTGACGCCTTTCAGATAATAATCTGCCTTCCTGGTTTTGCCACCAAAGTGGATAACCTCACATTTATCCACATTATCCTACAGAAGGGACAATATACCGAAGCCAATTAATTTACAAATGTGCACATTTTTGGAATGAGGGAGGAAACCGGTTCACCCAGAGAGAACGCACGAGGTCAGGGGGGAACTTACAAGCTCCATTCAGGCAGCACCGGTAGTCAGGATCGTACCCGAGTATCTGGCGCTGTGAGGCAGGAACTCATCGCCTCTGCCACTGTGGCGCATTGTTTATGGCAAACGGAACGTGGAAACCTCGAAGTTATTGGCCACATTTAATTGTTCCTTTTCAGAACATCATCCTGTATGAACAGATACTGATACTTATGAACTGCGCAATCGATGGAAGTCCTCAAACAATACTCAATGGAAATTGTGTGCAGAATTTCTGCCTGGATTAATTTGAGAGAGGGGGTTACAACGGAAAGAAACAATCGCGATATTCTAAAATATCCAGCCGACAAAGAAAACATATTCATTTTACGTTATAAAAGCGATGTAATCGGTGGACGTTGTAAGTGTTTGAAGATCTTAATTTTCATCTAGGTTAACGTTTTCAACAATGATTAGTTAACGGGTCATTTTCTGTTATTTTTTGCCTCTGTGCACGCTTCTGAAGGATGCCTGGCCATGTACAATTTTGTGTCAGGTTCAAATGAGTCCAAGATAAGCAGCAGGTGTTTGGCAAATGATTCTTTAACAACTATTTCATAGACGGAGATGCTTGGTTAAGAGTATTCGGCGCGTGATTTTTTTTTAAATCTGCATACGATGGGAATCTAAAATGCAAACAGAAATTGCTGGAAATGATCAGCATTGTCGCTTCTGAGAGGAAATAAACATAATTTCGTTTTCAAGGCCAAGATCCTTCGTCAGAACTGCAAAGGAGGGAAAATAATCTCGTTAATGTGGAAGGACGGTGATGGAGGAGGTAGACAGTCTGAAGTCTGAAAGGACTCGACCCGAAACTTCATCTATTCCTTCGATCCAGAGATGCTGCATGTCCCGCTGAGTTACTCCAGCATTTTGTGTCCATCTGCGGTTTGAACCAGCATCTGCAGTTCCTTCCTATACGCGATAGAGTAGATATCGCAAATAGGATACAAAACCGAGTGACCACGATGATAAACTCTCAACTGAGAAGACGGCGACACCGTCCCATGCTTGAACGTTCGCCTGCCCATGGACAGAGTGGATACCTGCAGCTAATTGAGTAAAGATTTAACTGCAAAGTAAACCTCAGAACCTGATTTCAATATCTGCTGCCCCTTTTTTTTCAAGAGACATTATTAAATTGGCTATTTCCCGAACAACCATAGATACTGTAATTTGGCTGGCGGGCGGGGGTGGTCTATGCCGATGGTCGCTTGCACTGTGAAAGATTCAAAATTGCTTAGGGTGGTGCTTGGTTAATATTAGTGGCAACATAAAACATGAATGTATTGAACATTACATAGAACATCAAATATGGAAGTACTTACAGACCACAAACGCCACAAAGCAGGAATGAGGATCTGACCTGATTGTGGTGAGGTATATCTGTAACCACTGGATGGCGCTGTTGGCAGGAAACGCGATGTTATTCCCGATCGCAATGTTTTCTCGCCACCTTTGCTGGCGCTCCAACTGCAGAGTCAAATATACCACAGTCGCGTATATAGACTAATTCAGTCTAAAGTAGTTTCCGAACTGAAACGTCACCTGTCCATTCCCTCCCCAAATGCTGCCTGACACGCACAGTTCTTCAGGTACTTTGTGTTTCGATTGATTCGAAGGCTTCTTTACGTATTTTGTAAACGAAATTGGACATCTAATACTTATACAGCAAATGTTAAATGGGACGACCAAGGGGGCCAGTCACCTGTGAGTAAAGAATTTATCCCATATTTTATGGCGGTTAACCACTTTTTTTGGTGATGCACATTAAAACCTAAATCCCACAACCTATGCTCCTCTAATACAAGGTTCCCTCAGAATTCTATTCCCAGTGATTTCAAATTTAAACCAGAAAACAGTTAGGAATTATATAATTCTTAGGTAGACTCTGTTATTCTTGTTTGGTTACTTTATTAAAAGAAGGTTCAGGAACTACTCTTTATAAATGCTTTATTTCTACCTTAATAGATCTTAAAAGGTTTCGCGACAAAGCTAGTAAGTAATGTTTTGTTTTGTTCGTGTTAGAAGCAAACTCTTTCAATTTCATCACCTGAACGTGCAATAAATTTGGTAGAGAAGTATTGCATCTTATACTCCTGATGAATTATGAAGAAATGACCATTTCCAATCCCTAACAAAGCATCCGATTAGTTGGGCGCAATGACCAATGGGCGATTGCATATGAGTAGCCTGTGAACGGTGTAGTTTAGTTTAGAGATACAGCACGGAAACAGGCACTTCGGCCCACCAAGTCCACACCGACCAGCGATCCCCGGACATTGACACTCTTCTACACACACTAGGGACAATTTACACTTATACCAAGCCAATTTACCTTCATACCTGTACGTATTTTGAGTAAGGTGCTCGGGTGCTTTAAGTGCTGTAAGGCAGCAGCTCTAATGCCGTGGTATTCTATGCTATGAACGAACACAGACTTATTTATCTCTTACGCAATGGCAAGGAATAGCAACAGCTGAACGATATTACGCGCATAAATAATGGACGCCTTATATTGATTGACCATGTTTCTTTTGCGACTGTAGTTTAATACTAAGTTCCTCTCACTCCATTGCCTGTCACTCATTCGGCTTCTGCCAGGATTGGTTAGATATCCATTATTGATATTTCTCTAATACATTCTCCAGCGAATGCCGAAATATCTTCATTCGTAGTCATGGTGTGAGATGCAATCCTAATACTAATACCATTGGTATTTCTGGGTAACCTGCAAAGTTGGATGGGTCCAGTTGATTTCCCTTTGGAAACCACTTTGCAGGCAATAAGTAACGTAAAAAAGGATGGATGGAGACGGCACATGTCCAACTTTTACTTTATAAACATTCTTGACTATCTTTTTTGTGTGCAGGAGACGCAGGAGCGTTAGATGAAGGTAAAAAAAATCATTTTTTCGAAGTATATATTACATAGTAGAAATGCAATATTCAGATTTTTCCTATAAATTTCCCATCGATTGTTCCAATACTACCACACAAGATGAGTTCACATTTCAAGAGTCAAGCGTGTTTTATTGTAATATGTCCTAGATAGAACAATTACATTCTTACTTGCTGCAGCACAACAGAATATGTACAGATAGTATGTAAATAGTATGATAAACGAGAGAGAGAGAAAAAAGTCCTGTGTGTATTTCTACCCATACTCACATATATCTATATTATATTATGGAGTATCTATATACTTTTCAAACTCTGTGTGTGTGTGTGTGTGTGTGTATGTGTGTGTGTGTGTGTGTGTGTGTGTGTGTGTGTGTTTGTGTGTGTGTGTGGCTGTGTGTGGCCGTGTGTGTGTATGTGTTGGTGGGTGTCATTTTGCCTTTGAAAAGTATTTCCTCGAATACCAGACGCAAAAACGCAGAGCTTTTTACATATTTCGGTAGCGATTTAACATGATTTCAGAAATGCACTCCTCTGAAGATATGGTCAAATATTGCCGAAGATTTTGAATAAAATTGTTCACAAAACATTTCAAAAAAATTAAAATCAAACTGCTGCATGAGTCACAATGCCACCTCACAGATGTCCGATCACAATGGATCTCCTGTACATATGATATGACATCACAATGGGACAGGGGTGGGAGATTGGAACCTTCACGTGGTCCCACTAAAATCGTAGTCCCACTAAAATGAAACTGCTGCATGAGTCACAGTGCCATCTCACGCCACTGCTGCCCAGCTGCTGACGTTAAAATAACAGTTAATTGTTTACATCTTCTGGTAGAAATTTTACTTATGATTTCAAAAATCCAATCCTCTATACAGTTGGTCAATTATTTCCCGAGATATTTACTAAAATTTATAACCAAACTGACATTTGTTTTAAATATTAAGGTTGCCCAGCTGCTGACCTCACAGTGCCTTTGCACCTGGCTCAGCCTGCCTCCTGGCCCAGCCCCGCTGACCTCACAATGCCTTTTCACCTGGCCCAACTGACTCCTGGCCCCGCCCGGCCCCGCCCTCCCAGCCTGCCAGTTTGTTGATTTCATTGTTTTTCATTGAATTTAATTTAATTATTTCTCACTTTACATTTCTCACTAATTCTTAACATTAACTTTTAATTTCAAAGAGTTAAAAAAAAAATTGATGACTTCATTGACAGCTTGGATCGGACCCTCTATGCGTGTGGGGGTGGAGGGATTAGTGTGCGTGTGACGCGGCAGGCTTCTCGCCTGAATTCCATAGAGCTGCCGACAGCTTTCGTGCATGAGACGCGCACGCTTCATTTGCAGAACATTCTGAACGCGTGACGCACGGTTGCATTTCGCTCTGTCACTCCTCCTCTCTCTCTCTCTCCCCATCTCTCTCTCCCCTCTCTCTCTCTCTATCTCCCCGTCTCTCTCTCTCCCTCTCTTTCTCTCCCCCTCTCCCATCCCTCTCTCTCTCCCCCACCCTCCCTCCCCTAAACCCCCTTCCCCCCTCCCATCACCTACCCCCTTCCTTCCACCACCTCCCCGCCCTCCTCCCTCTTCCTCCTCGCTTCCCCCCACCTCCCTTCCCCCCTCAGCCCCCCTCTCGCCCTCTCTCTCCTCCCATCTCTCTCACCCACCCTCCCCCCTTTGGTCAATCGGTCAATCTCACTTCTATACACTGACTCATCACCATTTGCAATTCGTCCCACAATGGTGGTTCGTCGGCGAACTTAAAGATGGTCTTCGCATTGTGTCCGGCTACACAGTCATGCATATAGAGTGAGTAGAACAGGTGGCTAGGCACACAACCTTGAGGTGCTCCCGTACTGATTGTTAATGTGGAAGAAGTATTTTTGCCAATTCGCAGACTGTGGTCCACTCCAAGTGAAGTTTAGGATGCAAAGGTGGAACTAAAGGCTGACATTATTTTCAAGTAACGTAACGTGTTCTTTTAACGTCGCATTGAAGTGTGTTCAACGACCTCTATTCCTGTCCCTGGTTCCTTGCAATTTTACCAAATAAATAACATTACACAAATTGCACGAGGCAACGAAAAAAAGTCTCTCGTTGAAAGACAGAAAGGGCTAGAGTTCGAAAAATTGAAACATGTTCCAATATGCACCAGTTGGTGCTTATAAGGTACGTGAAGACATTTTAGTCTGCCCAATGAACGTTTATATTTCCTTTGCTTATGCTTGATTTGCTTACCTGTGGTACAGAAAAGACACCTGTCATAGGAAATATGTTGTCAAGGAGGAAAGTGTACAGAGATGATTTACGAGGATGTTGCCAGGCCGAGAGTGTCTAAGCTATTGGGAGAGGTTGAGTAGCCTGATACCGTTCCCTGGAACGCAGGAGGATGAGGGATGATAAGAAAGAGGTGTATAAAATCATGAGAGGAATAGTTCGGGTAGTTGCAAAGAGTCCCTTGACCAGAGGAGGTTAATCGAGGACCAGAGCACATAGGATTAAGGTGAAGGGGAAAGGATTTAACAGGAATCTGAGGGGTGGCTTTTTCACAAAAAGGTGTATGGAACAAGCTGCCAGAGGAGGTGGTTGAGGCTGGGACTATCCCAACTTTCAGGAAAGTTAGACAGGTACATGAATAGGACAGGTTTGGAGAGATGTGGAACAAATGCAGGCAGCTGGGACAGGTGTGGCTGGGACATGATGGCCGGTGTGGGCAAGATGGGCCGAAGGGCCTTTTTCCACACTATATCACTCTATGACTCTAAAAGCTTTCAGATGCAAACGTTTAAGAAAATGCGGCCGATTCACCACTACAGTTCAACATTCTTGCTGATAACGTTCGATCTCTCCTGTGAATTTTCTCAGGTTACCGTCGAGCTTTCTGAGATCAGAATTTATTGTTCATATAGTTATGATTAAAACAAAACTATATTTCAGTGTTTATCTTCTAGATACCAGATTTTCTTTGGAGAAATGTGGTGAGCAATAACACGCGGAGCATGCACGACGGAATTGCGAACTATTAGTTGATATTGTAGATTTATTTGTTTTAAATATTTATGTTCAACTATCACTTCTCAAATTCTCCTTACCAACGTGATTCATTTTGCCTATTAAATGTTGTAGCTGTCGCCAGACAATAAATCAAGATGTCCTCTGATGTAGCCTAACATCATTTGGAAGATCAAGGAGAAATAGCAAACCGATTGCATTGCTCATAATTGAATGACAAGAGGCTGCTCGAAATTAACGAAATAATGTTTTGATATTGATTTATTATTGCCACATATACCGAAATGCAGGGGGAAAATTCGTTTATCTGCTATCCATCCAGTCGTATTATACTTTACATGGATATAAGGACACGGCCATCGTAGAGTCTATTCTCACCTTCTCCACCATGGTCTGGTTTGGCTCAGCCACCTAGCACGACACCTGGAGGCTGCAGCGAATCATCCGATCAGCAGAGGTTATTGGCTGCAACATTCCCTCCATTGATGAACTGTACACTGCAAGGGCCAGAAAGCGAGCAGGCAAGATCATCTCTGACCCCGCTCACCCTGGCCACAAACTCTTTGAATCACTTACCCCTGGAAGGCGACTCCGGACTGTCAAAGCTGCCACAGCCAGACATAAAAAGTTTTTATCCACGAGTAGTTGCTCTACTCAACAGCCAAAAATCTGTAGCCTCCCTTTGATCTGGTATTTTGTTAGTTCACATGCTTGATCAATGGTGTTTTATCATTAGTGTTTTATTATTATTAACGTTTAGTGTTTTCTGAATCATTCCTAACTGTCACTGCATGTCATGTTGTTACTTGTGGGCGGAGCACCACGGCAAATTCATTGTCTGTGAATACTTGGCCAATAAAATTACTTACTTAAACTAACACATGTACGACAGAGACCGTAAGGAAAATTAACAGTACTCAATAGGTACAATATTTACAGGTGCAGGGAAACATTCCATAATGAAATAGCACAAAGGCCACCATGAGTTGGTTGGGAGATTAGAGCTATACCTTTAGCTAGGACCCTTCATCAGACAAAATCAGTCTGGAGAAAGTGGGGAGACGGGGCGGAACAAATGCTGCCTACCCAAATGCCAGTAACTGCCTCACTCGCCTGCATCCAAAATAAGGAACTTACAAAGTTTAATTAATGAATTACTGAACATGGATAGGAACGATTTCAAAGGATATATGCTAATCACAGACAAGACAAGCTGAGATGGAATATCTTGGTCGGCATTCAGAGGGTGAGCCGAAGGTCCTCCTGTCGTGCTGTACGAATCTATCACTCTACTCATCGAGGGTTGTGTGGGAGTGGGATGTAGGGTGAAGTTCGCGTGTGTATATTTATTACTCGACAGCAACGTGCACAAACAATATAACTTCCCATTATTTGCGTGCAGAGTTTCACATTTAAGTTGTTTCTTATTACCTGTTTCGTGATTGTCAGAAACACTGGCATTAACTCCTACCTTTGTGGATGGACTCTGTGCCATGGCTGCAAACGTGATCAAAATTAGATGATAATAGCTGGAAATCTACAAATTAGAACTTGAGGATGTTTATATATGCAAACAAACATAAGGAATTTCCTTCATTAAAAATGTTGTCTAATAAAGCAACAATTGCAATTGGCGCTCTTTATTTTGTAATAGAGACATACAAACACCCAAGAATACAATCCTGTAATTAAATCGCCTACTGCCCTGTCCAATTCCGTTTCCAATCGATGTTTTAATTTGTATCCAAGTCCAATATCACCGACGTATGCCCAAAATGTTCTTCTGCTTATTACCCATATACCTCTCACTTTAATGTTGTATACATTTAAATCAAGATATTAATTTTAATCATTTAATTGTTTGCATTCATTGTTCATTCGGCTTTTTGGGCATGGTCCCTGATTATCACGAGACGTACACATAATGGCAATAGGTCGCCTGACCTCAGAAACTTCCATAAAACCGAGAAAGTCGTCTTTCTGTGGATATTTTAATCATGGTGATAGTTTTAATTGTTCAATATGTTTCGTGTTCACTTTGAGGATATGGGCATCATCATTAACAGTGGCAGTCTTTAGTCTAATAAATAGTTTTCCGGCAGCGTAGAAGGAATCCATGTGCAAACTTTCAGCGCTTGGCAAAAGAATGCTAAAATTTCGAGGCAAAATCATATGCATTTAATATGATATATACTAGGAGTATCCTGTACTCTGTCAATCGTTAACTTCAAAAAGTACATGAAACGTACTTACAGAGCTAAAAATTAAATCGTCGTCGAAAACAGATTTAATCTGTACTACTCACACACTCTGGAATATATTTCTCGCCGCTTCCTAAATGGGTCTTAGTTCGGAAAAGCAATGGGTAAGAAACAACTCTTGAATGCACTGCCAGATGAGCAGAGAGATGGCCTATACAGTAGCATAGGGGACAGCATATCATAGCGATGAAAACATTACAATGCAAGGATCAATCGGAAGGCAAATTTGAGACAGTCTGATCTATCTCAGACCACCCTTATACGATTACATCATCACTTATATTCCGTTGTGGACTGTAACGTCTCATTTATACTTCCATTTCATGCGTGGACATACTTCAAATCGTCGAAGCAAATAATCCCTTATCAACAAAATTTGAACCTGCCCAGTAAGAAACAATTTACTACTTTGCTCCATTATCGTTAATTCGCAGCTAACTTTCTATCTTTCAGAAGAAAAACTGAAGGACAAAGAAAAACGTGAGCGGCAGCAACATATCAATCAAAGAATACACACATTCCTTTTTACCACTATGTGCCAGAAATCCTTTAAGCCAGGTGTCACTATGCGGATGTCGGAAAGATGTAAGCAGACTTCATAGGCACTCTTCACGTTGAGAATCTGGAAGATAGAATGGAGTGTGCAAAATATACCGCCATTCAATTTGGTTATGAACACAAAACTCTGACATCCTGTGAGCGGCGAATGGTTGAAAGCTATTATTGATTGCATACTGCAATTATTGAAAGTTTCGGAAGTAATGTGCAGAATATCTTAGTCTTCAGCAGTGATTACCGCATCCTATTAACTCTATAATCATGAGTATCATGTATGTAAGATTCGCATGTCAGCGTTAGATAGACCTTTCTGAATTCGCCATCTGGCTTGTGTTACTTTTTTGGACTCGATGATGCAAGCGACAAATCAAATCAAAGGTTGCACCGAACGATCTGTCTGTTTTATTGGCAATTCTGCTGCTGAAAACAATCGATATCCTCTGGTAATTAATTTAAAATAGTGCAAACATGGGAATATGTAAACCTCTGTCTGTGACACACATAGATTTCAGTAAATGGGTACGAAAGCATCTTAACGCATGGATGAAATGTAGGCATGAAAATCCACTAGAATCCAGAGGAATCAGTTTAGGGAGAGATAGAGACAATCACAACATTTAAAGGACTTTTGAACATGAATATCTATAGGCAAGGTTTAGAAAGCTATGGGCCAAACGAAGGAAGTGGGACTATTGTAGATGGGGGTATCGTGGATGGCATGGACAATTTGGGCCGAAGGGTTTGTTTCCATGCTGTATGGCTCTATGGCTCTAATCGTATCCAGCGGTAATGTCGACAGGAAAAACCTTCGGCATCCAAAGGGCAATGGGCAATTAACAAATGGGCAGATTTGCTTGACCACATTGCCTCCTTTAATTATGCATATGTCTTTGACTCCAAAGGAAATTTCATGCAATATTGATCAAAATGCTAAGATCCTTTTTTGTTACCTTTGTCGATTAATTTGGTCTGGAGTAATATTAAATGGTTTAGTCATTACGTCTTCTTAATTCTCGTCTTCTCTGTGTATTTTACAGAAATTGATGACCATCGTGAGCTCTGCAGTGAGTAAAACCAATCAGATAAAACGCAGCGAAAGTGTGGCAAATATTATTGACACAAATTACACGTTACACACACCTGTGACACATACTGTATCGTGTGCAAATTGAATGCTGGGTTTGGCGTAACTTGGCTGTAACGTAGGCTCTTTGCACAAACCACCCCCAGAAAGAGAGAAGCGTGTATTCCTTATTCACGTTTTGTAAACTCCTGTTGAAAACATCGATGTGTATCCTCTTCAGGCGTACCATCCGTGCATAACATACCATATATAAGTACAATCAAACCATACACAAGCACCACAGATAATTCCAATGATAAAATAATAAAGAAAAGTGTAGAGACAATACTTCAATTACCACCATGAGGCAGATTTGGAAACGGGGAGTAGTATTTGAGTGGTATTTTCAAGAGTCTGGTGACAGCGGGGAAGAAACTATTTTTAAATCTGGTCGTATGTGATTCCAGGCTTTTAGATCTTATACCAAACAGGGGAAAGGAGTATGGGGAATGAGCTGTTTGTAAATGGTTCTTGATGATATTGTCTGCATTCTCGAGTCAGCGTGAAACGTAAATTAGGTTGACGGGGCTCAGGTTGGTTTGCGTGATTTACCGGGCTGCATCCATAACTATTTACAATTTTACTTCGGAGTCACGTGAGTGACTACGTGAAGAACCCCGTACAGCCGCACGTGCGTCATTACGTCAGACGCATTGGTGCAGGCGGCCGGTTGGAGCAGCAAAGCTCCTCCAGCGCGGTAAATTTAAACTTCAGGTAAGGTTGTATTTCTTACCTGTTTTTGTTTCCTTGCAGGAACCTCTTGTTCCAGAGGCTTTCTGCCGGGTGATTCGCGAGGACCGACGAGGGAACCAGCTATGGCTATGGGGCAACCCAGGTCCGACCGCGGAAGCGGGTAGCTGGCGAATGTCGGGTTTCGCGATCGCAATCACTGATAACACCGTCAGTGACTGCCGGACGCTGTGGTTCCCGGGAAGGGGACATGTAGCATACCGGTCGGGAGGTTTTCTCTCCGATATAAATATACATGCTGGGGTTCCCGGGGAGGGGACATGCAGCAGACCGGTCGGGAGGTTTCCCTCCGATATAAATATACATGCTGGGGTTCCCGGGGAGGGGACATGCAGCAGACAGGTCGGGAGGTTTCCCTCCGATATAAATATACATGCTGGGGTTCCCGGGGAGGGGACATGCAGGAGACCGGTCGGGAGATTTTTCCTCCGATATAAATATACATGCTGGGGTTCCCAGGGAGGGGGCATGCAGCAGACAGGTCGGGAGGTTTCCCTCCGATATAAATATACACGCTGGGGTTCCCGGGGAGGTGAAATCCAGTAGTATGTGGCTCCCAGACGAAACGGTCCGCAGGATAGGGGTTAAACAGACGAGAACGGTCAGCTCTAGTGCCAGGAGGTTTTCCCTCCGGCAAGGCATATAGACGCTGGGATTCCCGGGGAGGGGTAATTCAGCAGTAATGAGGTACCCAGACCGCAGTGGTCCCCAGGATATGGGGTAAACGGACCAAAATGGTCAGCCCTGGTGCCGGGAGGGTTCCCTTCCGGTAATAAGAAAATTTGGAGGTTGGCCAGGAGAGAATCCATCTAGATACACTCCAACAGCAGGAGTTGGACAGGGCTGCTTAATGGGGATACCGAGTCTGCGGCAGTGTTGGGCATATGGGAGAGCCCGCACTAGCAGCGCCTTGGACAGGGCTGCTTAATGGGGATGCCAAATCTATGGCAGGGCCGGCCTATTGGAAAGGCCGCGCCAGCAGCGCCTTGTAACAGGGCTGCTTAATGGGGATGCCGAATCTATGGCAGTGCCGGCCTATGGGAGAGTCCGCGCCAGCAGCGCCTTGTAATAGGGCTACATAATGTATGGCAGCAGCACCCGTAGTAGAGCTGCATAATGTCTCCCTCAATGGAGGAGGTGAGCTTACCGGGGCAGTTCTGTTCTGACCCTGAAGGGTGGGCCTATTGCAGAGGCCGCGCCAGCAGCGCCTTGTAACAGGGCTGCCTAATGTCTCCCTTATGGAGGAGGACAGCATGCCGGGTCAGTGTAAATCTGACGCCGAGTCTGAGGGTTTAACCATGGAGCATACCCCAAGGGATGTGGGGCACGTGTCAGAGGTACCATTCCTGGCAGCAAGGTTGCCATCCCAACACAATGCAGTGAACACCGCTATCAGAGGCGTTAGAGCCAGCTGCCGAATCTTCTATTCAGGGAAGACCTATTCAACAGGCAAAACCTGGAGGACAAAGCACAAGCTGTTGGACCAATTAAGGCCAACGACCAGCAAGGCTTCATAGTTTCGGTGAAAACGCACCTCACGTCTTCATGGGCAGTAAGCGGTTCACTGAAGCTGGTGGCAGCATGAAAGTTAGCCAGAGGGTCCACGCACTCTACCAGTTCTACTCTAAGGTACAACTAAGGTACCACTTACAAGTTGTTAAGATTTACACTTGGTTGTACAATACACAAATGATTAAGACATTGTCATCTACTCAGAGGCATTTAACCATGTAAAACTGGACATTACTAGCATTGGAATTGGGCCAGAATTGTGTTGAGGCAGGCTCAGTATTTTAGCCAAGATTTCCTTCGAGACAGGCTCGGAAATATGACAAGAATTGTCTTTTGAGTCATGCTCAGAATTATGGGACAGGCTCTGGAAACGGGCCAGAGTTGCCATTCAGGGCAGACATGTAATGATGGCAGGAGTGGCCTGTTCATTATGAAAGATGTCTGATTAACAACTGATGTCATAGGGTGTTCCCATTTACAGTGATCATCGGAGATATTTGGAAGCATTGCTATGATGAGGCAATATAACAGTATGAAGACAATAAATCATTCAAAGAGGACTACAGAGTTCAAAACACTTGTTATGTATTGGCTGGATGAAATTTAATGCTGTATTTTGCTAAATCCACTGTTTCAGTCTCAAACTATATTTGAGAAATTGGGCTCCTCTATCCAGTTAAAATGAAGTTGTACAGGGTCTTGGTGAGACCACACCTGGAGTATTGCGTACAGTTTTGGTCACCAAATCTGAGGAAGGACATTATAGCCATAGAGGGAGTGCAGAGAAGGTTCACCAGACTTATTCCTGGGATGTCAGGACTTTCATATGAAGAAAGACTGGATGGACTTGGCTTATACTCGCTAGAATTTAGGAGATTGAGAGGGGATCTTATAGAAACGTACAAAATTCTTATGGGGTTGGACAGGCTAGATGCAGGAAGATTGTTCCCGATGTTGGGGAAGTCGAGGACAAGGGGTCACAGCTTAAGGAGAAAAAACGTTTTCACACAGAGTGGTGAATCTCTGGAACTCTCTGCCACAGAGGGTAGTTGAGGCCAGTTCATTGGCTATATTTAAGAGGGAGTTAGATGTGGCCCTTGTGGCTAAAGGGATCAGGGGGTATGGAGAGAAGGCAGGTACGGGATACTGAGTTGGATGATCAGCCATGATCATATTGAATGGCGGTGCAGGCTCGAAGGGCCGAATGGCCTACTCCTGCACCTATTTTCTATGTATCTATGTTACATTTAAAATGGTACAGATTTCTGAACTCTTGGGAGTTCAATTTTAATGGTCTTTGACAATATTGAGTTATAGGGTCATTAACGGTGCCAAGGTGCTTTCCATCAGATTTGCTGCAGCAAACGAGATCCACTTTGTTGAGTTCACCCCGGATATCGAGTTAGTAAAGGATATTCTTAACACAAGTTTCCCAGGACAAGTACAATGCAGTATGGGAGGTTGACATTGTGTTAACACTATTTTCACCAGGCGATTTCTAGCTACATTCTTAGCTTTGGCAGATCTCATTAGGTAGTTATCCTCCTGGCGCTGGTTTAGCGCAACAGGTCAGTCGCTACATAATTGTGACGGGACAGGATGATTACATCTGTAAATAATATGTATAGTGTTTTATGTTTATAATTTACTTAAGCAGAGCAGAAGGGGTGTCAGGTCTCAAAATAGGTTAAGGCGTATCCAGGGACCTTTAGTTATGTGAGTGCTCACATATACAACAAGAAGTAAAGGTCACTAAGAGCCAAGACTATGATTGTTAGTTACAAAAAACAAACAAAAAACAAATTTATAAGAACGTATCAGTTCCAGGTGATAAAACAGAGTTGAGTTATGCAGCAGTAGATACTGATTCCAGATCTCACTCTACCAGGGCTGCTGCAACAGCAGCAGCAACGGTTAATTATGTCTCGCTGGGCCACATCCTAACGGCTGAAGCATAGTCAAAAGAACGAATTTCCAAACATTTGATAATAACCGTTGCTAGACCAGGGTATTTCTCAATCTCATTTTATGTTCTGTTTATAGGTTCCATCCAGATGAGAGATGGGACTATTATGATTACTTCATTTAACAGCATCAGCATGTTTTCAATCTATGTCATGACTGTATGCATTATGAATGTTTTCCCTCATTTGTCAATGAAGCAGTTGTGGTTGTGTAGACTTGTTTCTCGCGGCAGAGCTTTGAAATCTTCACGTGGTCACTCACGTGACTCCGAAGTAAAATAGTAAGATTAAATGAGAACTTACCAGTTTGAAGTTTGATCTTTATTTTATGAGGAGTTACGATGAGGGACTACGTGCCCTCCGCTCCCAACCCTCATAAACATCATCTGGTAGTTCTAGTCTTCTCTCGTCTTACTATTATACTTCAGTCACTATTATCTGTGATTTCACACCGCAGCTTTGAAGATTGACGCACGTGCGGCTGTACGGAGTTCTTCACGTAGTCCCTCATCGTAACTCCTCATAAAATAAAGATCAAATTTCAAACTGGTAAGTTCTCGTTTAATCTTACTATTACATAAGGGTCAGATAAGAACCAAAACAATGAACATGTTCATTTTGCCTGCGGAAAAGATGTCCTATTGAATACATGCTTTGCCAGTGCATTATTTTCATTCCAGAAAAACAAGCCCGCGAAAAAGAGGCAGGTAAATACTACATGGAGGGAGACAATAGAAACCTGCCGTATGTCCCACCGCGTCTACATCTGCCACCAAGCACCCACCCATCTGCATCCATCACTCCCTCAATTCCCCATTGTCCTACCACTCACCCAGAAGAAATTGAACTCTCTAACCAGCATGCCTTTGGTAAGCTGTCACCGAGAATTTGCAAACTCCACACAGGCAGCTGTCAAACTCAGGATCGACTGGCACTGCTTAGCCGGAGATTTTAACTATTGTAAAACTGCTAAACCCTAAAGAAATATCCCATTAGTTTAGCTTAGTTTAGAGATACAGTGCGGAAAAAGGCCCTTCGGCCCACCATGTTGTTAACACTACCCGACACACACACACACAAGGGACAATTTACTATTTATACCAAGCCAATCTGCATCCACTGTATGTGTTTGGAGTGAGGGAGGAAACCGAAGATCTTGCAATACCGTCACGGGCAGAACATGCCGACTACAATGGGAACAGGACCGGAGGTAAGGATTACGCTTGGGTATCTGAAGTAATGCGGTCCAACCAGTAGGTCGTCTAAGATTCTCAGTGATATTTACAAACTGCATAAATGCCGTTGGTGGTCCTAATTTGTTACAGTGCCATCATGGTGGTCCAAAGGAATGTCTAAAAGATACGCCATCCAAAATATAGTCACTATATGTATTACGCAGCAGCTTCTAGCCACTTCGTACTATCCAACAACCATCGCTCTCTTTGGTCCCTGAAGCACAAACAATAAGTGTAACGATGAAAACACTCATCAGAACTTCTACGGAGGTGAGGTTTCCAACTTCGTTCCTCAGTTTTTTTAATGACAACAGTAGAAAAAATTGCATGGGTTCGCAGATGCATTGAATAAAAATGGAAGCCAGCTCAGAATCATATTCAAAGTTATGTTCTCTATCCTTCATTTTGAACTGAACATATATTGATACCAGTTGTGCAAATACTGTTATTTACACTGAGCTGGAATCTGATTCATATCTGCTTTCAGAAATTCTAGCGCTTAATATGATTTTGCAAGAAAATGGTAAGATAAATTATTGCTCAGATGATAGACCCACCAATTATGTTTGTGCCAGAAGCTTGTAAAATATGAGAGGTGGAAAACAAACGCTGGAGATGTGACAGTAGTTACTTTAATGGACGTGAAATCGAGGGCCATGCAGTAGTTCAGTGGGAACATGGAATAAAGGACCATCAAGAGCATTTGATAACATGCACTTGTGTTATTCTTTCTCGGTGTGAAACTATTCGATTCAAATAAATCATCCTTCATTTCATCAGTACCAATTGGGAAAGAATATCTGGCAACCATCAATGGCCAGAAGGTCATAAGTAATAGGAGCAGAATTAGGCCATTCAGCCCATCAAGTCTACTCCGCCATTCAATCATGGCTGATCTATCTCTCCCTCCTAATCCCATTCTTCCACCTTGTCCCAGTAACCCCTGATACCTGTACTACTCAACAATGGACTAGTTCATCTCCTTATCTAGATTCACACTCATAAATATCATTGACTCTTAACTAACCGTGGCCGGACCGCACTGACTCCGGGGGGAGGGTGGGGGTTGTCCGGAGGGATCTGTTCCTTTGGGCGCTTACACCTTGGTGCTGCCTTGTGCTCTGGAAGGCTTGAGCTACCCCGTGCGTCACGCCCTTTGACCTTACGACCTTACGTGCACCCCCCCCTATTGAAAATTTGCCTCATTTGGATGAATACAAAAAAGATCCTTATACATTCAGACTACAAAAACAAACCAGCTCAGACAAAAATGTAATTAGCTTCATCCACGATGCCCCATCAAATATCCCAGTAATTCCAATGAATAATGGATACTATGTGCCATTTTGGTATCGAACTCTCACGTGGACCGGGTGTGATCTGGGCCGACCATTCACGCGGTCAGGGGGCGGGCCGTCGTGTGGTTGGAGAACAAAGGTTTTGGCAGCGGTGTGCTCATGAGCGACGGCAAGTTAGTAGTTAAATATTAACTTGATGCGCGCTTGAGAGACACGGCTGTCTCGGTCAATTATTAAACTGAGTGTTTACACAACGCGTGAACCTCAACAACTATGACTATAAAAAAACATACATAAAATCTATCCAAAAAAAGTCTCCATTGACACTTGAGGATGGTGAGATGACCCAGCAAATTAATGCAACAATCGGGACACCTCGGTCCCATAATTCTAGCTGATTATACTTGACGGTGACTTTTCCGAATGTCATGGCAGACGTGGCAAATGTGTAATTTTAATTTTCGTGAATGTTTAATGTATTTAGAATGAAGTACTAATATTAGCATTAGTAATGTATTAATGTATGATGGCCAACCACTGTTAATTATTCCGACTGAAATATTTCTCGTTGTGATGTCAGAAATACCAAGACCTGCTAATTAATACGTTTTACTTGACTAGAAGATGATTGAATAAATCAAAATTCATGTCATTGGGAAAGAAAACATCAAGAAAATAAAACGGAATTTAATTTGCGCTTGACATTTAATGATCATAATATAAATGTTCTCAGTTTTAGCACCAATGACCAACTCGACTGCTGTCAGTTGCAATTATTATTAAAGTCACACAAAACTAACTGCTGTTGTGGCAGTGCCAGACAGCAACTTTTATGAATGCCTCCTCTGTCATTGCAACAAAACCAAATAGAACAGATCAATAATAATTCCAACAACTCAAATCTGGGTATGAATTCTGTGACCCATCTGTAACAAGACAAAATTCGATCACGAACAAGATAGATCCGCAATATATCCCTTATTTCAACATCACCAAGTACCGAATGTTTCACCGGTAGTTTATTTAAATTGCAGGGAAAAAAGTACGCAAAAACATGATCTACATTTTGTATAAGCGCAGTCTGATACTGCAAACTACACAAGACAAATTATGAAGTAAATAAACCCAATACAGCTCAAGATTCACGCTTCACTTTGCCTTCTTCAGTCTTCATTTTGCATCTTATTGCAAAGATCATGGCAGACCCATGTTCTGTCACCCATGCGCAGACAGAATATCATAAGCGTTAATTATCATTTATTTCAGATTTCTAGCTTTGTCGTCAGAATTACATCCATCTTTATTCGGAAATTAATAATTTGTATTATTTGTATGCCGAAACAAGATAAATTGCTGAATTGATGTTATTCTGCTCAGTCTATTACACATTAGTTTAATTACATTATCACGTTGACCTTGGCAAGAAGTCGGACGCTCAGAACCTGGACCACCTTGTCCCCTCTTCCGCCGGGCAAAAATACAAAAGATACCGGATCCTAATTGCATGTTTTTAATTTACAAATTACTAGGGTGTAATATAACGTATATATTCCATTGAGTAACCATCTTCATTACAATAATTAAATGCTTGCTCTTTCTATCCTTCATCAAAACTCAACGTGACTAAGAAACGGGTAAGTGCACAGTATCTGGGTATTGGTCTAATTCCCACGCATTTGGCATGGGATGATTAAATCTTGCATCTATGCAGAACTCACAGACTTTGCTACTCATTTCCATCCTGCACTCACCCGACATCTCCCTACCGCTTCTTGATCTCACTGTTTCCATCACAGGAGATAGACTATCGATTGACATCTAATATAAACCTAAGGACTCCCACAGATATCTAGACTACACTTCTTCCAACTTGCATCCTGCAAAAACTATCCCCTAACTATTCTCAGACATTTTCGCCACCTCCAACAGCATCCCACCATTAGCCACATCTTCCCATCTCCACGCCTTTTCACTTTCCGCGGAGACCGTTCCATACGCACTCCCTAGTTAACTCATCCCTTCCCACCCAAACCCCAGGTACTTTCCCCAGCAACTGCAGGACATGCAACACCTGTCCCTATACCTCCTCCCACAACACCCTCCATGGACCCCGACGGTCTTTTCAGGTGAGGCACACTTCCTCCAACCTCATCTACTGTATCTGCTGTTCCAGGTGTAGAAGCCTATAAATCGGCGAGACCAAGAGCAGGCTCGACGATCGTTTTGCAACACACCTCCGCTCAGTCCGCCTAACCTACCCAATCTCCCAGTTGCTAAACACGGTAACCTCCCCTCCCATTCCCACACTAACCTTTCTGACCTGGGCCTCCTCCATTGTCAGAGTGGAGCCCTGCGCAAATTGGAGGAACAGATCCTCATATTTCGCTTGGGTAGCATACACCCGTGGTACGAATCTTGATTTATCTTTCATCGAGTAACCCTTGTTTCCCTCTCTCCATCTTTTCCCCTTTCCAGTTCTCTGACCAGTCTGACTGTCCTCAATTACAGTGCCTTCCACAATAAGCGACTTTGAGTCCTGAAAAGCACTATATAAATAAAATCTATTATTATTAATGTTTGGGACATAATAATAATATTATTATTATTATAATTATTAATGTTTGGGACAAAGACCCATAATTTATTTATTTACCTCTGTCCTCCACAAATTGAGATTTTGAATAGAAAAAATGACATTGTGCACATTGTAGATTTTAATAAAGGCCATTTGTATACATTTTGGTTTTACCAAATCGAAATTACAGCAGTGTTTATACATAGTCCCACCCCCACCCCCCCCCACCTCCCCCCCCCACCCCCATTTCAGGGCACCATGTTTGGGACACAGCAATATCGTCTGAATCAAAGTAGTCATGTTTAGTATTTTGTTGCATATCCTTTGCATGCAATGACTGTTTGAAGACTGTGATTCAGGGACATCACCTGTTGCTGGGTGTCTTCTATGGTGATGCTCTGCCAGGCCTCTATTGCAGCCATATTTAGCTTATGCTTGTTTTGGGGCTAGTCGCCTTCAGTTTTCTCTTCAGCATATAAAAGGCATGCTCAATTGGGTTCAGGTCGGGTGATTGACTTGGCCACTCAAGAATTGACCATTTTTTAGCTTTGAAAAACTTTGTTGCTTTAGCAGTATGTTTGGGATCATTGTTTTTCGAGGATGTAACTAGGAAAATGGGCAAGTGGATGTAGTGTACCTGGACTTTCAGGCACATTTCGGTGGCAGTTACAGGATCGGTCCGAGTCAGCATGGATTTACGAAGGGGAAATCATGCTTGACTAATCTTCTGGAATTTTTTGAGGATGTAACTAGGAAAATGGATAAGGGAGAGCCAGTGGATATATATTGTACCTGGACTTTCAGAAAGCCTTTGAGGTCCCACATTGGAGATTAGTGGGCAAAATTCGAGCACATGGCATCGGGGGTAGGGTACTGACACGGATATAAAATTGGTTGGCAGACAGGAAACAAAGAGTAGGGATTAACAGGTCCCTTTCAGATTGGCAGGCAGTAACCAGTGGGGTAATGCAAGGCTCAGTGCTGGGACCGCAGCTATTTACAATATACATTAATGATTTAGATGAAGGGATGAAAAGTAACATTAGTAAATTTGCAGATGACACAAAGCTGGGTGACAGTGTGAACTGTGAGGTGGATGCTATGAGAATGCAGGGTGACTTGGACAGGTTGGGTGAGCAGGCAGATGCATGGCAAATACAATTTAATGTGGATACATGTGAGATTATCCACTTTGGTGGCAATTGAAGTCAGATTATTATCTGAATGGTGTCAAGTTGGGAAAAGGGGAAGTACAAAGAGATCTGGGGGACTTTGTTCATCAGTCACTGAAAGTAAGCAAGCAGGTACAGCAGGCAGTGAAGAGAAAATGACACGTTGGCGTTCATAACAAGAGTTGAGTAAAGGAGCAAAGAGGCCCTTCTGCAGTTATACAGGGCCCTGGTGAGACCACACCTGGAGTATTGTGTGCAGTTTTGGTCTCCAAATGTGAGGAAGGACATTCTTGCTATTGAGGGAGTGCAGCGTAGGTTCACAAGGTTAATTCCCGGGATGGCGGGGACTGTCATATGTTGATAGAATGGAGCAGCTGGCCTTGTATACACTGGAATTTAGAAGGATGAGAGGCTATCTTATTGAAACATATAAGATTATTAAAGGTTTGGACATGCCAGAGGTAGAAAACATGTTCCTGATGTTGGGGGAGTCCAGACCCAGGGGCCACTATTTAAAAATTAGGGATAAGCCATTTGAAACCGAGATGAGGAAACACTTTTTCACACAGAGGTTTGTGAATTCGCTGCCCCCAGAAGGCTGTGGAGGCCAATTCTCTGGATGCTTTCAAGTGAGAGTTAGATAGAGCTCTTAAAGATAGTGCAGTCAGGGGATATGGAGAGAAGGAAGGAACGGGGTGCTTATTGTGGATGATCCACCATGATCAGATTGAATGGCAGTGCTGGCTCGAAGGGCCGAATGGCCTACTCCTGCCTCCATTGTCCATTGTCATGCTGTAGAATGAACCGCCGGTCAATGAGTTTTGAGGCATTTGTTTGAAATTGAGCAGATAGGATGTGACTATTCACTTCAGAATTCATTATGCTACTACCATCAGCAGTTGTATTATCATTGAAGATAAGTGAGCCAGTTCCTTCAGCAGACATACATGGCCAGGCCATAACACCCCCACCACCGTGTTTCACAGATGAGGTGGTATGCTTTGGATCTTGGGCAGTTCCTTCTCTCCTCCATACTTTGCTCTTGCCATCACTCTAATATAAGTTAATCTTCGTCTCATCTGTCCACAAGATCTATATCCAGAACTGTGGTTGCTCTTTTAAGTACTTGGCAAACTGTAAACTGACCATCCCATTTTTGCGGCTAACCAGTGGTTTGCATCTTGCAGTGTAGCCCCTGTATTTCTGTTCCTTGAGTCTTCTGCGGACAGTAGTCATTGATAAATCCACACCTGAATCCTGAAGAGCATTTCTGATCTGTTTGGGGATTTTTCTTTATTATAGAGAATTCTTCTGTCGTCAGCTGTGGAGGTCTTCCTTGGCCTGCCAGTCCCTTTGCGATTAGTAAGGTCACCAGTGCTCTTTCTTCTTAATGTTCCAAACAGTTGATTTTGGTAAGCCTAAGGTTTGGCTATCCCTAACAGTTTTATTCTTGTTTCTCAGTCTCATAATGGCTTATTTGACTTTCATTGGCACAACTGTGGTCCTCTTGTTGATAAACAGCAATAAACGTGTCCAAAGGTGATGGAGACTGGAGGAAACACAAGGTGCTGAGAGCTCTCTTATACCTGCATTAAGGAGGCATTTAAACAAACCTGAGCAATTACAAACACCTGTGAAGCCATGTCCCAAACATTATGGTGCCCTGAAATGGGGGGACTATGTGTAAGCACAGCTGTAATTTCGACATGTTAAAACCAAAATGTATAAAAATGACCTTTATTAAAATCTGGCAATGTGCACTTTAACCACATGTGATTTTTTTTCTATTACAAATCTCAAATTGTGCAGTAGAGTCCAATAAATAAATGATGGAACTTTGTCCCAAACATTATGGAGGGCACTGTGCATTGTATCTGTTTGCTTCGTTGTTACCTTCTCTTAGCTATTCTAGATTATTGATCTTACCTTGATCTCCACCCTCGTTGAGGTCTCGTTCTCACACCTGGCACATCCTTATCACTGTATCTCCCTCTCTCAGTCTGAAGAAGGGTCTTGACCCGAAACGTCACCCATTCTTTCTGTGCTGAGATGCTGCCTGTCCCGATGAGTTACTCCAGCATTATGTGTCGATTTTAGCATGGCTTTGCATGTAAGAGATCAGCTATTGTACAACAATAATGTGAAGGAAGCCACTTCCAATGTCACTTTCCCTGTGAACAGGGTAGAATCTGAATGTAATTAGTTTAATCAGAAAATTACTGAAACTTGCGCAAATAGAAATGGGTAACGTGCTAGTGTATTGCAATAACAAAACTTTTTTTTCAGAAATGCAGAAGCTTAGGAAAGCTGTTCGTGATATGGGTAAGGCAGCATAAATTAGCACTGATATTTCCAAGTAATTACAGCAATGTTGCAATTAAGAAAACATCAGATGTATTTCTATTGCAAGACTTTTTTTATGTTAGTTTTCGTGAATATATTGTTGACTGAAAATTACCACTTATCCATGCCACATGCTTGGTTTTCAGTTTATTGTCAGAAGAAACGATTCATGTTCCATAGTTGCCATCTATTTAGTTGCCGTCCATTCTTTAAAGTTTCAAATTATGTTGCCAACACCATGTCAATTGCTCTCATAACTTTGGTCGAAACTAACCTGATCGAAATTAACCCTTATTGACAAAAGGAATATCAGTGCAACGTTTTAAACATTCTACACGTACATTGATCAGTAGGCATTGCTTATGAACAGGGATAAGAATTCCCAGTCCGATGAGTTTTGGAATTTAGCACCACAGAATGTTCTACAGTGGAAGTTCTGAGAATGTTTCAGAAGGAAACAGATTTCCAGTCATTAAAAGCTTAGGGCAGTATCAGAGATAGCGATGACATAAGTTGAGAATGAATAGCAGTCGGGCAGATGCTGATCATTTTTCATTGCGAGAAAGATTGATGTTGAATAATGAATTGAACTAAGTACAAATGTACTAAAAAGTGGATTAAGTCCTCTAATTTTCACGACAGGGAGGAAACTGCGTCAGAACGAATTTGGTACGTCCAAAAACATTTCACTGCTTTGTACCACCATGTTTGAATTTAATTGTTTAAAATGTACATCATTTGCCAGTGCTTGGTATTAGTGCTTCTATCCATGAATTTTATTGTTTCAGAACCAGGAGTTGATCAAAGCAACGGTGAGTAGTTGCACATTCCATCTCCTTAAGATGCAGAGTTACATCTTGCTCTTAGAGCTAACAGAATCAAAGGATATGGGGAGAGAGCAGGAACGGGGTATTGATTCTGGATGCTCAGCCAGGATCATATTGAATGGCAGTGCTGGCTCAAAGGGTGGAATGTCCTACTCCTGCACCTTCTTTCCATGTTTCTGTTTCCCATGAATTGGGTTACATTATGTTGATATCGATAAACATGGATCTGGATTTGCATGTCGTGTTAAGTAAAGTAACTATACGCACCAAAAAATTGTAAAAACTTTGGAACTGTAAGAAACATAATTGCCATCCTGATTCATAAATTCGCATCAGCAATTCCAAACCTCGACAGATTGCTCAGCTTGCCATCAATGTGAATTGTGATGTATTTTTCCAGATCTTAAGGAGATGGAAGATATCCGCGAAGAACTAGGTTAATTCTTTAAATTAATTCACCAAATATTTGTCATATACCACAAATAATGGTGGTGTTTATTGCACACGTTGTTGATAGAATATTGGTTTTAAAGGACTCCATAATTTGCATTTCATGTGAAAACAATCACAAATTAAAATTGTTTCAAAATTAATTGGCGTCTTGAAGGATGTAACTAAACCGATATTGATAGGATTATCAAACGTTCAAAGTTCAGTTTGTCACATGTACCGATTAAGGTACAGTGAAACTCGAATTACCATGCAGCCATTCTAAAAAAAAAGCAACATGACACACAAAGTTAACATAAATATCTACCACAGCACATTCCCCACAGTGATGGAAGGAAATAGTCAAATCTTCTTCATCTTTATTCTCCCGCAGTCAGGACAATCGAACCATCTGCAATCGGGTGATTGAACCTCTGGCGTCGGCGAGGGCGAAGCTTCTGCGGCTTGGAACTCCCAAAGGGACCGCCAGCTCCACAACGATAAGTCCATAGGCTCCTGCGGTTGGAGCTCCTAAGTCGAACCCCGACAGGGATCGCAAGCTCCACGATGTTAAGTCCGCAGGCTCTAGCGGTTGGAGCTCCCAAAGTCGGTCTCCAGCAGAGGCCGCCAGCTCCACGATGTTAGGCCGCAGTGCGGACAGATACAATATGCCAAAAAAATGGCATCTCCGTGAAGGCAAGATATTAAGAAGTTTCCCCCAAATGCACCGCTCCACATAAAACAAGCTAAAGAACACTAAAATATACATTAAACACATTCTTAAAAAATATATAGAAGGAAGGGACAGACTGTTGGCGAGGCAGCCATTGCTGGCACCAGGCAAAACAGGCAAAGACATTCATTTTATATAATTCACGAAGGCAATGACAAAGCATAATTCAGAGTTGGATATTCACCGGGTGGCGCCGTCAGCGATGGCAGCCTTGCTAAAAGTCTGTCTGTCTTTTTGTCCTTTTTGTTATTTTTTTGTGTGTTTTAAAAGTATGTTCTCTGGTTTGTTTTATGTGGGCAGTAGGGGAGGGGGTAAGGGGAACGTTTTTTTCAATCTCTTAACTTGCTGGAGATGCGATTGTTTTCTGGATCATATCTCCGGTCGCTCTGCAGCCTAACATCATGGAGCTGGCGGCCTTGCTCGAGACTGACTTTAAGCCCCACCGCAGGAATGTGGGCTTACAATCGGAGCCTGCAATCCTATTCCTGGGACCGATGCTCCAACCGCAGCCTGCGGATTCCAACATCGAGGAGCTTGCCGTCTCGGGTAGAGGCTGATGTTGGGTTTCAATCAGCCCCGACCCAGGATAGATCGCCTGGCGCAGGGGACCCGAGATTCCTCCCCCTCCCCGATGCAGGAGCTTGATCGCCCTGACATGGAGGGCCTGTCGCTAGTTACAGGAGTCAAGATCGTCCTGACAACGGAAGGTTCGAGGCCCCTGACAACGGGAGGACAAAGAAAGAATGGGATTAATCTTTTTTTCGTCTTCCATCCCAATGAGGAATGTGCAGGAGCCACTGTGGTGGATGTTTATGTTAAAATGTACTTTGTGTTTTGTTGCTTTTTATTGGTATGACTGTGCGGCAAATCAAATTCCTCGTATGTTGCAAAACATACTTGGCTAATAAAGTCATTATGATTTTCACAAGGTGCTTGCATGCGCAACTTGATGTAGTTTGAAAATGCCCTCTTTCACCTCCACCCCATATTTTATCATTCACTCTAGAAATGTTCAACTTAGTTTGTGCACTTTAATCACAATTAACAACCGTTTTCAATAGTTGTCCATGCAGAGCATGCAATATCCTTGTGCATAGGTTTCAACATGACCTCATTGGAGGTAAAAAAAGGCAGACCGTAATGGAAAGAATGAAACCTATGTGGCCTAACAGTAGTGAAACACATTCATAGGTAGATGTGTTGGAGAGAAGGAAAATCAATGCATAGCTCTTAAAGGCAGAATTCTATGGTTATCTGTTAGATTACGATTTCTCAAAATCATCTTAATCATTCATAACTTTAGTTTTATCATGTGTGGTATCATCTTCATTAACTTTCCGGTGTCTTGAACCTAATACACAAAGGATTATCTTTGGATCAATGGAAGATGGGAATAAGCTAAATACATTTCAAAAATCTCTACTTAATTACGGTTTAAGAACGGCAAAAAAAACTCATACTTAAATTTTGGAAAAATGCACCAACACCAATGCTCAAAATGTGGATTTCAAATATGTCAGAAACGGCATATCTTGAAGAAATGCGACTCCTTCTAGCAGGTAAAGTAGACCAATTCTTCTTGATTTGGTCTCCTTTTATCGACTTCTTACAAGCATATGGTGCAACACAACCATAGAAATAAAATGGTTCAGAATCAGGTGACGGGTGGCCAGGAACATTAAATAGGTATATCGCTTTCAATCTCCTTTTTCTTTTTTTCCCCCCTCTATTTCGTCTCTTTCTTCTTTCTTCCGGGCTATCTTTCTATTTCACGTAACACTCTATGTCAATCTCTCCTTTTCTATTCTTTTCTCCCTTACTCCTGCTTTATTATTAAATTAAAAATAAGAAGTTGTATATGAAATGTAATATCTCAACAAGTATTAGGTACTGTGGTACCACATTATTGTACTTACTCCTAACAAAAATAAATAAATAAATAAATAAAAGGAAAAGCTTTCCGGTGTCATTGATTGTGCACCAGGAACAATGTTTATTCCTCATAACACAGAGGGAACACTATTGTAACTCACATGCCAACATGTATTACTTGAGGAAACCAATTCAATAGAAGCCTTATAATGAGCAGGAGTATTGGCAGTGAATTATATACAATATTTATCATAGGGAATTCAAATAGCTCTGAATTTGCACATTGAAAAAGTTCTATGAGAACCAAATTCCAATGACAATTTTGAACATTACAAATAGTTGGTTTTTTATACAGTATATCAATTTTGTGCCAAATGATTTTGCAAAGCCATGCTACTAATTGACATTTAATCTTTCGCCAGAGGAAAAATTGCGCGAAAAGGAGTCAGGTAATGTACAGTTAAATTATATTCTCAGTGGTAGTTTATGCATTGAAAAGAGCACTAAAATTATTTTTCAAGTGAGAATTATGTCCTGGCTTCTACACTCAATGATCTGCAAATAACATCGAAGATTTTGTGTCACTGTAAATCTAAGCAGCGCTGCATTCTTCATGATGGACGTTGGAACTGTTTGTAGGGAGAGCATAATGTATCTTTTTATTCCATCAATGTTCCGAGAGATAAGCATCAAAACCAGGATGCATGGGTTCTAATAGAGTTCATAATAAATTCATGAATATCAAACAAAACAATTGATTGAAAACAGTTGGGATTCCGGCGGAAATATGAGAAATAGAAAAAAATACTTTTCAATATGCGAAAACTATTTGAAATCCCAAATCTTGTACTTGCAAAATGACATGCGCAGTGGGGAGCGCTCAGTCCGTTACAGCTAAGGCATCTTGTCTTTCAAAACAAAGACGGGCTCTGTGACCAAAACTAGTCTATACAGACCTGGATCCCACATCCAAGCTAAAGAAAAAATAAACAAACTGCACAGCATAGTGTTAGTTGCAGAGAACCTGCTAATGTCAACATGCAAGGGCCACAATGAGGTACATTGGAAGATCGGGACCAAGCCTAAAATATCCTTGGCCTTCAAGATTCGTCTAACAGCGGGGATTATTCCCTAATCTGCTGCTACGTGCTTTTAAACTTTGGTACCTTATGCCCGAGAGAAGGGAGATGACAGATGGTCCGGTGGCATGTCTTAATACATACATGAAGACTCGGAATTAATGCAGATTTCCCTAAAGAATGACATTGATGAGGGAGCCTTGTTCTGTGGATAGACTGTGTAGTTGGAACTCATTGCAACAAACTTAGTGTACCAGATTGGCAAAGCTATTTGAAATTCTCAAAGGCTGGGGGGTAGAGAGAGGATATCCTTTCTTTTGGCTGAGGGTTGAAGAGCGATTGCCAAAAGTGATACCCCTCAAATACACTGTGTAATTTATTGACTTTGGAATTCACTTTTATGTGCGAATTCAAATGCAGCGCTCAAGAAGCTGGAGTTATCTCTTAGTACATAGTTTTCAGGATAATGAAGTGGCTGAATGGGTCTAACTGTATTTTACATACGTAGAGCCAGTACGAACTCAACAAACCAAATAGCCTCCAATAACCCTGTGGTCCTCTTCATTTAGCTTAAAAATAAAAATCAGATCAACTATTACACGTTTTACATTTGCATTAGACACAGAACAAAAACATGTCACAAATTATTTGAAAAATCTATTTCATTCATCTCTGCCATATTTATCTTTAGAGCTGAATTATCTTCGTGCTATTTGCAGTAAGTAACGTCTTATTTTCTGATTACATGTTTACATATCGAAGACTAACGTTGCAATGTTCTCATTCACACCTAATTTTAGTAAAACATTAGATAGTTACACGCTGCGATCTTTTATCACTTTTCGGTTGAAATGCAAGCCCGACCTCGAAGTCCCGCATAGGTAGAATTGTAATGCATCCCAGCGGAGCCTAATGTAGAGTTTATCAGAATAACTCCAACTTCAAACAAAGGTTTGTGGAACAGAAATTTACTTTGGCTGATATGTTTGTAATAATTTGATCGGCCATCCAATAAAAGGAGGTCTCAAAATCTGAGATTAAACTGAAAGTATAAATGTGATGAAAACTGTTTGAAGGGTGTGCGAATAGTGAATATGATTTGGAAAATCTGCATGGAAAATTATTATTCCAACTGGTTGTGTTACATGCAAGTAAAAGCAGGAATATGCCAAGGATGGTCAACAAATCAGACATCACTTTGAGACAGACTCAACGTCCGACAGCCAGGTTTTATTTGTCACCAAAGATAAACTTTGCACAGGGCTATGCAGCGAAGTGCTGGTGTAGACGACAGCTACATTGCACTCAACCAGAGTTGAACAGTACATAAGACGATCTATACACTGCCAGTCACAAGCAATTGCCCACGTTTGCCGTGCCTGTCAAGATGCAGCCCTCTGCTCCATATCTAAATCCCCAAAGCATTCATGTGGCTCTGTCCATTCTGCCCAACACCAACCTTCTCGCATACGTGCCTTGCGTTCATCCATCCAGATATATTGGCAACTATCTCAGTCTTGTGTGTTGCAATGTGTGGATATGGAGATGAAATGACCTGATCCATAAGCAGATGTAGCCAAACGTTTTCTATGAAGCTCTTATTCGAAGTATGCAAGATGCAACCTAGGAAAACATAATAAGGAAGCAATCAGAGATGCACTCTACCATCTGTTTAATGCCATAGATTACAAAATTTTTATATCACATACTTTTGATAACATCATAAATGTGAAATGTGTTCTCATCCCTCATTTTTCACACAATCAGAAACACGATTCTAACATTCAAAAATTCTGACAAGTGCAACAGCAAAATAATGCTGAGCACGGAATCTCGGGTTTCATTTTGCCTAATCAGTTAAATGATAACTTCTGTTTTCCAGGAAAAGGCGAGGATATAAAAAGTAAGACCGATGCAGTTACTACCTACAATTATATTCTCTCCCCAGATAACTCACAAAATCATATTGCACTTTTGAAATGGGTTTATTTATTGCATTATTTTTGGTACTATAAACATCATTGTGATTGATCCTGGGAGACCTTATAATTTAAAATATGTTGAAATATTCCGGAAAATCAAAGTTTCCAAGTTTTCACACTCGGAGCATTTATAAATATATACGCTTCGAATGTGTGTTTAAAATCGTGCCTATTGTTGGTTGACAGGTTTATTTGATTTGGTGTGTAGTTAGCGTGCTGTAATCATAAAACAGTTTTTAGTGATAACACTTGACGAGTTTCATAGCATCAGCAAGTCATCGGAAAAAAGTACGACTTGACACCCGGAGACTATTCAGACCATTGTTTTTCCATCAGTTTTCCAGATAGGAAGTTCACTTCTTACCACTGTTGCCATTTCTTTTCTGTCATGCCACTCAAAGTCATCGTTTATGTTACCTTCTCAATATTGCACATAACGCCAGAGCTTGTTGGCTCTTTGCGTGCCAGTCCCAGAAGAGGATCTACAATTAAATAATCTGAATCTGAATCTGATACAATTGTTCCACTGTTTGAATTCTCTATTCTGCTTGCAAATCTATCAGTACTTCAGGTTGTACTCTACCTATTGTTCTCGTGTGTGGATTGCTTATATTCATGTATAGTATTATCCGATTTGATTGGATAGCATGCGAAGAAATGTTTTTCAATGTATCTCGGTACACGTTTACAATTAACCAATATTAATACCAATACCAGTTGTACCTCCCACCATTAGTTTTTTTGGATTAAAGTCAATTTGCCATCTGTGCTAACTGTTCAAGCCATAAACATCTTTTTCACAGTATCATGCTTTCCACTGCATGGTCAATTAAACTCTTCAGCCATCAACATGCTTGCATCAACCAACCATAAACATATGCGCACACATGCATGTGTGCTCCCGTTCCACAATGGAGGAAACGATAGTTATCTTAAATCTTTCCATCAATGTACAGCAGTTGAAACCAGATCAACAGGAATCAGACATTTGTAAATTTTGCTTTCTTTACTACTACAGCGTCATATAGCATGGAAACAGACCCTTCAGCCCAATTTGCCTACGCCAACGAAGATGCTCCATTTACGCCTGTCCCACTTGCCTGCTTGGAGCTACCTATCCAATTGTCTTTTAAATGTTGTAGTACCTGCCTCAACTACCGCCTCCGGCAGCTCATTCCATACACCCACCACCCTCTGCGTGATAAACGTACCCCCCTCAAGTTCCTATTAAAACTTTCCCCTCTCATCCAAAACCTGTAGCCTCCAGTTGTTGATTCCCTTCTATGGGTAAAAGACTCTGTGCATCCACCCTGTCCATTCCACTCATGATCTTCTGCATTTCTAAAAAATCACCCCTCACCCTCATGTGCTCCATAGTATAAAGTACTCATCTGCCCAAACACTTCCTTTTGCAATGTTCTTGTAAATACTTTTACAATCTTTCCTCTTAACAACATCTCTTCCAAGAGCAGGGTGATCAACACCAAACACAACACCACAAACACACTTTGACCAACGTCTTCTGCAACTGCAATATAACATTCCAACTTCTATATTCAATGCCCTGGCTGATAAAGGCAAATAAACCTAAAGCTTTCCAGAGCACACTATCTACCTGTGATGCCACCCTCATGGAACTATGTACTTGCACTCCTAGATCTTATTCTCTATCAAATAATGGGTAAAGACATTTCACGTGGTTAACCAATCATACGTTTTGCTGTACCTTGACTTAACTAAAAAAATGGGTAATTATAACTGGGTCAGAGAAATAAGTCAATTTGCAAAAAACTATTCATGACAATCTTCCTTCAAATCTCTATTTTTCAGAAGCAATTGAAGATACAGGGAGCTAGATTTACAAGACAAATTATCTGATTAAAAAAAATCTCTGCAACTTACTTTCAACTGCAACTGACTTGCTTGGAATCGGGAATTTTTTTTCTGCGTACTAAATTTGTGATTAACAAAGTTATTCTGTTATTTCTTAAGCTGAGGGAACATTCAACATTGCCGTGGAAAATATAGGTGAATTCTCCAGCTAAATTATTTTGTAATAACATTTCTCATGGTCGATCTTGCTGGTGATCCACATGAGAAATGCTTGATATTCTCTTGCAATTAATGGAATGTATTTAAATAGTAAGATTTCACAGTGTTGGACTAATGCCAGCACAGATTTCATACTGCTTTATTTACTCACTGATATTAATAATAAATGTTATTGTCATGTTTGCAAACTAGCAGATCCATTCGATATTGTAATAAAAGCTTGGGTAACCATGTCAAACGAACGACATGGAAGGCAGTATCTAATGTACATGCTTAATGCAGCTAATTTCAATTGAAAATTATTTAAACTCAACTGGCAGTGCAGTTATTCATTTTACACAAAGTATATTTAAATATCTGACAGATAAACAGACAGACAATATTCATTAGTTTTGAACTCCATACATTAAAAACTCAAAATACGTGATAATAAGAAAGCCATAAAACATACATTATTTACTTTTACCAATATATAATGCACATGATCACAAAAGGTGGATATTTAACAGCTACCTACCACTTATCTCCTGGTCTTACTTTCCTGTTTATTGAGCAAAAACAACATTAATTACATCCATTTGGTAAACACCCCTGCCAGTGTAATTAGATAGTTTTCAAAACGTTCTTGGTCACATTAGATAACCATGAGATTTTCAGTGACCACTCTCGGGAAAAATCCCCTATTAAAAAATTAACATTTTGTACTCGTTGGCACATGACATTGAGGTACCTCTGCATTCTTCAGTCCATGATGATTAATATAATGTATTACATTGTAATATGTAAAACAAAAGATTTACTCCCGGCAAAGTACTTAATAAAATCATTCCTCCAATCAAGTCTTCATTCAGATTCCTTGGGACTACCTTAATCTTTGCGTGCAGAAAGGATGTTCAAGCGCACAAACTAATAGCAATGACTTTTTATGAATCTATGATAATCAGTGAATATTTTGCTGGCCTGTCGCCGTCTTTCTCTCATGTGCTCAGCACGCCCCTTTCGTTCCACCTAATACACACACATATATGTGTGCCATTTTCTCTTGGCTTCACTTTGCAACATAACCACAGCGCAGTGATTTAGTGTTCAAAGCTGAGCAGAGGATGAATGCCCAATATTACTTCATTCTTATCGATCTGGTTAATGTCCATTGTGGTTTATCAGAAGTGTGTATCTGCCATGCACGAAGCATGAAAAGAGATTACCAATTTGCTAATATTGCTCTGTGCTTTCGTCAATTAAAAATGCTTATTTCTCTGTTGTATGGAAGGATGAATTTGTTTGTAATGGAAGATGAATTGCTGAATGTTAACAAGAAAGTAAAGAAATTTGGGCTGGCGTCTCTCATTTCAGCATGCTGTATTTAGTTGAACAGAATATTTTAATTCCTGTGTATGCAACACATTAACCAACAGGGTTGGCCACGTGTAGTGTGCAGTCAAACATTGAGGAACGCAGCAAGCAAGTGGTGCTGCAGATAAGACACAAATGATGAAGTAACTCAGCATTGACATTCTTTAATCATCGCTTCGTCTAACCATGAATTTCCTTACCCAACAGCATACCAGGAGAACCTTCATCTAAGAACTGCTGCACTGCCAAGCAGATGCTCACCACCATTTCCTCAAGAACTAGAGAAGAGCATTAAATGATGGCCTTGCCAGTGATACCCATATCCTGCAAGAGAATGAAAAAAATTCCATCAAGCAAATACCTCATGAAGCAATTAAAAAATGCTTATCAAGTGGCGGCACAGAGGCGTACTTCCGGGTTTGATCCTGACGAGTGGTTACCTGTACAGAATTTGTACGTTCTCCCGTGACCTGTGTGGATTTTCTCTGAGATTTTCGATTTCCTCCCACATTCCAAAGCCGTACTGAGTTGTTGGTTAATTGGCTTGGTGTAAATGTAAAATTGTTCCTAGTGTGTGCAGGGTAGTGTTAACGTGCAGCAATCGCTGATCAGTGCAGACTCGCGAAGGACTGTTTCCACGCTGTACCTCTGAACTAAACTAAAAGTGGCTGGAAGTGTGCAAGACTGCAGTGCCAGACCCTGGAGTGCTTAATTGGACATCCTGATGTTACGGTCAAATAGCACAGCATTTCATTATTCTCAAAGGAACAAGAGTTTGGCTGCACCTGCTAAATATCTAGTGAAACACGAGATATTGTAATTCATCACACATTTTCCCTATTTCTAACGAGCATACTGTAATGCTGAAACTAAGGCTCAGATTTATAAAAGGGAATTACGATACGATAGTAGCTATAAGGTGAGAGGAGAAAAAGTTTAATGGAGATGTGCAGGACAATCTTTTTTACACTACAGAGTGTAAAGCTGGCCTGGAATACATTATCAGGGGTGAGGGTGGAGACAGATACAATAGTGGTGTTTAAGAGACTTTTAGATAGGCACATGGAACTGCAGGGAATAGAGGGATAGGATCATGCACAGGCAGATGAGATTAGTTTAACTTGGCATCATGTTCAGCACAAATGGGGTAACGGCCCATTTCTGAGCTGTACTGATGAACACTCAAACAATGAGCCTATCCAATAAACAATTTTCACAGCAACCTTGTCGTTTTCCACTCCTTGAAATCGTGAATCAAGCTATTTTCCCCCTTGATCTATTCAAATACACCTATTCTTCAAAACAATCACTCAAACGGGTGTTCATGGTATCATGGGGCAAGATGTAGCCACAGGATTTAGACCAGGGGTAGGCAACCTTGTTCTGCATACGGGCCAGGACCCACGTCTGTGAGCGGATGGAGGGCCACATCTATCGCCATCTATATTACTGAAACTCTTTGTTTGTGCTGGCAATGTCACTATGCTCTGCTTTTTCCTATCTTCTTCCAAACGCTACGCCTCAGCCTGCCCATTTTCACATATTCTACTCACATGTTTCCCGTCGAAGCAATAAACACCTTCCCATCGCATTCCGACCTATATTTCTGAAGTTATTCATGATTTAAAGTTTCAAAAAAAGCCAAAACCTCTTTCTCAGAGCGTCCAGTGATGATGTCACAATGCCTCTCACAAGGCACCATTGGGCTCTCAGAATGGGATGTTGATAAGAATGGGCTCTCAAGCTGCCTGCCGACTGCCACAATGACCGTGTACTGTGAGAGGCAGCCAGCTTGAGAGCGCAATAACAATGGGCTCTCAAGCTGGCTGCCTCTCACAGTGCACCAATCACAATGGGCTCTCAATCTGTCCACGCCCTGGCGCTTCTCTATGACCTGCGTAGGTCCTGGGGCACGGAACGGGATGAGGGGAGGTGGATGAGGGAAATGAGAAGCGGTGGAGTCTCTACCCCCCTCCCCTCCCCTCTCTACCCCCTCCCCTTCCCTCCCCTTCTCTACCCCCTCCTTCCCTCTCTACCGCCTCCCCTTCCCTCTCTACCCGCCTCCCCCTTCCCTCTCTACCCCCTCCCCTCTCTACCCCCTCCCCCCTTCCCTTCCCTCTCTACCCCCCTCCCCCTTCCCTTCCCCCTTCCCCCTCACCACCCCCCTCCCCTCTACCACCTCCCCCCTCTACCACCTCCCCATCCCCTCCACCACCACCCCTCCCCCTCCACCACCACCCCTCCCCCTCTCCCCCCCCTCCCTCTCTACCACCCCCCTCCTCTCTACCACCCCCCTCCCTCTCTACCACCCCCCTCCCTCTCTACCACCCCCCTCCCTCCCTCTCTGCCACCCCCTCCCTCCCTGCCACCCCCTCCCTCTCTATATTTGCGTTCCGGGACCAGCCCTCCCCTGTGAAGTTGCCCCCCCCCCCCCCCAACGTTGGTCCAGTAATTAATAAACTGAGGTAATAATGCATACTAACTAAACTAAACATTCACTTATATTTATATATTTAAGCAATATTGTGTCTACTGAACATAGCAGTTAGTTTGACTGGTATTGAAACTATCCCCACCCCGTCTTAAATTTCATGCCGACCCTTTGTACCCTCTTCCTCCTCCAACCCATGCTCTCTCCTCCCCCCCCCCTCCTCCTCTCCTCCCCTGCCCCCTTTACTTCCCTTTCCTCCCCCTCTCCCGTTCCCATCCCCTCCTCCCTCTCCAAGGTCCAGTCCCATCCATTTACCACTGGATTCCTGTCCGCCGCGTCCACACAAACGAACTGCCAGTAGCGCCGCCATCTTTGAGGAGGGCAGCCCCGGCACTCACCCTGATCCTCCCCCGGGTGGTTCCGGTGTGTGCTGGGCACCAGGCACTTATACATCAGTGTAACCACGCCCACCAATCCAACTAACCTTTTGCCCAGTTCGTGCGGTTATATCAGTTCCGATTTTTTGTATCAGCAAACGGGATCCCTAGGAGCATTAAACCAAATCTTTATGTCGCTGGCCAACAGTATTAAACAGTCTAAAAGAGCCCAGGTGACGAGGGAAAAAAAAGAACACCTGCAGGCCGGATGATCTCGGGTTACGGGCCAGATCCGGCCCTTGGGTCGTAGGTTGCTGACCTCTGATTGAGACCAACACCCAAGTTAAGCCAAAGTGATTTATAAACAGCCCAGTCTAATGCTTGTGACTGAAAAGGGATTGGAAGAATTTAGTTCTTCCAATACTCTGAAAAGGATGAATTTCTCACCTATGCTTAATTTGAGGTGCCTGGTTATTACATCAGTGCAGTTGACTATTAACGATGCAATTTGATAATTAATCCTCAATTGTTCCAAATTAAACAATTGCATATTAAACTCCCTTTTACCACCAATGAAAAGCAAATGTCAGATGCAAAGCAGATATTTCGCTTACCAGAAAATAATGCATATTCCTTAGCTTGCAAGAACTGTCAGCAGAAACCAATTTTAACTGTGTGTGTGCTGGGACCAGCAAGAAAGAAGCCGGATGACAACCTTGAAAGAGATAACAAACCAAAGTTAGCCATAATTAATATTGATCACCTAGGCCAGCCGGCATTTTTCGCTCTCCCATCATTCCAGGTTGCTTGCCTGATTTCTTGAAAAAACAAAAAGAAAAAAAATCACTAAAATGTAAAGGAGCTACACTATGATTATTTAATGCAAAGATATCTTTTGATTTTATTATATCTTATGTTTAGACTTCTTATACGTGTGAGAAAACTATTTCTGCATGGCTGTTTCATGCAAGCCAAGCATCTTTTGCAGAGATGCCTACGTCAAGTTACAAGAGCTATAACGGCGTTGAGATTAAAATATATTGAAATTGTTTACTTCACCAAAACCCAGCAGCAAGTTAGCTTTGTGATGGAATAGTCTCCATTTATTTAATGTCCTCAGAAACACGTGTGGCTCGCTTCATCCCAGGATATCATGGTTTGCCTCACTTGTATGCAATCCAGGAGCTTAACTATTCACCCATCTCTCACTGTACAGCATGTCTGCAGCGTATCGACAGGATTAACTGACATAACTTGCGAAAATTTCATTCACAAGACCTTCCAAACTTTATGGAAGGACAAGGGAGCTAATCCCCACCATGTCCACAATCATCTCCATGTCATTGCCACTCTGACTTGGAACAACTTTTCAATTTGCTTTCTCACGGCTGGATAAAAGTTACTGCAGTGACTGTAGCTAGAAGAAAGCAAGTTTAGATGTCACTTTGGGAACTAACTGAGTTTAGTGTTTTTTTAAAGTTTTTAGATAGAGAGCAGACCCGGGTCCGAGCCGACCAGTGATTCCCGCACATTAACACAATCCCACACACACTAGGGACAATTTACACTTATACCAAGTATACAACTCAAGCCAATTAACCTACTAACCTGTACATCTTTGGAGCGTGGGAGGAAACCGAAGATCCCGGAGAAAACCAACGTGGTCACAGGGAGAACACACAAACTCCGTACAGACAGCAACTGTGATCAGGATCAAACTTGGGTCCCTGGCGCTGCAAGGAAGCAACTCTACCGCTGTGCCACCATGCCGCCCCTTATTTAGTTTAATAGTTTATTATACGAGAGAATCTAGAAATAATCACTGACAAAGTGTCAAGCAAAGTGTTGAACTTTCAGAAAGGAACCTTACTGACAACACTGCATCAACCAATGATAGTGGCAAGACAGAAACCTAAAAGTATCCTCAATAAGCAGTCAATTTACTCAGAAAGCAAGCCCATGATTTGTGAAGGATACTGAACCCATGACAAAAGTTGTTGTTTTACATAAAGGAAACTAATTTCCCCTGAAACCGATTGTGAGTGGAAGACGCATGTATAATGTGTAACAATGGGACTCAGTTTGGTTGGAACAGTTCCGTCACTAGATTGACTGATGGTGAAATTACCCAAATCAAAGCTGGGAAATTAGTTATCACTACAGCAGCCTTTCAATCAAAACAAACTGCACCATTGAGATAAGTAAAAACACCGTCCTTACCCATCTTGGGCTAGATTGACTCCGATGACGCAACGTGGTTGACTCCTAAATCTTCCCGAAAAATCAAACGGAAGATCCACAACCTACTCAGAGAATCTAGGATTGGACATGAAGTTTAAGCTTTGCTTTTAACAACGCATACAGACAACAATAAAGTTTCAGCAACATTGCGAGAGCACTTTCAGAACAGTCTGACGAAGGGTCCCGACCTGAAAACGTCACCTATCCATGTGCTCCAGAGGTGCTGCCTAACCCGCTGAGTTACGCTGGCACCTTGTGACTTTTTTTTTGTAAACCAGCATCTGCAGCTCCTCGTGTCTCCACTTTCACCCGTAGATTTTAGCAGATCAAATATGTGTTTAGCCTCCTTCACTTTCAGCAGAAATTAGGTGGAGGTGATATATGCGGCTTTGCCCGATGACCAAAATCATTTATTATAAAGCACCTGTCAAATCATTTTCAGGAGAATAATTATCAAAAAGAAACAAAAACACATTTGGACAGGTGTTTATTATATTTTATTGTTATTGTGTTGCTTGTTAACCAGTACATGGACAGGTAAGGTTTAGCGGGATATGGGCCAAACAGGGACAGGTGGGACTAGTGTAGATAGAGCATCTTGGTCGGCATGAGCAAGTTGGGCCGAAGGGCTTGTTTCCGTGCTGTATGACCATGATTCTAATTAATTTACTTTGCTTTTAAGCATAGTATCTGGAACATCACCAGACATTATTTACCTTGGTCTTAAGTACGATATCCAGAACATCACCCATGCTTCTCAGCTGCGAAAATAGCCATCAGTTCCATTATTACTCCAAACTTGATATTTCACTGAAAACTCTACTCAGCCATATGTCATGCTTTGAGCATGAACACTGTACAGTCCATATTATAACTTGTACTTAATCTATCTCCTCTGCATTCAGCAGCTTCAACTGGCTCCCAAGTCACGACTATCTTGATTTAAAATTCTAGCTTTTCAAATTTTAGTCAAGGCTGATACCACTTATGGAGACTAAAATTAAGTTAGCAGACCTGTTGGACCTTCCGGTTTCTACCATTTTAACTTCCCTTCCATACAGACCTCTCTCTACTGGGCCTCTTCCATTTCCACAGTGAGGCTACAAATAAACTGGAGGTACAGCACCTCATATTCTACTTGGGTAGCCTAGAACCCAATGGTACAAACATTGAATTCTCCAATTTTAGCACAGGCAGAACGTACAAAACTCCGTACAGTCGGCACCCATAGTCATGATCGAACCTGGGTCTCTGGCGCTGTAAGGCCGCAATTCCACCACTGTGCGGCCCTAATTGCAGGTATGCACTTAACTTACCAAACTAACTAATTATCAGGAAAGATAGAAATAAAAATTCACTTTGAAATTCACAATGGAAAATAAAAACTGCCAATTCCTCCCATTGAGCACTAAAAGTCTTTGGACCTTGCACGTTTGCCATCTGTCAAGTGTGATGTCCCTGCCCGATTTGGTTGACCAGTCTTTTTTTTATTTCAGATTTCTATAATCTGTCATATTTTGCTTTTAACAACCTTAAGCCTTAATTGTAATCTCAGGAATAACCCAGTGAATTGCCCTATTGTGTCAGTGATGACCACCCACACTAAAAATGAGCAGAAACAAAATTGCACTGTCCTCTCCTCATTTTCCAAGCTGGAGTCCATCTCGCATATCTGACCAACCATTCTTCATGAAGCAGTCACACACACACTCAAGGTTACAGCCTAATGAGTAGGAAGCACAGCAAATTATTCTGAAATCTGTTAAAGCAGACAACAGTTCAACGAGTACATGTTGCTGGAAAGGTGCAGCAAGCGGCAGAATTAACTATAACAGACTTCGTCCTCGTCTTTACTTCGAAAAATCTAATAGTAGGCAGCACGCTACCATAGAAGTTGATCGCAAATCCCTGCATAGATCGTAAGCCCCAACGTACATACCATCACGTGAGACTGTGCATTAATAAATCTGACAAAGATACTACTGAATACCTTTACAGGTCAGTTTTAAAGATCAACTCGGACGCAACACGCTCAGGATGAATACTGATTGTTTATTGTAAATCGCATTACAGAAAATCCAAATGCTTCAGATTTAAATTTTTCACATTTACGCGAGTCATTTCTGCTGAACGCAATAAGAAACCCAGAAAAAATTAAAACCAAAAGATTTTTTAAAATAACGCTCACAATTTGGTGAGTAGTTGAGTCAGCAGCTAATTAACACCAATATTTTAGAGTTAGTGTCACACTAACATTTGTCCACGCTAAAACCAACAAGCAAAAGATATGACCCGAGTTTCTGCACGTACCAAGGGGACCCGCGGCTCTCGTCACGATGCAAAGCAAACCTGCGAAAGAAGGGACAGTGCAGATTGATTAAAAACAGGCCTTTGAATTCTCCGCCACACAGGTGCATACCACTGAGAATATGTTACTAAGAACAGACAATAGGTGCAGGAGTAGGCCATTCGGCCCTTCGAGCCAGCACCGCCATTTAATGTGATCATGGCTGATCATCCCCAATCAGTACCCCGTTCCTGCATTCTCCCCATAATACCCAGACTCTGCTATCTTTAAGAGCCCTATCTAGCTCTTGAAAGTATCCAGAGAAACGACCTCCACCGCCCTCTGAGGCAGAGAATTCCACACTCACAACTCTGTGAGAAAAAGTTTCCTCGTCTTCGTTCTAAATGTCCAAACCCTTAATAATCTTATATGTTTCAATAAGACCCCCTCTCGTCACTCTAAACTCCAGAGTATACAAGCCCAGCCGCTCCATTCTCTCACCATATGACAGTCCCGCCATCCCGGGAATTAACCTTGTAAACCTATGCTGCACTCCCTCAATGGCAAGAATGTCCTTCCTCAAATTAGGGGGCCAACACTGCACACAATACTCCAGGTGTGGTCTCACTAGGGCCCTATACACTGCAGAAGGTCCTCGTTGCTCCTATACTCAACTCCTCTTGTTATAAAGGCCAACATGCCATTCGCTTTCTTCACTGCCTGGTGTTCCTGCATGCGTACTTTCATTGACTGATGAACAAGGACCCTCAGATCCCGTTGTACTTCCCCTTTTCCCAACTTGACACCATTTAGATAGTAATCTGCCTTCCTGTTTTTGCTACCAAAGTGGATAACCTCACATTTATCCACATTAAACTGCATCTGCCATGCATCTGCCCACTCATCCAACCTGTCCAAGCAACATTTCAATTTGCTTTCTCACGGCTGGATAAAAGTTACTGTAGTGACTATGGCTAGAAGAAAGCAAGTTTAGATGTCACTTTGGGAACTAACTGAGTTTAGTGTTTTTTTAAGTTTTTAGATACAGAGCGGACCCGAGTCCGAGCCGACCAGTGATTCCCGCATATTAACACAATCCCACACACACTAGGGATAATTTACACTTATACCAAGTATACAACTCAAGCCAATCTTTGGAGCGTGGGAGGAAACCAAAGATCCCGGAGAAAACCAACGCAGTCACAGGGAGAACACACAAACTCCTTTCTCATGGCATCCTCCTCACAGTTCGCACTGCCACCCAGCTTTGTGTCATCTGCAAATTTGCTAATGTTACTGTGAATCACTTCATCTAAATCATTGATGTATATTGTAAATAGCTGCGGTCCCAGCACCGCCTTGCGGTACCCCACTAGTTACTGCCTGCCATTCAGAAAGGGACACATTAATCCCTACTCTGTTTCCTGTCTGCCAACCAATTTTCTATCCATGTCAGCACTCTAACCCCAATACCATGTGCCCTAATTTTGCCCACTAATCCCCTATGTGGGACCTTATCAAATGCTTATCAATAATCCTGATCTCGACCTGCCAACAAGTCTAGTCTGAACCTTGTTGTACCCAAGCAGCGACTGCAACCACATCTTGCAACCACAACGTTAGCGACATTCAATCAGTTGCACCGTACACATGGCCAGGAAGCAATCCGAATACCTGCTATCCAAGACTCAAGACCTGCGTAGCACATCAACGACCATCCCTCCCAGTGTCCGGAAAAGGGACATCCCTTGCTATTAATAGAGCAACACGCCTCACTATTTGGATCTTTGACTTAACGGTTCAGTAAATAGCAAAAAAAGGATTATGACAACAAATATACTTTTTTTACAAAACTTAACCGAGGCTAGTGGGTGCATTGTCATATGTCTGCACAACAAAAGACAATATTGAATCTCCCAATTTCAGGTTATTAAAAACTGGATACAAGTACACCAGATACCCAAAGGAAAAAATATGCAGCCACTCTAGCAGGATTTATTTATCTAGCAAATAAAAATGACTTTACAACGAAGGTAGAGGCTCGATCGGTGTGGATTTAGCAGATTTTTGGAGGTACCAGTTGCACTTCAAATTTTTTGCACTACTGAAGTGACACTACTTCTACACACTCAAATTTGGAGTAACTGTAACATCATCTACGGAATTGTGAAATTAAAGTCCACTTAGTCAGCAGAGAGGGTACCTGAAACCTCACAGTACTGTATGGAAAAAAAGTGAACACTTATTCTGTTACCTGGTACAAGTGACCTCTGGGATACATTTCTTGTCCAAGCCCACAGACTCTTAGCCAAACAATTAGCCACTGAATACAAAGAATGGAAGTACTGACAATATGCTGAATGGATTGAACAGTAGCAACATCTGTCAGATACACCTTCCAGGGCTTATTCTTTGATGCCATCACCACCTTTGTACTAGGTAACAAACTGGGACAACATATTAGTGTGTATCCCATGTAGCTCAATGAATGCAAATTGACTATTGATTTCCTGATCAGCTTCTCATACAAGTCTAAAAGTATATGTCCATACAAAATGTGACTACAGCATGCATCCAACTGCCTCTCTATAATGAATAAAACTTAATAGGAAACGCTAGATTGAAATGGTGGGACAAAGGTGTCACCTTTCTCAGAAGGGTACTTACATTATGACTAGATAGGAACGACCACAAAATAATTCACAAAAATTACAAATACCATTTCAAATTTCCAGAAAACTGTGTTTGTGTCTTGATCTTTATTAACTCTGGTCCTAATGATTGTGATGCACTCAATTTATTGATAGTTAAGATTCTTTTGCTTCATTGAGATGCAGTTATCTGCCCTTGTGTTTCACTGCAAGAAACTGCCTGGGAAAACAGTTGACATATACTTCATTACCTTACCCAACCCGCACCAAAGGTTTCCTTTGCTTCTCTCTTTAATATTCTCACGACTGACCAACTAGTTTATTGCAGCATGGAAATGGAGAGATATGGGAAGTGTCAGATTCAATGCTGCGAGTTAACCTCACCCCGAGGAAAATCAGGCATGATATAACTGAGCTTGGAACATATCTGCTAGTGATGGAAGAAAAATAATTAAACAATACACCCAATCATATTCCCGAACCATTGGAATGAGAGTTTCAGTATATTTATTGGTTTTCTTGTGCAATCCTTCACAGGAGTCAAACGGTTCCGCAAATTGCACTGATCTAGATTAGTGACACAGAGTACTGTTTAATTAAAGCTCAATGGGCTTTGCCAAAGACACGCAAAATGCTCTGTTCCTATTCCCAGACCCTAACTTCTGTTTGGCCTCCCCGCTACTGCTTCTCTTGCGCACTCTCCAACTTTTACTCGGTTTATATCAGGCTAGATCCTCTCCTCCTGTCAATACCTTCTCTCCCACAGTTCAGTTCTAAAACAGACCTCACCCCATCAGTCTACCACTACCAGATTTTTGTCACATACTCTTACACGTTCTAACCTAATAGCATCCTACACAATGAGGCAATGTGCTTAACATTTTCTTGTCAAGATAAAAAATAAAACTTGGTGCATGGATTTGGCACCGGACAAAAAAAAAAAGCTCACTGTGGCTATATGGATTACTAGCCTTCCAGAATGTATTTGGCATCAAATATCTGTTAATTCATGTAGTGCCTACCAGTGCCAAGTATAACCAATCAGATCTGCACTTTTAAATGCAGAATCACAGGCCAGCAGTGGGAAGACAATAATATTACAGCAAATTAAGGCCCAGAAACATTTCTGTGGGCATATGGGAACTGAAGGCTCGGTCCTTGATAGGAAAAAAAAGTGAGGATTCCACACCAGGCCAGCCAAAACCATAACCGTGCAGACTTGTCAACAATCCATGCACAATGATGGCAGCCTTTGCATCGGTCATAATATGTAAACCTAGAGTCCGTGGCCCACCAGCATGGTGACTGTGTCAACCGATGCTTTGTAATTCACATAGAAACATAGAAAGTAGGCCATTCGGCCCTTTAAGCCTGCACCGCCTTCGAGCCTGCACCGCCATTCAATATGATCATGGCTGATCATCCAACTCAGTATACTGTAACTGCCTCCTCTCCATACCCCCTGATCCCTTTAGCCACAAGGGCCACATCTAACTCCCTCTTAAATATAGCCAATGAATTGGCCTCAACTACCTTCTGTGGCAGAGAATTCCAGATTCACCACCCTGTGTATAAAAATGATTTTCTCATCTCGGTCCTAAAAGACTTCCCTCTTATCCTTAAACTGTGACCCCCTAGTTCTGGACTTCCCCAACATCGGGAATAATCTTCCTGCATCTAGCCTGTCCAACCCCTTAAGAATTTTGTAAGTTTCTATAAGATCTTCTAAATTCTAGCGTGTACAAGCCGAGTCTATCCAGTTTTTCTTCATATGAAAGTCCTGCCATCCCAGGAATCAGTTTGGTGAACCTTCCATGTACTCACTCTATGGCAAGAATGTCTTTCCTCAGATTAGGAGATCAAAACTGTATGCAATACTCCAGGTGTGGTCTCACCAAGACCCTGTAGAACTGCAGTAGAACCTCCCTGCTCTTATACTCAAATCCTTTTGCTATGAATGTTAACATACCATTCGCTTTCTACACTGCCTGCTGCACCTGCATGCCTACTTTCAATGACTGGTGTACCATGACACCCAGGTCTCGTTGCATCTCCTTTTCCTAATCGGCCACCATTCAGATAATAGTCTACTTTCCTGTTTTTGCCACCAAAGTGGATAACCTCACATTTATCCACATTATGCTGCATCTGCCATGCATTTGCCCACTCACCCAACCTATCCAAGTCACCTTGCAGCCTCCTAGCATCCTCCTCACAGCTAACACTGCCCCCCAGCTTCGTGTCATCCGCAAACTTGGAGATGTTGCATTCAATTCCCTCATCCAGATCATTAATATATATTGTAAATAGCTGGGGTCCCAGCACTGAACCTTGCGGTACCCCACTAGTCACTGCCTGCCATTCTGAAAAGGACCCGTTTACTCCTACTCTTTGCTTCCTGTTTGCCAGCCAGTTCTCTATCCACATCAATACTGAACCCCCAATACCATGTGCTTTAAGTTTGCATACTAATCTCTTATGTTGGACCTTGTCGAAAGCCTTCTGAAAGTCCAGATATAACACATCTACTGGTTCTCCCTTATCCACTCTACTAGTTACATCCTCGAAAAATTCTATAAGATTCATCAGACATGATTTACCTTTCATAAATCCATGCTGACTTTGTCCAAGAAATTCACCACTTTCCAAATGTGCTGCTATCCCATCTTTAATAACTGACTAGCATTTTCCGCACTACCGATGTTAGTAGACTGCTCTGTAATTCCCCGTTTTCTCTCTCCCTCCCTTTTTAAAAAGTGGGGTTACATTAGCTACCCTCCAATCCTCAGGAACTACTCCAGAATCTAAAGAGTTTTGAAAAATTATCACTAATGCATCCACTATTTCTGGGGCTACTTCCTTAAGTACTCTGGGATGCAACTTATCGGCCCTGGGGATTTATCGGCCATTAATCCATTCAATTTACCTAACACCACTTCCCGGCTAACCTGGATTTCACTCAGTTCCTCCATCTCATTTGACCCTCGGTCCCCTGCTATTTCCGGCAGATTATTTATGTCTTCCTTAGTTCCTCACGTTCATAGAGTACCATAGGAGGCTGACGTTCCAGAGCTTTATAAAACATAGGAGCAGAATTAGGCCATTCAGCTTATCACGTCTACGCCACCATTCAATCATGGCGAACCTCTTTCCCTCTCAATCCCATTCACCTTTTTTCCCGCCGTAACCTTTGACACTAACTAATCAAGAACCTGTCAATCTCCACTTTAAAATTCATTAAAAGACTTGGCCTCCACAGCCATCATTGGCAATGAATTCCAAGATTCACCACCGACAGGCTAAGAAATTCCACCCAATCTTTCTAACGTGCTTTTATTTTAAGGCTGTGCTCGCTGGTCCCAGAATCTCTCACTGGTGGAAACATCCTTACTGCATCCACTCTATCCAGGCCTTTCATTATTCGGTAGTTTTCCATGCCATCCCCTCTCATCTGCTGAACTCTAGCAAGTACAGGCTCTGAGCCACCAAACGTTCATCATACATAAACACATTCATCCCCAGCATCATTCTCGTAAACCTCCTCGGGACCCTCCCCAACACCAGCCAATGACAATACAAATGCATTCCCAATGTTAAACAATCCTCACCTTAAGTTAGTATGTGGGGTACTGAGCACGAGGGTACTGGGCGGCAGCAGCAGCAGAGTACTGCGCGGCAGAGTACTGAGCAGCAGAGTATTGAGCAGCAGAATACTGCGCGGCAGTGTACTGTGCTGCTGAGTACGGAGCTGCAGAGTACTGAGCGGGAGCGTACGCATCCCTCGCGGCAGTATTTGTATGGTCATACGCAGATGGAGAAAGCCCACCGCGCTCGAACCCATATCCACTGCCCACAGCAGACATGGACGCTTGCCGTCGTATAGGGCTCCTGTCGCGACCGTAATAGGTAGAGGGAGTCGACAATGGCCGCCGCTCGTATAGGTTTACCGCACCGGGGATACGTTCTCGCAGGGAAGTGCCAAGTGCCGGATATTGTGCTGTTTGTCCATAAGGATCTCCGACTGCTCCATATGATCCTGCCCGATAATTCTCGTAGTAGTCGGCGGCCCCGTATCGCTCATCGTATAGAGGGCGGTCTCCATACCCAGCTATGGGGCGCGCGGTCATCGAAAAAGGATCTAGGTAATCGCGTGAGAAGTTGCCATCAAAACTGCTTTCGAGACCACCTTGATCTTTGGGACACTCTTTAGACCAGTGGCCTTCTTTACCACACCGGAAACAGCCGTTTTTTTCGCCCATCCCAGGTTGCATCCGCAGCCGACTCTTGGACAGTTCAACTTGCAGCCGTTTGCCTTTAAAAGGAGATGCAATACAATATCAGTATGAAGAACATTAACCAGATGCACTGGCTGAAACATCAGCATCAATAAGGATCTTTGCTTTGCTTGTCATACAATACAAAGACATCACATCTTAACTAACACAGGACATAATCACTGTATATCTGAACCAGGCCTGGAAGTGCAAAGCTCATTTCTTGAGCAGTGATGACTTGGCTTTTTTTTAAAGCCACAGCTTATCCACAAGATTACTGGCTTCCGTGATAGCTCTCAGCTGTGGAATGCAAAAGTCATAATTAAAGTGTGGAAAACATACACTTGCTCATTGGGAAATAAAAAGTTGGAATATTTGATCCAAATACAATTACGTTCAGTTGTCAATGAACAATGGGTGCCGAGTTAACTTTTTGCAAAACAGTCATGCACAAATAAAAAGTAACCCAATGCTCGTTACAAAGGATACAGAATATGAAATCAGTTTCAGTAATGCAATTATAGAGTTAATTGGATTTAATGTAGCTCACTATTTTTTTGTTAACCACAATAAAGTTTATTACCAAGTAAGGAAACCTTCTGCCCAAGCTTCATTGTTGTTTACATAATTATTGTGGATTAGAAGGTAACCCAATAGAATATTGTTAGCAGTTTTAATAAATTTCACAGCATTTTGGCTATTTAATATGAATTAGAGGTAGCAGTGGCACAGTTCGTGGAGCTGCCGCCTCCTAATGCTACAAACACAGGTTGAATCCCGACTTCAGATGCTGTTGGTGGGGGAAGATGCATTCTCCTTGTGTCTGCCTGGGTTTTCTCTGATTTCTCTGGCTTCCACCCACATCCCCAAGAATGGTTGGTAGATAGATTGGCTACAGTAAATTACCCATAGAGAGTAGGTGAGCGATAGTAAAAATAGTCATTAATCTAGGATTACTGTAACTGGGTGGGCCAAAGGTCCCATTTCTGAGCTACATGACTTCATAAACTCAATGTCTGGAAACAGCTGTGGAGTTGTTCACTTACTTCGCCAGGCAATTGCACCAAGAAACACATTACTTCACATTACTTCACAGACAGGGGAAAATTGAAGGTGTACACATGGATTGTTTCTTTGCAGAAACAGTCATTCAGCAACTCAGGATAGGAAGGACCTGCAGATATTGGTTAAAACCGAAGATAGACAAAAAATGCTGGAGTAACTCAGCCATTCCTTCTACCCAGAGATGCTGCCTGTCCTACTGAGTTACTCCACCATTTCATGTCTTTTTTTTAAAAATATTTTTATTTTATTAGAAGTACAATTGTATACAATCATATTTTCATACCTTTTATGTACAGCTTCTTATTTTAAAAAAAAATTTGAAATAAAGTAGAAAAAGAAAAAAGTTAGGTAATGAAAAATAGAAAAATGTGAGATATATAGTGTGTGAAAAAGAAAAATAAAGAATGAAAAAAGAAAGTTGAGACATAGAAAATAGAAGAAAGAGAATAAAAGAAGAGAAGAGAAGAAAAGAAAATAGAAGGAGATCATTTATAATCTTGACCATCCGCAGGCACGGATTAGCTTTTACACCTGTTTTGCACCATATGTTTCCAAAAAGACGACAAATGGAGACCAACTCGTTATGAATTGGTCAAATTTATCTATTAGGAGGAATCGCATTTCCTCAAGATGTGCGGTATCCAACATACTTGCAATCCACATTTTGAGCGTTGGTATTGGTGTATTTTTCCAAAATTTCAATATTAATTTTTTTGCTATTATTAAACCATAATTAAAAATTGACTTTTCAGATGAGCTCAATTTGTTCCCGTCTTCCATTACCCCAAATATAATCAATTCATTATTGGGTTCCATTTTTGTCTTAAATAATTTTCATGTCTAAATCAGGGTATATCAGAGTAAAGCTGCTGGACTAATATCCAAAGGCCTGGACCATCAGGTAGTCAGAACCAAATGTGCAACACTAGAGGGCATAGCTATAAGATAAGGAGAGGTTTAATGGAAATGGGAAACGATTCTTTTTTTTTTTTTTTTTTAAACAGTGGTGGGGGCCTGGAATGCACTGCCAGAGGTGGTGGATGCAGATCCAATAGGGGCATATGAGGTGTTTTCAGATAGGGACATGGAAGGGCAGGGAATAGAGGGATTATGGATCACATGCAGGCAGATGAGATCTGTTTAACTTGGCATCAAGCTCAGCAGAATCATTGTGGTCCATGTGCTGTACTGTTCTTCATTCTATGGACTGTTGATACAGAGGGGCAATATCAAATCGCTTCATGGCAGACAAATAAAGTATTGCTACCACAAAATACAAGATAGTTATTAAACAAAATGCAATTCACAAATATCTTCCATGAAAGGAACATGCGTTTACATAGACAGTTTGCAATTTCAGTCTCTGGGTAATGCAGTTCATTTTTCATTGTACTCTTGTCCAGCTTAACTCTTAGTTCAGGAGATAACCAGAGATGGATGATAAATAGTACCCAGAATTCATGAAAACAAGAACCTAACGTTCAACAAATAGGGGATAGCCTGTGTCATGAACTAAACAAAACCTTCCAGGAGAGCCACTGGTAATATTGACATTAGAACTAAGGAGTTAGGTTGCTCATAGTCACAGCTAACGATCTTATTGAGTAAACTCCGATTTCCTTATTAGAGTAGGTCATTTTTCTAACACTAGTCATATTGCTCAACCAACATAGGCAACCCAAATTAATGGTACAAAACCTGTGTACTCAATAGTATTCCCCACAAAAACAAGTGATTCGGCAAAGAAGATGAATACAGCAATCAATATGACAGTGCACAGACAGTGAATAGTTTAAGGTGGTTGTAAAGAGATGCAATCCGCTATATGAACTGTTTTAACATATTCAGGTGCACATCTGATCCTATTGCAGTCGTCCATCAAACATAGAATATCCATTTAGACACGAAAGCATCAGCAAAGAATTCTGGCCTCTGTTGTTCCAAATAGGAGTTACACCGAAAAAGAATTTGAACACTGAGCATGCATGGTGGATGCAATTGGAAGGGTTACATTAGGAGAGAATATAGCAGGCCATTTCCCTCACCCAACATCAACGTCTAGCTTCAGAATGTTCTCTGTTCCACTGCCAATCCACTAAGTTCACCTACTGCATGGCCACCTCATAATGTCCATCAGAGGGTTTATCCGCCGAAAAAAAACCCAGATATCCCCAGACCAATTAATTCCCTGCCGTCAACAACCTTTATTTTCCAAATCTCAAAAACACATCATAAAGTAATCGAAAAAAATCAAGAGATCAGTCCAAAGATCCACCATCATCCACATTCAGTCATGAATTGAGGACAATGAAACAGTTAACAGGGAGGTGGCTCCAGGCATATCCATAACCCGAGATAGACACAAAATGATGGAGTAAGCAGGACAGGCAGCATCTGTGTCTGAAGGTGATGTTTCGGGTCGGGACTGCTCTTCAGACTGTCAGGGGAGTGGGTGGGACAGAGATAGAATGTAGTCGGCAACATTATGACTAGTTGGAGAACTGGGAAGCGGGAGGGGATGGAGAGCAGGGGCTGTTTGAAGTTAGAGAAGTCAATGTTTATACCGCTGGGGTGTAAGCTACTCATGCAAAATATGAGGTGCTGCTCCTCCAATTTGCGTTGGGCCTCACTTTGACAATGAAGGAGGCCCAGGACAGAAAGGTCAGATTGGGATATCGAGGATCCCGTAGCTTCGCTCTTGCTCCCCCTCCCCCCCCATTCGCAACAAGGAGAGTCCCCCTTTTCCTCACCTTCCACCCCATCAGCCGTCGCATACAGCATATAATCCTCCAACACTTTCGCCAACTACAAAGGGATCCAACTATTGGCCACAGCTCCCCATCTTCACCCCTTTCTGCTTTCCGCAGAGACTGTTCCCTCCGCAACTTTCTCGTCAACTCGTCCCTTCCCACCCCAACCACCCCCTCCCCAGGTACTTTGCCCTGCAACTGCAGGAGATGTAACACCTGTCCCTTTACCTCCCCCGTTGACTCCATCCAAGGACCCAGAGTCTTTTCAAGTGAGGCAGAGGTTCACTTGCACCTCATCTACTGTATCCGCTGTTCCTGGTGTCAACTTCTGCACATCGGCGAGACCAAGCGCAGACTCGGCGATCGTTTCGCTGAACACCTCCGCTCAATCCGCCTTAACCTACCTGATGTCCCGGTTGCTCAGCACTTTAACTTCCCCTCCCATTCCCAATCTGACCTTTCTGGCCTGGGCCTCCTCCATTGTCAGAGTGAGGCCCAGCGCAAATTGGAGGAACAGCACCTCATATTTTGTTTGGGTAGCATCTGCAGTTCTTTCCTACACATATTACTAACCTAGCCAGATGTACGGCTCAGAACCAGTGTTAAATGCAAAACAAAATAATAAATGGTTAGAAAGGAACTGCATATGCTGGTTTACACCGAAGATCGACACAACATGCTGGAGTAACTCAGAGGCCCTTCTGAAAAACTAAATTGATGTGTTGCGACATACTTCAGTCAGAAATATCAAGAGGATGAGGCACCTAGACTTCCTTCAGTAAATCTTTGCCAGAGAAGTCAATCTTCATACAAATCAACTCACTCCGAAGCCTGTCTGTAAATGGCAGAGAGCAGCCGAGAAAGAAAAAGCTAAGGCACAAGACCATCTGTGATGGTGTGATTGTAGAGCACCAAATGTCATCTTGGCACCAACTCTGCAACCAAAACTGCAATACAGCTTACACAAAGTATTTTGATGGGGAGAGGAGACAAAACCACCAGTGCTGAAAGGAATAGCGTATGGAATAGTCTGAAGAAGGGTCTCAACCCAAATATTCTTTCTCTCCAGAGATGCTGCCTATCCTGCTGAGTTACTCCGGCATTTTGTGTCTATCCTCAATTTAAACCAGCACCTGCAGTCCTTTTCGATGCAGTGCTTACGGAATGTACTGTACGCACCAGAAAATGTTTAGAGAAGCCAAGTCAATAGCTTTTTCTCAATAAATACCATGAAAACAAATTACATGGACACTACATTGACATGGATACCAACAAATTACATGGATACTACACTGCAATTTTGGTCCCCTAATATGAGAAAGGACATTCTTGCTACTGAGGGAGTGCAGCAAAGGTTCACAAGGTTAACTCCCGGGATGGCAGAAATGTCATATGCAGCGAGAATGGAGCAGCTGGGCTTGTATACTCTGGAATTTAGAAGGGTGAGAGGGGATCTTATTGAAACATAAGATTAACGGTTTGGACACACTTGAGGTAGGAAACATGGTCCCGATGTTGGGGGAGTCCAGAACCAGGGGCCACAGTTTAAGAATAAGGGGTAAGGCATTTAGAACGGAGATGAGGAAACACTTTTTCACACATAGGGTTGTGAGTCTGTGGAATTCTCTGCCTCAGAGGGCGGTGGAGGCCGGTTCTTTGGATACTTTAAAAAGAGTGCTTGATAGGGCTCTTAAAGATAGCGGAGTCAGGGGATATGGGGAGAAGGCAGGAACGGGGTACTGATTGTGGATGATCAGCCATGATCACAATGAATGGCGGTGCTGGCTCGAAGGGCCGAAGAGCCGACTCCTGCACCTATTGTCTATTACACCACTACTGCTTTTCAAGTTTACTGTGTAGAAATTGGCTCGCCACTTCCTACAACACTCTTCAAATTGCTTGCAGGGTATTTTGTGATACCTGAAGTCATGAGAAACATTATCTGAATGACAGTCCTTCTAAAATCAATAGCTCTATTCATGAATCAGGACCATACCAAGACCATCCTCAGGCAATGATCCCCAGGGTCTTTGGGGCAATTGTTTCCAAATGCATTAACTATTCCTTCTTGTGCCAAGGAACCCCAAAATTATTACCATCCAAGGAATCAGAAATATCATCAACTTGAGCTTGGGGTTGAGCTCGGGTTAAGAAAGAATTGGATAGTACCTCTATTTGATCTTGAAGAGCTGTTAATAAGGGTGAAAACAATGCACACATGCAAGATTTTGTAACTCTAATCACAAAAGATAAATTCAAACACAAATAATGACGGAGATGGCGCTGACACAATAATATAGGCAAATTACACACAGCTTACAAACAGAAAGTTATAATACAGGGGCAATAAAAGACCCTTATATTAGAATAAAAACAAAGACACAAACATAACATGAAGCAGCAATTGAGATCAAGGACAATGCTCCAGTGTTACAAGAGGCAGAGAAACACAAGGATTTATAAATATAACAGATGTAATTCTTTCACAAAGGTTTTATTTTAAAATGTATGGTAATTGTTTTACTTTCAATTTTAGCTTCAACTAGGACATTGCAGATGAATTACAATTTGGCCCATGTGAGATACCGTTATCAGACTAAACTAGTTGTAAACAACATTCACCAAATTAAGAGTCTCACTAAAGGAGGTAATGTTGAGCCAGATTTGAGAAAATGAAAAACTTTGATTTCCAAGGGAATATACAATTACTGATACAGAGATAAATGGATATTGGTGTGTGCATGCATGTCCACAGATCTTTTAAGAACTGTAGGGCAGGGTAAATAACGGTGGTTAAAAGGGCGCACCAGATGCTTTCCTTTATTTAGCCATGCTATGAAATGCAGTGGCAGGAAGATTTGGTTTGAAATATGTACATCATTATTATACCACAGCTGAAAGAGTGCTGGACACAACATGATTAGATACAACTGTTTCAAGACTGTACAATGCAAATTTAAAAGAATGGAAAATCCTGAAAACAGCAGATACTGGAATTTTAAATGTAAACAGTGCTAGAAACAGTCAGTTGGCCTGACAGCAAAACGGATTTTTTTCATTTCAGAGACCCTTTATCAGAGTTTCTGACATTGGCTTTCCAAAATGAAGGCGTATCTCTTTCCACAAATGACCTACTGAGATTTACAAAGACTTTGCTTGCGCTGGATATTTTAGCTAAAAGAATTGTAACCCAAAACCCATTCCTTCTCTCTGGAGAGAGTCTGCCTGCCATGCTGATTTACTCCAGCATTTTGTGTCTATCTACAAATGGTATGTAGGATGTATTTTTTTTATTGTTGGGACAGAGCAGAGTGAGTAGATATTGATTTTGGACACATAAAGTTATGTGGAATCTGGACAAAAGAAATAAGTAGAAACCATTACTCAAAATCCATTTTGGGACACCGATTAAAAATCAGAAGAAATTGACAAGAGAAAAAAATATCTTCACCCAGATGTTAGTATGATCTGGAGCTCATTGTCCACAAAAGAAACAGGGCACATTTAATTAGTAGGTAGACAAAAAATGCTGGAGAAACTCAGCGGGTGCAGCATCTATGGAGCGAAGGAAATAGGCAACGTTTCGGGCTGAAGAAGGGTTTTCGCCCGCAACGTTGCCTATGGAGCGAAGGAAATAGATGCTGCTGCACCCGCTGAGTTTCTCCAGCATTTTTGTTTACCTTCGATTTTCCAGCATCTGCAGTTCCTTCTTAAACATTTAATTAGTACATGGGTGTGCATTTTGGACACATTTGCAGAGTTGAAGCTGTTGGAAGATGGGGGAAAAGCTGCGGAGCAATTTTGTTTCTTGGTGCTGCCTTACATGCAGAGTTCTTCCGACAGCTTATTTTTTGGTGGACCTGGCAAAATTGCCGCAGGAATCCAGGGGACTCTTCTCATCCATTTTTTCTTGGTGATAACATGGTCATCTTGGATTTTAATCCCAAATTCTTCTCAGTACTAACAATATTTGTGGGACATCTTTCCTGGCTTTTATGGCTAACTTTTAAGGAAAAGAGCAAAAATGCAACAACAACAACAAAAAACGGACGCAACATGTGCCTCACTCTTCATGCATTTTGCAAGAGGGTACCACAACTGATGCTAATTCTTCAATGATCGCAATCTGATTTCAAGAAGCCGTAACCATTATTCTGATGGCCATATATCTGATGTGGAACGAGCACTACAAATGCCACAAAAATTAGTATGGGTTAGGCATCAACTAGAGAAATGCCTGTCAATTTCCACATCCGTGCATCAAAGTATCCTTTCTAAAGGGCCAGGTCAAACCCATTCATTTGGAATCATTGGTGGGCAGACATTTTATTCCTGCGCAAATTCACAACATTACTTACTCATATGAGCTCTTTGGCATTCATAATGACTTGAAATGGGAAGTGCAGCACTCTTCACAGCACCATTTCCTATTCTGACAAACAAAAGCACATTCCAATCGCACTTGGGTACATGATGAAATTTTTTCATTCAGTAAACTAGAATAAAGAAGACATGGCTGACTCTCACATTCTAGTGACACAAGAGACCCCCATTCTTCTGGATCTTAGTTATTTCATTACGATGTAACTATTACGTTTGCCACAAGCATCTTAAGGAGGCAGAACCTCTCCCAAGTGTCCATGGGCATGACCAGAACATAATTACAACCAGTTACCTAAACTTTACAAAATGTCTTTTCAAGTGTTCATATACATGATCCGTTAACAGAAAAATGATAAAGAAGAAACATCATAGGGAAGGTTAATGAAAATAATTCAATACAGATGCTCCCTGAATATTACTCAAGGGTTACGCCCCGCAGACCCTGTGCAAGTCAGATGTTACGTTAATTGGAAACACTGCGTTACTGTGCACATGTAAATATGCTATCCGACATGGGAGATCATGTGGGCGCCAATGGGCTTAAAGAATCTACCAACAGTCTGTCTCTTCTTTTTCTTCTTTGTTATTTTCAGTCTGCTGTTAAATGTATGTTTTAGTGTACCTTTAGTTTTGTATTATGTGGGGTTTGGAATAACTTTTGTTATCTCTTTCCTCGACCGAGACATTGTGGAGCTGACAGCCTCTTGCTGGGGATCGATCTCGGGAGCTCCAACCGTTTATTTTTTTTATTATACTTTTATTCAAAAAAGTTTTAAAAAATACAAATTAGCACAATCAAAGACTGCCTATGTTGACAGTTTTACAAACAAACGATCATCAAATTAACATAACGCCTACTTTATCAACAAAACACTCAAATCACCGTAGCGACCAGTGTTCACGGAAGGCTTCCAAAGTCCCCGTGGACACCGCGTGTTCCCTCTCCAAGGACACGCAGGCATGGGCGTAGGCCCGAAAATGGGGCAGGCAGTCAACCCTGGTGCGGCCGTCGACTACCCATCTTGGCGAGGCCCAGGAGCAGACGGACAGGGAGATCCCCCCCCCCCCTCCCTTCTCCCCTCTGTACCGGGGTCCCAAATATCAGGAGTGTGGGACTAAAATGCGGCCAAAACTTGAGGAACAGCCGCTTCAGTTAGTCGAACAGGGGCTGCAACGCCTCACACTGCATGTACAAATGGAACATGGTCTCTTCCTCGCCGCAGAAGTGACAGGCGGCTGGCAAGTCCGTGAACTGACTCAAGTATCTGTTACCCCAGGTCCCAGGTGTAAAGGGGGAGGGACTCCCTTATAGAGAGATCTCCACTGTGGACCACTCCCGCCGTCAGATGGTAACACAGACCGCCAGTGCATATCTGGACGGAAGAAAAGAGCGAGGAAGTGCAGAGTATACAGGAGCAGCCTGTACAGTATGCGCCTCTCTGCGTCACGGAACGGCACGCTGGGCATCTCGGGACCCGGGCCGTAGGTCCTATGATCAATTCCGATGGAGCGGGGACAAGCTCGGCTCCAGGGTGGGCACAGGGTGAGGACCGTCCACCCTCGCAGCCACAACATCTCCCTCACTCTGTGGAGCAGCTCCCTGGCTGAAGGTGACCAGATTCCTGGCTTTAAGTATATCTCGATAAAAGCCAGGCATCTCCCACCTAGCGTGTCGACTGATGCCCGCAACTGGGAGCTGTGTGTCCTCCTGAAGGCAGCGACCCTGCCGGAAAAAGTACATCGCCAGCGCGTGCCATCTAGGACACTCGGAATATATACCTCTGCAGGGTTCTGAGGCGGAGAGCCACCACCTGGGTACGCACGCAAACCAATGCCTGACCGCCCTCCTCCAACGGAAGACGCAGAACCCCCGCAGAGACCCAATGATTCTTCCCTCCCCAGAAGAAGTTCACCAACCTCCTCTGGATCATGGTGACAAATAAAGAGGGTGGGACCAGAGTGGCCAGCCGGTACCACAACATAGAGGCCACCAGCTGGTTTATGACCAATGCTCTCCCCCGGTAAGAGAGCACACCAGGAAGGCCTGACCAACGCCCTAGCCGGGCAACGACTTTCGCCTCTAGCTCCTACCAGTTCGCCGGCCAAGCCCCCTCAGTGGGACACAGGTAGACCCCCAGGTAGAGGAGGTGCGTGGTGCTCCACGTATAAGATGTTATCTCCTCCGGCAGGGAGTCAACCTCCCACTGACCCACCAAGAGACCAGAACACTTCCCCCAGTTGATCCTGGCGGAGGATGCAGCTGAGAAAACCTGCTGGCACTCTCGCATCCTCCGCAGGTCAACAGGGTCGGTGAACATCAAAAGGACATCATTGGTGTAGGTCAAAAGAACCACCTCCACCCCGGCCCAGGTAGAGACAGGCCTGTCAACCACCTACGGGGAGGCCACAGGAATGGCTCTACACAGACGGAATACAGCTGGCCGGACATGGGACATCCCTGACTACCCCCCTCCTAAAGTGAATGGGGGCCAACAAAGAGCCGTTGACCTTAACAAGGCACACCGCAGCAGCGTACTCGGGCCACGAAGTGCAGTCCAAACCCGAACGCCTGCAGAGTCCCAAGAAGGTAGTCATGATCCACCCTGTCAAACACCTTCTCCTGGTCAAGGGAGAGAAAGGCGACTGATTGCCCAGCCCCCTGGGACAGATGGATCTGGTCCTGAATCAAATGGATATTGTCCTGGATGGACCGGCCCGGCACTGTGTAGGACTGGTCCGGGTGGATCACTTGGGTCAGCACAGAGCCCAGGTGGTTCACCATTGCCTGGGCAAAGACTGTAATCTGTGCTGAGGAGAGAGACCGGGTGCCAGTTATTCAAAAGGCAGAGATCGCCCTTCTTCGGTAGCAGGACAACGACTGCCCTGCGCCACGAGAAGGGCATCACCTCGGTCGCCAGGCTCTCCTCCAGCACCTTCATATAGTCACCCCCAGGACATCCCAGAAGGCTCTAAGAGACTCCACCGTCAGCCCATCCAGTCCTGGAGTCTTGCCCCCCCCCCCCCCCCCCCTTCCGAGCTGATGCAGAGTAGCAGTCAGCTCCTCCAGAGTGAAGGGATCATCGAGGCGTTCAGCCACTTCTTTGCACACTAAGGGTAAGCCCTCCCACAGGACCCCCTGCGCATCCCCACTAGATGTACCCGCGGAGAATAGAATCCTGTAGAAAGACCGAACCGAGGCACAGATGCTCTCTGGATCTGTGACAGAGGAGCCATCATATGCAAGCAACTCAACGAGCTGCCTGCGGGCTCCTCGCCACTTCTCCAGAGAGAAGAAAAAGGGGGAGGCGCGGTCCAGATCATGCAACATCTGGACTCGCGACCTCACATATCGCCCCGGGACCTCCTAAGCTGCAAGTCCCTCAGTGCTCCCTTCTTGCCAATACGCAAGAATGCCAATACGCGGACCATGCCCGTGTGCGCGCTGGGAAAAGTCCAGGCAGTGATCCGAGCACGGCACCGGACGCATGGAGGCCGGCGAGACACAAGACATAGGCCTTGAAAACATACAAGTGGTCAATACGTAAACAACCACCCTCAAACCTGTACGAGAAGGCACTAGTCAGGATGGAAATTCTGCCACGCATCAACAAGCTTAAAAGAGACCAGCAGCTCTCTTAGTCTTGACTGCTGCCGGGTCACGGTGAACGCCAGAGCGATCTCTCGCCTCGAGGGAGCTCCAACCGTGGGAGCCTGCGGACTTAACATCGTGGAGCTCGCGGTCCCCGGTTAGGGATCGACTTCAGGAGTTCCAAGCCGCAGGAGCTTCGACCACCCCGACTGCAAATGGTTCGACTGCCCGGACCGCGGGAGAAAAGGAGGAAAGAAGATAAGACTTTATTGCCTTCCATCACACTGGGGAATGTGGTGGAGCCGCTGTGGTGGATGTTTACGTTAATTTCATGTAGCTGTGTGTCTTGTTGCTTGTTTTTGGTATGACTATGGCAAAACAAAAATCTTTGTATGTTACAAAACATACTTGGCTAATAAATTAATTACAATTACGACTGTGTCAGTGCAAGTTTATACAAGTCACCGATTACACACAATTATGCAAGTTGGAGAGTGCCTGTATTTAACTTGCCAATGAAATGCCAGTAGAATGTAACCAGCAAACATGCATATATCCAACCAGGCAGCTGGGAGGGTACAAAGAGTATCTGGGCTAGCTGCAAAGATTTCACTGACACAATTACTTCCATCTCAGCTGCATGAATACAACACATAACAATAACCCCTTAAGATGTTTAATAATCTTAAATTATGCTATTGGGTCGTTGATGCGGAAAGCTGTACAATTTTCTCAATTCAAGGACAGCCCTTAACTTGGATATATAGATATATATCTGGTGCCCAATGGACTCAAGGAAAAATAATAACACTCTAACTTGCTCTCAATATCCACATGCATTACAGTAACAAAATAACAAATTTGCAGCAGGTGCTGAGTTGGTATAACCCAGCAAGACAGTGGGGAAACTAAGCCAACTATTTGGCCAAATCACTGGATGTTTTCAAGAGTGTTAGATTTCACTCTCAGGACTAAACAAATCAAGTGATATGGGGAAAAAGCAGGAACGGGGTAGTGATTTTTGGATGATCAGCCATGATCATATTGAATCGGTGCTGGCTCGAAGGGCCGAATGGCCCACTCCCGCACCTATTTTTCTATGTTTCTAAATAATAAACTATACATATTTTCCCAGAGATACTATGTAGATTTATTGAAAGGCTCGGCAGTGCTAAATTGCTGTGACATTTCATGATCTGTGCCACTTTTAAACGACAAGCAGTAGCCTGTTTCCCACTGGACATCCTGACAAAGATGCTTTCTGACTTGGATTTTATTGAAACAAGGCAATGCAATGACGTAGATGCTACTGAAACAAGTACCAGAGAGACTTAGTAACTTCAAAATATACCAACAGTCTGTAGATCAGATTTAAATTTATGTTCACCATGAAAGTATACCCACTTGATAGGAACCTAATTGAAAGCCCTCATACATCAATGAAAATTAGATTGTTGTTCAATGAGGAAGCAAAGAGACTGAGCATTAGTCAACACTTTAGATCACTGCAGTCCTTCAAGGGGACACTGCAGAGCTCAAAAGAACATGCCACAGATATTATGCAAGGTATTTGGACAGAATTAAGCAGCAGTGAAGAGTACATGCATATGCACCAAATTGGTACATCACCATAAAACAAAGCATTTTGAATAAGCCTCTTCCAGGAATTTCACCTTTGAATTCTGTGCCATCAAGTCCCCTGATGGCTTCCATGGCATCCTCACTCCTCTCCAAATGCACAAAGGCATAATCCTTAACGATATCGCACTCCAGGACCGTCCCATACTCCTCAAATTTGGCCTGCAGTTCCTGGCTGGTGCAACCACTGCTTAAGTTACCCACGTGAAGTTTGGTGGACGACTTGGACCCTCCCTTGCTGGCCTCGACATTGATGCAGACGCCATGCAGCTTATAGTGATGCAGATTCTCAATTGCCTCCTTTGCTGCCTCCCTGTCCTTCATGTGCACAAAGCCATAATTCTGTTGAAGGACAAGGACATAGAGGTTACAAATCAAATTAAATCTCTTCCTCCTATACACAAGCAATAGCACATGCATTTGCATTTTACATTCACATCTTGGGAAAACAACGACATTATGAGGCCAGGAAATCCTTACCAAGATTCATAAAAAAATAGAAACATACAAATTGGATGCAGGTGTAGCCCATTCGGCCCTTCGAGCCAGCACCGCCATTCAAAACGATCATGGCTGATCATTCATAATCAGTACCCTGTTCCTGCTTTCTCCCCATATCCCTTTATTTCTTTAGCCCCAAGAGCTATATCCAACTCTATCTTGAATACATCCAGTGAATAGGCCTCCACTGCCTTCTGTGGCAGAGAAATCCACAGATTCATAACTCTCTGGAAAAAGGTTCTCCCCCCTCAGTCCTAAATGGCCTATCCTTTATTCTTAAACTGTTACCCCCGATTCTGGACTCCCCAGAAGGAAAACATTTTTCCTGCAACTAGCTTGTCCAATACTTTAGGAATTTTATGTTTCTTTTAGATCCCCTCTCAACCTTCTAAATTCCAGTGAACACAAACCCGGTCGACATACTCTTTCATCACATGTCAGTCTCGCCATCCCGGGAATTAACCTGGTGAACCTACGCTGCACTCCCTCAATAGCAATAACAGGGCTCTCGCTTAACTTTTTTCCCTGTTGGCAGCCGGGCAACCTTGACAGCATTTTAGGTTGCCAAATGACAGTTTAGGTGGTCATTGAAGACGGTTTGCATGACGCGTGTGATAATGTGCTCGGACGAAGTGCGCAGTTACCAGTCGGAATTATGCTCAATGAAGCATTCAAATATGATGTTCAAGAAGGAACTGCAGATGCTGGAAAATCAAAGGTAGACAAAAATGCTGGAGAAACTCAGCAGGTGCAGCAGCATCTATGGAGCGAAGGAAATAGGCAACGTTTCAGGCCGAAACCCATCAGTCTGAATAAGGGTTTTGGCCCAAACGTTGCTTTTTCCTTCGCTCCATAGATGCTGCCGCATCCGCCGAGTTTCTCCAGCACATTTGTCTACATTCACATATTATTTCTGCTTAAAATAACTCACAAACTAAACATATTCACCAATCAAGACATGATATATACCACAATGACATGCAGCAAAATTATAATACAATATCTCAACTCTTTTTACACATTGCAATTGATGCAATTTCTATTAGTTCTTTCCAGTTCCAAACAAAAATGTGGTTGGATTATTCAGCATATGATCAACCTGCGTCAATAAATCCTGGACCATGGTAACATATATGCTTAACCATACAGACTACAGATTGATGCAAGCATGTTTTCTGTGAAGGACCGAAAATTACCATGACATGGCCATAGCATGGGTCGTTATTGCTATTGGCACCGAAACACTCTGGCTTCCCACATAATTTTATCCATAACAAAATATACAGGTTGCAAGGAAATTTCTAAAGGCATTTTATGATAATAACTGTTAAAACCGACTATACCCATCTGACAGGTTAAACATTACACTAATTGACAAGAGATGGCCAAAGGACATAACTGCAGCAAATGTTCTTTTGGTAATATGTTTAAGGTGTCAAAACAAATAATAATATTGGGAATTAAAACACATTTGATTACATTCCATTATCAAACATAATCAATGTTTGCTCTGAAGACCATGAAGCACAATAGCGTCAGGGGGTGTGTGAATCAGTGCGGGGTGGATAGAGGGCGGGGGGGGGGGGGGTTGAGAAGGCAATCGGTGCGGAATGGATGGATTGAGGCAGGTGAATTAGTACGTGTTGGTTGGAGTATGTAAAATTGTGAGGGGAGAGCACGGGGGATGTCAGTGGTGTTGAATGGGGGGGGATCAGTATGGGATGGATGGGGGGGGGATCAGTATAGGATGAATGGGGGGTTCAGTACAGGATGAATGGGGGTAGACAGAAATGCTGGAGAAATTCAGCAGGTGAGGCAGCATCTATGGAGCTAAGGAAATAGGCAACATTTCAGGTCGAGACCCTTCTTCAGACTGTTCCCCCCATTCTCCTTGAATGGGGGGGTTCAGCACAGGATGAATGGGGGGGGTCAGGACAGTGTGGATCGGAGGGTCTATGCAGGATGAATGGGTGGTTCAGTACAGGATGAATGAGGGGATCAGTACAGGATGAATGGGGGGTTCAGTACAGGATGCATGAGGGGATCAGTACAGGATGAATGGGGGATCGGCAAAAGATGAATGGGGAGATCACTACAGGATGGATGGGGGGATTGGTGCAGGGTAAATGGAGGGTGGGTCAGTACGGGATGAATGGGATGATCAGTGCAGTATGGAATGGGGGGAGAAGTGCAGGATGGATGGGAAGGGGGTCAGTACAGGATGAATTGGGGGACCAGTGTAGGATGGATGGGGGGGGGGGGTGGCAGGACAATCAATGCGAGGTGGGTAGGGTGATGAATAGATTGGGGGGGTTAGATGGGAGGGGAGCAGAGGGGATGTCAGTGAGGACTGAATAGAGGAGGGAATGGGGATCAGTGCGGGATGGATAGGGAGGGGTCCCAGGATAAGAGGGGTGGAGGGGGATGTACAAGAGAGAGAAAGAGGGGGGGAAGGGGCAGAGGAAGTGGGGAGGAAGGAAGGTCAGCGCTCCTCGGACAACATCGCCCCGCTGCCTTGGCCGTCCCTGTCCAATGCCAAAGTGCCGCCGCCTCCTCCCCTGCTCCGCCAGCCGACAGCAAGGTGCGGGGCTGAGCGATGCAGCTCTTAGATCCTATAGCTGTAGGATCTTTGGTGCAGCTGCTTCAGACGGCGGAAGGAGACCTCCCTCTCCCTCCCTCCCTCCCGGCCTCGGCATGCGAGAGGGGTTGGTTTGAAAGCACCGTTAGCGGAGTTGCAAGCAGCGAACGTTATCACGGCGATAGGAGCCGCTGATGGCAAATCCGCAAAAGGCGCTTTGAAAACACCCCCTCCCACACACCGAGGCCAGGAGGAGGGGGAGGGGAGAGGGGGGCCTCCTTCCGCCGGGCTGGGTGCGGGAGGAGGAGGCGGTGGAGCCGCTGTCGCGGCCGCTGTTTAGGGGCCCGTCATTTGCCCCGACCCTTCGTCACCACGCACCTAGTATCTTTCATCCGCAATCAAAGATCCTAGAAGAACACAGTCGCTGACCCGAAACGTCAGTTCCTATTCGCCGGAGATGCTGCCTGACCCGCGGTGTTACTCCAGTTTTTTGCGTCTACCGGTATAAACCAGTATTTGGGTGCCAAGCCAGGCAAAATGAGTCGGCGTTTAGGTTGCCCGGGGGCACTTTCTGTGGTCAATGGCACCCGGGCAACCGCTAATTTCGAGCCCTGAATAATGTCCTTCCTCAAATTAGGAGACCAAAATTGCACACAATATTCCAGGTGTGGTCTCACCAGGACCCGGTACAACTGCAGTAGGACTTCCTTGCTCCTAAACTCACATCCTCCTGCAATGAAGGCCAACATGCCATTAGCTTTCTTCACTGCCTGCTGTACCTGCTTGCTTATTTTCAGTGACTGATGTACAAGCACACCCAGATCTCCTTGCACCTCCTTTTTACTAATCTGGCAACATTCAGATAAACTGCCTTCTTGTCATTGCCACAAATGTGGATAACCTCACATTTATCCACATTTATACTGCATCTGCCATGCATCTGCCCACTCACCCAAACTACCTTGCACCCTCATTGCATCCTCCTCGCAGCTCACACTGCTACCCATCTTTGTGTCATCCGCAAACGTGGTGATGTTACATTTAATTCCTTTGTCTAAATTGTTCATAAATATTGTAAATCACTGGGGTTCCAGCAACGAGCCTTGCTAGTCACTACTAGTCCTACCCGTCACTGCTCTCCAAATGCACTGCTATTACAAGCTTGTTCAAGACCAATAGTTTTCCTCATTCACCAGTACCCTGCAACACTCGACAAGAAGCCTGGTGGGTCCCACATTGGCTACAGAAACAAGAGTTCAAAGAAGTTCAAGATGAGTTTATGCACATAAAAAGCAATTTTTTTGACATTATTATCAGAATTAGCAATCTCTTAAACAAGTATGGATTACTTAGGAAATGACAGTACTGACTTGTTAAAAGCAAATTGTGTCCATCTGACGTGATTTTTTTTAGTGGAAGTAACAGAGTTGATTGGGGAATGTTGACTTCCTCAGGCATTTGATAAGCAGAAATAAGTCTGATCATGTAGATTAAATTCATGGTATTTAACAAACTATAGCCAAGTGGAAGAAGGTTGAATATTATAAAACAGTAGTATAAAAGACAGTTTATCCACAAGAATGAAGGAAAGCAGAGAGTGGAGGTTGTCCTGGTGGTGGCGGTGGGATGTTTTCAAGATTAGAGGCTTGTGAGCAGCGGGATTGGTGCTGCGAAATTAGCTGTTTGTCATAGGTATTAATGAGTTTGAATATTAGTGAAGAAGGTGTCTAATGGTATAAGAGGAGAAAGGTCAACTTAGAAATTGGGTATGGCAGATGGAATTTAACTAGGACAATTGTAAAGTGGGAAATTCAACCAGGGCAGGATGTAGATGGCAACGGCTGGCACCTGGGGAGTGTGGCTAGATTGGCATGATGGTTCACAGACAGGGTCAAAGTGTGTCTGCTTCTGTACTGCACAACACTGACTCTTACAAAGTGAATGGCAAACGAACCACAACAGGAACACAAAGACATATTTTAAAAGAAAGCAAGTGTCTAGGTTGAAGTGTCAGGGCCAAAATGAAAGCAGATTTAATAGCAAATTTCTGAAAGGAAGGAATTTGCAAAACTCTGGGTTAGAGAGTCAGACAATGTGTCTGAAGAAGGGTCTCGACCCCGAAAAACGTTGCCCATTCCTTCTCTCCAGAGATGCTGCCTCACCCGTTGAGTTACTCCAGCATTTTGTACCTCCGATTTAAACCAGCATCTGCAGTTCTTTCTTACACAGGAAATTGGACTAGTTTGATTACTCTTGGCTAATTCAAATAGCCTCCTAAACAGATAATTTAGATAAACAGATAACAATATACTGTACTCAACCCCATTTTACTAGCCCTGTTCACAATAGGAGCCTCTCTCCAGTCAACTTCTGAGTTACCAAACTTCTGAATTCTCTGGGGTGGAACCCTCTCCAAGATAGACGTGAAGCTCACCGTTTCACCTGTTTTTACAAAATGTTAAATGGTCAGCTCGACATAGATTACAAGACCAACACCAAACCAATTAGGAGCAGACGAGGGCATTCGATCCAATTTGAGATTCCAGCTACCAAGACAGATGTGTACAGCAATTCGTTCTTCACCCGCACAATTAAAGCATGGAATAATCTCCACCCTACTATAGTTACCCAACCAGATGCAACTAAATTTAAGGTAGCTCTTTCTTCCCCAAAACCCTTTCTGGCTTCACCCCACCCCCCACCACCTCCAGTTTAAATTCCATTTGGAATATTTTGGAGGACCAAGAAACCAAGAACTATACTCTCAGTTTCAAGGCCACTGAAACGAACCATCAGGATGACCTGAGCTC
>CM075994.1:3575805-3680805 GCA_038087875.1 Malacoraja senta
ATTTATTATAAAGCACCTGTCAAATCATTTTCAGGAGAATAATTATCAAAAAGAAACAAAAACACATTTGGACAGGTGTTTATTATATTTTATTGTTATTGTGTTGCTTGTTTAACCAGTACATGGACAGGTAAGGTTTAGCGGGATATGGGCCAAACAGGGACAGGTGGGACTAGTGTAGATAGAGCATCTTGGTCGGCATGAGCAAGTTGGGCCGAAGGGCTTGTTTCCGTGCTGTATGACCATGATTCTAATTAATTTACTTTGCTTTTAAGCATAGTATCTGGAACATCACCAGACATTATTTACCTTGGTCTTAAGTACGATATCCAGAACATCACCCATGCTTCTCAGCTGCGAAAATAGCCATCAGTTCCATTATTACTCCAAACTTGATATTTCACTGAAAACTCTACTCAGCCATATGTCATGCTTGAGCATGAACACTGTACAGTCCATATTATAACTTGTACTTAATCTATCTCCTCTGCATTCAGCAGCTTCAACTGGCTCCCAAGTCACGACTATCTTGATTTAAAATTCTAGCTTTTCAAATTTTAGTCAAGGCTGATACCACTTATGGAGACTAAAATTAAGTTAGCAGACCTGTTGGACCTTCCGGTTTCTACCATTTTAACTTCCCTTCCATACAGACCTCTCTCTACTGGGCCTCTTCCATTTCCACAGTGAGGCTACAAATAAACTGGAGGTACAGCACCTCATATTCTACTTGGGTAGCCTAGAACCCAATGGTACAAACATTGAATTCTCCAATTTTAGCACAGGCAGAACGTACAAAACTCCGTACAGTCGGCACCCATAGTCATGATCGAACCTGGGTCTCTGGCGCTGTAAGGCCGCAATTCCACCACTGTGCGGCCCTAATTGCAGGTATGCACTTAACTTACCAAACTAACTAATTATCAGGAAAGATAGAAATAAAAATTCACTTTGAAATTCACAATGGAAAATAAAAACTGCCAATTCCTCCCATTGAGCACTAAAAGTCTTTGGACCTTGCACGTTTGCCATCTGTCAAGTGTGATGTCCCTGCCCGATTTGGTTGACCAGTCTTTTTTTTATTTCAGATTTCTATAATCTGTCATATTTTGCTTTTAACAACCTTAAGCCTTAATTGTAATCTCAGGAATAACCCAGTGAATTGCCCTATTGTGTCAGTGATGACCACCCACACTAAAAATGAGCAGAAACAAAATTGCACTGTCCTCTCCTCATTTTCCAAGCTGGAGTCCATCTCGCATATCTGACCAACCATTCTTCATGAAGCAGTCACACACACACTCAAGGTTACAGCCTAATGAGTAGGAAGCACAGCAAATTATTCTGAAATCTGTTAAAGCAGACAACAGTTCAACGAGTACATGTTGCTGGAAAGGTGCAGCAAGCGGCAGAATTAACTATAACAGACTTCGTCCTCGTCTTTACTTCGAAAAATCTAATAGTAGGCAGCACGCTACCATAGAAGTTGATCGCAAATCCCTGCATAGATCGTAAGCCCCAACGTACATACCATCACGTGAGACTGTGCATTAATAAATCTGACAAAGATACTACTGAATACCTTTACAGGTCAGTTTTAAAGATCAACTCGGACGCAACACGCTCAGGATGAATACTGATTGTTTATTGTAAATCGCATTACAGAAAATCCAAATGCTTCAGATTTAATTTTTTCACATTTACGCGAGTCATTTCTGCTGAACGCAATAAGAAACCCAGAAAAAAATTAAAACAAAAAGATTTTTTAAAATAACGCTCACAATTTGGTGAGTAGTTGAGTCAGCAGCTAATTAACACCAATATTTTAAGAGTTAGTGTCACACTAACATTTGTCCACGCTAAAACCAACAAGCAAAAGATATGACCCGAGTTTCTGCACGTACCAAGGGGACCCGCGGCTCTCGTCACGATGCAAAGCAAACCTGCGAAAGAAGGGACAGTGCAGATTGATTAAAAACAGGCCTTTGAATTCTCCGCCACACAGGTGCATACCACTGAGAATATGTTACTAAGAACAGACAATAGGTGCAGAGTAGGCATTCGGCCCTTCGAGCCAGCACCGCCATTTAATGTGATCATGGCTGATCATCCCCAATCAGTACCCCGTTCCTGCATTCTCCCCCATAATACCCAGACTCTGCTATCTTTAAGAGCCCTATCTAGCTCTTGAAAGTATCCAGAGAAACGACCTCCACCGCCCTCTGAGGCAGAGAATTCCACACTCACAACTCTGTGAGAAAAGTTTCCTCGTCTTCCGTTCTAAATGTCCAAACCCTTAATAATCTTATATGTTTCAATAAGACCCCCTCTCGTCACTCTAAACTCCAGAGTATACAAGCCCAGCCGCTCCATTCTCTCACCATAGACAGTCCCGCCATCCCGGGAATTAACCTTGTAAACCTATGCTGCACTCCCTCAATGGCAAGAATGTCTTCCTCAAATTAGGGGGCCAACACTGCACACAATACTCCAGGTGTGGTCTCACTAGGGCCCTATACACTGCAGAAGGTCCTCGTTGCTCCTATACTCAACTCCTCTTGTTATAAAGGCCAACATGCCATTCGCTTTCTTCACTGCCTGGTGTTCCTGCATGCGAACTTTCATTGACTGATGAACAAGGACCCTCAGATCCCGTTGTACTTCCCCTTTTCCCAACTTGACACCATTTAGATAGTAATCTGCCTTCCTGTTTTTTGCTACCAAAGTGGATAACCTCACATTTATCCACATTAAACTGCATCTGCCATGCATCTGCCCACTCATCCAACCTGTCCAAGCAACATTTCAATTTGCTTTCTCACGGCTGGATAAAAGTTACTGTAGTGACTATGGCTAGAAGAAAGCAAGTTTAGATGTCACTTTGGGAACTAACTGAGTTTAGTGTTTTTTTAAGTTTTTAGATACAGAGCGGACCCGAGTCCGAGCCGACCAGTGATTCCCGCATATTAACACAATCCCACACACACTAGGGATAATTTACACTTATACCAAGTATACAACTCAAGCCAATCTTTGGAGCGTGGGAGGAAACCAAAGATCCCGGAGAAAACCAACGCAGTCACAGGGAGAACACACAAACTCCTTTCTCATGGCATCCTCCTCACAGTTCGCACTGCCACCCAGCTTTGTGTCATCTGCAAATTTGCTAATGTTACTGTGAATCACTTCATCTAAATCATTGATGTATATTGTAAATAGCTGCGGTCCCAGCACCGCCTTGCGGTACCCCACTAGTTACTGCCTGCCATTCAGAAAGGGACACATTAATCCCTACTCTGTTTCCTGTCTGCCAACCAATTTTCTATCCATGTCAGCACTCTAACCCCAATACCATGTGCCCTAATTTTGCCCACTAATCCCCTATGTGGGACCTTATCAAATGCTTATCAATAATCCTGATCTCGACCTGCCAACAAGTCTAGTCTGAACCTTGTTGTACCCAAGCAGCGACTGCAACCACATCTTGCAACCACAACGTTAGCGACATTCAATCAGTTGCACCGTACACATGGCCAGGAAGCAATCCGAATACCTGCTATCCAAGACTCAAGACCTGCGTAGCACATCAACGACCATCCCTCCCAGTGTCCGGAAAAGGGACATCCCTTGCTATTAATAGAGCAACACGCCTCACTATTTGGATCTTTGACTTAACGGTTCAGTAAATAGCAAAAAAGGATTATGACAACAAATATACTTTTTTTTACAAAACTTAACCGAGGCTAGTGGGTGCATTGTCATATGTCTGCACAACAAAAGACAATATTGAATCTCCCAATTTCAGGTTATTAAAAACTGGATACAAGTACACCAGATACCCAAAGGAAAAAATATGCAGCCACTCTAGCAGGATTTATTTATCTAGCAAATAAAAATGACTTTACAACGAAGGTAGAGGCCGATCGGTGTGGATTTAGCAGATTTTTGGAGGTACCAGTTGCACTTCAAATTTTTTGCACTACTGAAGTGACACTACTTCTACACACTCAAATTTGGAGTAACTGTAACATCATCTATGGAATTGTGAAATTAAAGTCCACTTAGTCAGCAGAGAGGGTACCTGAAACCTCACAGTACTGTATGGAAAAAAAGTGAACACTTATTCTGTTACCTGGTACAAGTGACCTCTGGGATACATTTCTTGTCCAAGCCCACAGACTCTTAGCCAAACAATTAGCCACTGAATACAAAGAATGGAAGTACTGACAATATGCTGAATGGATTGAACAGTAGCAACATCTGTCAGATACACCTTCCAGGGCTTATTCTTTGATGCCATCACCACCTTTGTACTAGGTAACAAACTGGGACAACATATTAGTGTGTATCCCATGTAGCTCAATGAATGCAAATTGACTATTGATTTCCTGATCAGCTTCTCATACAAGTCTAAAAGTATATGTCCATACAAAATGTGACTACAGCATGCATCCAACTGCCTCTCTATAATGAATAAAACTTAATAGGAAACGCTAGATTGAAATGGTGGGACAAAGGTGTCACCTTTCTCAGAAGGGTACTTACATTATGACTAGATAGGAACGACCACAAAATAATTCACAAAAATTACAAATACCATTTCAAATTTCCAGAAAACTGTGTTTGTGTCTTGATCTTTATTAACTCTGGTCCTAATGATTGTGATGCACTCAATTTATTGATAGTTAAGATTCTTTTGCTTCATTGAGATGCAGTTATCTGCCCTTGTGTTTCACTGCAAGAAACTGCCTGGGAAAACAGTTGACATATACTTCATTACCTTACCCAACCCGCACCAAAGGTTTCCTTTGCTTCTCTCTTTAATATTCTCACGACTGACCAACTAGTTTATTGCAGCATGGAAATGGAGAGATATGGGAAGTGTCAGATTCAATGCTGCGAGTTAACCTCACCCCGAGGAAAATCAGGCATGATATAACTGAGCTTGGAACATATCTGCTAGTGATGGAAGAAAAATAATTAAACAATACACCCAATCATATTCCCGAACCATTGGAATGAGAGTTTCAGTATATTTATTGGTTTTCTTGTGCAATCCTTCACAGGAGTCAAACGGTTCCGCAAATTGCACTGATCTAGATTAGTGACACAGAGTACTGTTTAATTAAAGCTCAATGGGCTTTGCCAAAGACACGCAAAATGCTCTGTTCCTATCCCAGACCCTAACTTCTGTTTGGCCTCCCCGCTACTGCTTCTCTTGCGCACTCTCCAACTTTTACTCGGTTTATATCAGGCTAGATCCTCTCCTCCTGTCAATACCTTCTCTCCCACAGTTCAGTTCTAAAACAGACCTCACCCCATCAGTCTACCACTACCAGATTTTTGTCACATACTCTTACACGTTCTAACCTAATAGCATCCTACACAATGAGGCAATGTGCTTAACATTTTCTTGTCAAGATAAAAAATAAAACTTGGTGCATGGATTTGGCACCGGACAAAAAAAAAAAAGCTCACTGTGGCTATATGGATTACTAGCCTTCCAGAATGTATTTGGCATCAAATATCTGTTAATTCATGTAGTGCCTACCAGTGCCAAGTATAACCAATCAGATCTGCACTTTTAAATGCAGAATCACAGGCCAGCAGTGGGAAGACAATAATATTACAGCAAATTAAGGCCCAGAAACATTTCTGTGGGCATATGGGAACTGAAGGCTCGGTCCTTGATAGGAAAAAAAAGTGAGGATTCCACACCAGGCCAGCCAAAACCATAACCGTGCAGACTTGTCAACAATCCATGCACAATGATGGCAGCCTTTGCATCGGTCATAATATGTAAACCTAGAGTCCGTGGCCCACCAGCATGGTGACTGTGTCAACCGATGCTTTGTAATTCACATAGAAACATAGAAAGTAGGCCATTCGGCCCTTTAAGCCTGCACCGCCTTCGAGCCTGCACCGCCATTCAATATGATCATGGCTGATCATCCAACTCAGTATACTGTAACTGCCTCCTCTCCATACCCCCTGATCCCTTTAGCCACAAGGGCCACATCTAACTCCCTCTTAAATATAGCCAATGAATTGGCCTCAACTACCTTCTGTGGCAGAGAATTCCAGATTCACCACCCTGTGTATAAAAATGATTTTCTCATCTCGGTCCTAAAAGACTTCCCTCTTATCCTTAAACTGTGACCCCCTAGTTCTGGACTTCCCCAACATCGGGAATAATCTTCCTGCATCTAGCCTGTCCAACCCCTTAAGAATTTTGTAAGTTTCTATAAGATCTTCTAAATTCTAGCGTGTACAAGCCAAGTCTATCCAGTTTTTCTTCATATGAAAGTCCTGCCATCCCAGGAATCAGTTTGGTGAACCTTCCATGTACTCACTCTATGGCAAGAATGTCTTTCCTCAGATTAGGAGATCAAAACTGTATGCAATACTCCAGGTGTGGTCTCACCAAGACCCTGTAGAACTGCAGTAGAACCTCCCTGCTCTTATACTCAAATCCTTTTGCTATGAATGTTAACATACCATTCGCTTTCTACACTGCCTGCTGCACCTGCATGCCTACTTTCAATGACTGGTGTACCATGACACCCAGGTCTCGTTGCATCTCCTTTTCCTAATCGGCCACCATTCAGATAATAGTCTACTTTCCTGTTTTTGCCACCAAAGTGGATAACCTCACATTTATCCACATTATGCTGCATCTGCCATGCATTTGCCCACTCACCCAACCTATCCAAGTCACCTTGCAGCCTCCTAGCATCCTCCTCACAGCTAACACTGCCCCCCAGCTTCGTGTCATCCGCAAACTTGGAGATGTTGCATTCAATTCCCTCATCCAGATCATTAATATATATTGTAAATAGCTGGGGTCCCAGCACTGAACCTTGCGGTACCCCACTAGTCACTGCCTGCCATTCTGAAAAGGACCCGTTTACTCCTACTCTTTGCTTCCTGTTTGCCAGCCAGTTCTCTATCCACATCAATACTGAACCCCCAATACCATGTGCTTTAAGTTTGCATACTAATCTCTTATGTTGGACCTTGTCGAAAGCCTTCTGAAAGTCCAGATATAACACATCTACTGGTTCTCCCTTATCCACTCTACTAGTTACATCCTCGAAAAATTCTATAAGATTCATCAGACATGATTTACCTTTCATAAATCCATGCTGACTTTGTCCAAGAAATTCACCACTTTCCAAATGTGCTGCTATCCCATCTTTAATAACTGACTAGCATTTTCCGCACTACCGATGTTAGTAGACTGCTCTGTAATTCCCCGTTTTCTCTCTCCCTCCCTTTTAAAAAGTGGGGTTACATTAGCTACCCTCCAATCCTCAGGAACTACTCCAGAATCTAAAGAGTTTTGAAAAATTATCACTAATGCATCCACTATTTCTGGGGCTACTTCCTTAAGTACTCTGGGATGCAACTTATCGGGCCCTGGGGATTTATCGGCCATTAATCCATTCAATTTACCTAACACCACTTCCCGGCTAACCTGGATTTCACTCAGTTCCTCCATCTCATTTGACCCTCGGTCCCCTGCTATTTCCGGCAGATTATTTATGTCTTCCTTAGTTCCTCACGTTCATAGAGTACCATAGGAGGCTGACGTTCCAGAGCTTTATAAAACATAGGAGCAGAATTAGGCCATTCAGCTTATCACGTCTACGCCACCATTCAATCATGGCGAACCTCTTTCCCTCTCAATCCCATTCACCTTTTTTCCCGCCGTAACCTTTGACACTAACTAATCAAGAACCTGTCAATCTCCACTTTAAAATTCATTAAAAGACTTGGCCTCCACAGCCATCATTGGCAATGAATTCCAAGATTCACCACCGACAGGCTAAGAAATTCCACCCAATCTTTCTAACGTGCTTTTATTTTAAGGCTGTGCTCGCTGGTCCCAGAATCTCTCACTGGTGGAAACATCCTTACTGCATCCACTCTATCCAGGCCTTTCATTATTCGGTAGTTTTCCATGCCATCCCCTCTCATCTGCTGAACTCTAGCAAGTACAGGCTCTGAGCCACCAAACGTTCATCATACATAAACACATTCATCCCCAGCATCATTCTCGTAAACCTCCTCGGGACCCTCCCCAACACCAGCCAATGACAATACAAATGCATTCCCAATGTTAAACAATCCTCACCTTAAGTTAGTATGTGGGGTACTGAGCACGAGGGTACTGGGCGGCAGCAGCAGCAGAGTACTGCGCGGCAGAGTACTGAGCAGCAGAGTATTGAGCAGCAGAATACTGCGCGGCAGTGTACTGTGCTGCTGAGTACGGAGCTGCAGAGTACTGAGCGGGAGCGTACGCATCCCTCGCGGCAGTATTTGTATGGTCATACGCAGATGGAGAAAGCCCACCGCGCTCGAACCCATATCCACTGCCCACAGCAGACATGGACGCTTGCCGTCGTATAGGGCTCCTGTCGCGACCGTAATAGGTAGAGGGAGTCGACAATGGCCGCCGCTCGTATAGGTTTACCGCACCGGGGATACGTTCTCGCAGGGAAGTGCCAAGTGCCGGATATTGTGCTGTTTGTCCATAAGGATCTCCGACTGCTCCATATGATCCTGCCCGATAATTCTCGTAGTAGTCGGCGGCCCCGTATCGCTCATCGTATAGAGGGCGGTCTCCATACCCAGCTATGGGGCGCGCGGTCATCGAAAAAGGATCTAGGTAATCGCGTGAGAAGTTGCCATCAAAACTGCTTTCGAGACCACCTTGATCTTTGGGACACTCTTTAGACCAGTGGCCTTCTTTACCACACCGGAAACAGCCGTTTTTTTCGCCCATCCCAGGTTGCATCCGCAGCCGACTCTTGGACAGTTCAACTTGCAGCCGTTTGCCTTTAAAAGGAGATGCAATACAATATCAGTATGAAGAACATTAACCAGATGCACTGGCTGAAACATCAGCATCAATAAGGATCTTTGCTTTGCTTGTCATACAATACAAAGACATCACATCTTAACTAACACAGGACATAATCACTGTATATCTGAACCAGGCCTGGAAGTGCAAAGCTCATTTCTTGAGCAGTGATGACTTGGCTTTTTTTTAAAGCCACAGCTTATCCACAAGATTACTGGCTTCCGTGATAGCTCTCAGCTGTGGAATGCAAAAGTCATAATTAAAGTGTGGAAAACATACACTTGCTCATTGGGAAATAAAAAGTTGGAATATTTGATCCAAATACAATTACGTTCAGTTGTCAATGAACAATGGGTGCCGAGTTAACTTTTTGCAAAACAGTCATGCACAAATAAAAAGTAACCCAATGCTCGTTACAAAGGATACAGAATATGAAATCAGTTTCAGTAATGCAATTATAGAGTTAATTGGATTTAATGTAGCTCACTATTTTTTTGTTAACCACAATAAAGTTTATTACCAAGTAAGGAAACCTTCTGCCCAAGCTTCATTGTTGTTTACATAATTATTGTGGATTAGAAGGTAACCCAATAGAATATTGTTAGCAGTTTTAATAAATTTCACAGCATTTTGGCTATTTAATATGAATTAGAGGTAGCAGTGGCACAGTTCGTGGAGCTGCCGCCTCCTAATGCTACAAACACAGGTTGAATCCCGACTTCAGATGCTGTTGGTGGGGGAAGATGCATTCTCCTTGTGTCTGCCTGGGTTTTCTCTGATTTCTCTGGCTTCCACCCACATCCCCAAGAATGGTTGGTAGATAGATTGGCTACAGTAAATTACCCATAGAGAGTAGGTGAGCGATAGTAAAAATAGTCATTAATCTAGGATTACTGTAACTGGGTGGGCCAAAGGTCCCATTTCTGAGCTACATGACTTCATAAACTCAATGTCTGGAAACAGCTGTGGAGTTGTTCACTTACTTCGCCAGGCAATTGCACCAAGAAACACATTACTTCACATTACTTCACAGACAGGGGAAAATTGAAGGTGTACACATGGATTGTTTCTTTGCAGAAACAGTCATTCAGCAACTCAGGATAGGAAGGACCTGCAGATATTGGTTAAAACCGAAGATAGACAAAAAATGCTGGAGTAACTCAGCCATTCCTTCTACCCAGAGATGCTGCCTGTCCTACTGAGTTACTCCACCATTTCATGTCTTTTTTTTAAAAATATTTTTATTTTATTAGAAGTACAATTGTATACAATCATATTTTCATACCTTTTATGTACAGCTTCTTATTTTAAAAAAAAATTTGAAATAAAGTAGAAAAAGAAAAAAGTTAGGTAATGAAAAATAGAAAAATGTGAGATATATAGTGTGTGAAAAAGAAAAATAAAGAATGAAAAAAGAAAGTTGAGACATAGAAAATAGAAGAAAGAGAATAAAAGAAGAGAAGAGAAGAAAAGAAAATAGAAGGAGATCATTTATAATCTTGACCATCCGCAGGCACGGATTAGCTTTTACACCTGTTTTGCACCATATGTTTCCAAAAAGACGACAAATGGAGACCAACTCGTTATGAATTGGTCAAATTTATCTATTAGGAGGAATCGCATTTCCTCAAGATGTGCGGTATCCAACATACTTGCAATCCACATTTTGAGCGTTGGTATTGGTGTATTTTTCCAAAATTTCAATATTAATTTTTTTGCTATTATTAAACCATAATTAAAAATTGACTTTTCAGATGAGCTCAATTTGTTCCCGTCTTCCATTACCCCAAATATAATCAATTCATTATTGGGTTCCATTTTTGTCTTAAATAATTTTCATGTCTAAATCAGGGTATATCAGAGTAAAGCTGCTGGACTAATATCCAAAGGCCTGGACCATCAGGTAGTCAGAACCAAATGTGCAACACTAGAGGGCATAGCTATAAGATAAGGAGAGGTTTAATGGAAATGGGAAACGATTCTTTTTTTTTTTTTTTTTTTAAACAGTGGTGGGGGCCTGGAATGCACTGCCAGAGGTGGTGGATGCAGATCCAATAGGGGCATATGAGGTGTTTTCAGATAGGGACATGGAAGGGCAGGGAATAGAGGGATTATGGATCACATGCAGGCAGATGAGATCTGTTTAACTTGGCATCAAGCTCAGCAGAATCATTGTGGTCCATGTGCTGTACTGTTCTTCATTCTATGGACTGTTGATACAGAGGGGCAATATCAAATCGCTTCATGGCAGACAAATAAAGTATTGCTACCACAAAATACAAGATAGTTATTAAACAAAATGCAATTCACAAATATCTTCCATGAAAGGAACATGCGTTTACATAGACAGTTTGCAATTTCAGTCTCTGGGTAATGCAGTTCATTTTTCATTGTACTCTTGTCCAGCTTAACTCTTAGTTCAGGAGATAACCAGAGATGGATGATAAATAGTACCCAGAATTCATGAAAACAAGAACCTAACGTTCAACAAATAGGGGATAGCCTGTGTCATGAACTAAACAAAACCTTCCAGGAGAGCCACTGGTAATATTGACATTAGAACTAAGGAGTTAGGTTGCTCATAGTCACAGCTAACGATCTTATTGAGTAAACTCCGATTTCCTTATTAGAGTAGGTCATTTTTCTAACACTAGTCATATTGCTCAACCAACATAGGCAACCCAAATTAATGGTACAAAACCTGTGTACTCAATAGTATTCCCCACAAAAACAAGTGATTCGGCAAAGAAGATGAATACAGCAATCAATATGACAGTGCACAGACAGTGAATAGTTTAAGGTGGTTGTAAAGAGATGCAATCCGCTATATGAACTGTTTTAACATATTCAGGTGCACATCTGATCCTATTGCAGTCGTCCATCAAACATAGAATATCCATTTAGACACGAAAGCATCAGCAAAGAATTCTGGCCTCTGTTGTTCCAAATAGGAGTTACACCGAAAAAGAATTTGAACACTGAGCATGCATGGTGGATGCAATTGGAAGGGTTACATTAGGAGAGAATATAGCAGGCCATTTCCCTCACCCAACATCAACGTCTAGCTTCAGAATGTTCTCTGTTCCACTGCCAATCCACTAAGTTCACCTACTGCATGGCCACCTCATAATGTCCATCAGAGGGTTTATCCGCCGAAAAAAAACCCAGATATCCCCAGACCAATTAATTCCCTGCCGTCAACAACCTTTATTTTCCAAATCTCAAAAACACATCATAAAGTAATCGAAAAAAATCAAGAGATCAGTCCAAAGATCCACCATCATCCACATTCAGTCATGAATTGAGGACAATGAAACAGTTAACAGGGAGGTGGCTCCAGGCATATCCATAACCCGAGATAGACACAAAATGATGGAGTAAGCAGGACAGGCAGCATCTGTGTCTGAAGGTGATGTTTCGGGTCGGGACTGCTCTTCAGACTGTCAGGGGAGTGGGTGGGACAGAGATAGAATGTAGTCGGCAACATTATGACTAGTTGGAGAACTGGGAAGCGGGAGGGGATGGAGAGCAGGGGCTGTTTGAAGTTAGAGAAGTCAATGTTTATACCGCTGGGGTGTAAGCTACTCATGCAAAATATGAGGTGCTGCTCCTCCAATTTGCGTTGGGCCTCACTTTGACAATGAAGGAGGCCCAGGACAGAAAGGTCAGATTGGGATATCGAGGATCCCGTAGCTTCGCTCTTGCTCCCCCTCCCCCCCCATTCGCAACAAGGAGAGTCCCCCTTTTCCTCACCTTCCACCCCATCAGCCGTCGCATACAGCATATAATCCTCCAACACTTTCGCCAACTACAAAGGGATCCAACTATTGGCCACAGCTCCCCATCTTCACCCCTTTCTGCTTTCCGCAGAGACTGTTCCCTCCGCAACTTTCTCGTCAACTCGTCCCTTCCCACCCCAACCACCCCCTCCCCAGGTACTTTGCCCTGCAACTGCAGGAGATGTAACACCTGTCCCTTTACCTCCCCCGTTGACTCCATCCAAGGACCCAGAGTCTTTTCAAGTGAGGCAGAGGTTCACTTGCACCTCATCTACTGTATCCGCTGTTCCTGGTGTCAACTTCTGCACATCGGCGAGACCAAGCGCAGACTCGGCGATCGTTTCGCTGAACACCTCCGCTCAATCCGCCTTAACCTACCTGATGTCCCGGTTGCTCAGCACTTTAACTTCCCCTCCCATTCCCAATCTGACCTTTCTGGCCTGGGCCTCCTCCATTGTCAGAGTGAGGCCCAGCGCAAATTGGAGGAACAGCACCTCATATTTTGTTTGGGTAGCATCTGCAGTTCTTTCCTACACATATTACTAACCTAGCCAGATGTACGGCTCAGAACCAGTGTTAAATGCAAAACAAAATAATAAATGGTTAGAAAGGAACTGCATATGCTGGTTTACACCGAAGATCGACACAACATGCTGGAGTAACTCAGAGGCCCTTCTGAAAAACTAAATTGATGTGTTGCGACATACTTCAGTCAGAAATATCAAGAGGATGAGGCACCTAGACTTCCTTCAGTAAATCTTTGCCAGAGAAGTCAATCTTCATACAAATCAACTCACTCCGAAGCCTGTCTGTAAATGGCAGAGAGCAGCCGAGAAAGAAAAAGCTAAGGCACAAGACCATCTGTGATGGTGTGATTGTAGAGCACCAAATGTCATCTTGGCACCAACTCTGCAACCAAAACTGCAATACAGCTTACACAAAGTATTTTGATGGGGAGAGGAGACAAAACCACCAGTGCTGAAAGGAATAGCGTATGGAATAGTCTGAAGAAGGGTCTCAACCCAAATATTCTTTCTCTCCAGAGATGCTGCCTATCCTGCTGAGTTACTCCGGCATTTTGTGTCTATCCTCAATTTAAACCAGCACCTGCAGTCCTTTTCGATGCAGTGCTTACGGAATGTACTGTACGCACCAGAAAATGTTTAGAGAAGCCAAGTCAATAGCTTTTTCTCAATAAATACCATGAAAACAAATTACATGGACACTACATTGACATGGATACCAACAAATTACATGGATACTACACTGCAATTTTGGTCCCCTAATATGAGAAAGGACATTCTTGCTACTGAGGGAGTGCAGCAAAGGTTCACAAGGTTAACTCCCGGGATGGCAGAAATGTCATATGCAGCGAGAATGGAGCAGCTGGGCTTGTATACTCTGGAATTTAGAAGGGTGAGAGGGGATCTTATTGAAACATAAGATTAACGGTTTGGACACACTTGAGGTAGGAAACATGGTCCCGATGTTGGGGGAGTCCAGAACCAGGGGCCACAGTTTAAGAATAAGGGGTAAGGCATTTAGAACGGAGATGAGGAAACACTTTTTCACACATAGGGTTGTGAGTCTGTGGAATTCTCTGCCTCAGAGGGCGGTGGAGGCCGGTTCTTTGGATACTTTAAAAAGAGTGCTTGATAGGGCTCTTAAAGATAGCGGAGTCAGGGGATATGGGGAGAAGGCAGGAACGGGGTACTGATTGTGGATGATCAGCCATGATCACAATGAATGGCGGTGCTGGCTCGAAGGGCCGAAGAGCCGACTCCTGCACCTATTGTCTATTACACCACTACTGCTTTTCAAGTTTACTGTGTAGAAATTGGCTCGCCACTTCCTACAACACTCTTCAAATTGCTTGCAGGGTATTTTGTGATACCTGAAGTCATGAGAAACATTATCTGAATGACAGTCCTTCTAAAATCAATAGCTCTATTCATGAATCAGGACCATACCAAGACCATCCTCAGGCAATGATCCCCAGGGTCTTTGGGGCAATTGTTTCCAAATGCATTAACTATTCCTTCTTGTGCCAAGGAACCCCAAAATTATTACCATCCAAGGAATCAGAAATATCATCAACTTGAGCTTGGGGTTGAGCTCGGGTTAAGAAAGAATTGGATAGTACCTCTATTTGATCTTGAAGAGCTGTTAATAAGGGTGAAAACAATGCACACATGCAAGATTTTGTAACTCTAATCACAAAAGATAAATTCAAACACAAATAATGACGGAGATGGCGCTGACACAATAATATAGGCAAATTACACACAGCTTACAAACAGAAAGTTATAATACAGGGGCAATAAAAGACCCTTATATTAGAATAAAAACAAAGACACAAACATAACATGAAGCAGCAATTGAGATCAAGGACAATGCTCCAGTGTTACAAGAGGCAGAGAAACACAAGGATTTATAAATATAACAGATGTAATTCTTTCACAAAGGTTTTATTTTAAAATGTATGGTAATTGTTTTACTTTCAATTTTAGCTTCAACTAGGACATTGCAGATGAATTACAATTTGGCCCATGTGAGATACCGTTATCAGACTAAACTAGTTGTAAACAACATTCACCAAATTAAGAGTCTCACTAAAGGAGGTAATGTTGAGCCAGATTTGAGAAAATGAAAAACTTTGATTTCCAAGGGAATATACAATTACTGATACAGAGATAAATGGATATTGGTGTGTGCATGCATGTCCACAGATCTTTTAAGAACTGTAGGGCAGGGTAAATAACGGTGGTTAAAAGGGCGCACCAGATGCTTTCCTTTATTTAGCCATGCTATGAAATGCAGTGGCAGGAAGATTTGGTTTGAAATATGTACATCATTATTATACCACAGCTGAAAGAGTGCTGGACACAACATGATTAGATACAACTGTTTCAAGACTGTACAATGCAAATTTAAAAGAATGGAAAATCCTGAAAACAGCAGATACTGGAATTTTAAATGTAAACAGTGCTAGAAACAGTCAGTTGGCCTGACAGCAAAACGGATTTTTTTCATTTCAGAGACCCTTTATCAGAGTTTCTGACATTGGCTTTCCAAAATGAAGGCGTATCTCTTTCCACAAATGACCTACTGAGATTTACAAAGACTTTGCTTGCGCTGGATATTTTAGCTAAAAGAATTGTAACCCAAAACCCATTCCTTCTCTCTGGAGAGAGTCTGCCTGCCATGCTGATTTACTCCAGCATTTTGTGTCTATCTACAAATGGTATGTAGGATGTATTTTTTTTATTGTTGGGACAGAGCAGAGTGAGTAGATATTGATTTTGGACACATAAAGTTATGTGGAATCTGGACAAAAGAAATAAGTAGAAACCATTACTCAAAATCCATTTTGGGACACCGATTAAAAATCAGAAGAAATTGACAAGAGAAAAAAATATCTTCACCCAGATGTTAGTATGATCTGGAGCTCATTGTCCACAAAAGAAACAGGGCACATTTAATTAGTAGGTAGACAAAAAATGCTGGAGAAACTCAGCGGGTGCAGCATCTATGGAGCGAAGGAAATAGGCAACGTTTCGGGCTGAAGAAGGGTTTTCGCCCGCAACGTTGCCTATGGAGCGAAGGAAATAGATGCTGCTGCACCCGCTGAGTTTCTCCAGCATTTTTGTTTACCTTCGATTTTCCAGCATCTGCAGTTCCTTCTTAAACATTTAATTAGTACATGGGTGTGCATTTTGGACACATTTGCAGAGTTGAAGCTGTTGGAAGATGGGGGAAAAGCTGCGGAGCAATTTTGTTTCTTGGTGCTGCCTTACATGCAGAGTTCTTCCGACAGCTTATTTTTTGGTGGACCTGGCAAAATTGCCGCAGGAATCCAGGGGACTCTTCTCATCCATTTTTTCTTGGTGATAACATGGTCATCTTGGATTTTAATCCCAAATTCTTCTCAGTACTAACAATATTTGTGGGACATCTTTCCTGGCTTTTATGGCTAACTTTTAAGGAAAAGAGCAAAAATGCAACAACAACAACAAAAAACGGACGCAACATGTGCCTCACTCTTCATGCATTTTGCAAGAGGGTACCACAACTGATGCTAATTCTTCAATGATCGCAATCTGATTTCAAGAAGCCGTAACCATTATTCTGATGGCCATATAACTGATGTGGAACGAGCACTACAAATGCCACAAAAATTAGTATGGGTTAGGCATCAACTAGAGAAATGCCTGTCAATTTCCACATCCGTGCATCAAAGTATCCTTTCTAAAGGGCCAGGTCAAACCCATTCATTTGGAATCATTGGTGGGCAGACATTTTATTCCTGCGCAAATTCACAACATTACTTACTCATATGAGCTCTTTGGCATTCATAATGACTTGAAATGGGAAGTGCAGCACTCCTTCGCAGCACCATTTCCTATTCTGACAAACAAAAGCACATTCCAATCGCACTTGGGTACATGATGAAATTTTTTCATTCAGTAAACTAGAATAAAGAAGACATGGCTGACTCTCACATTCTAGTGACACAAGAGACCCCCATTCTTCTGGATCTTAGTTATTTCATTACGATGTAACTATTACGTTTGCCACAAGCATCTTAAGGAGGCAGAACCTCTCCCAAGTGTCCATGGGCATGACCAGAACATAATTACAACCAGTTACCTAAACTTTACAAAATGTCTTTTCAAGTGTTCATATACATGATCCGTTAACAGAAAAAATGATAAAGAAGAAACATCATAGGGAAGGTTAATGAAAATAATTCAATACAGATGCTCCCTGAATATTACTCAAGGGTTACGCCCCGCAGACCCTGTGCAAGTCAGATGTTACGTTAATTGGAAACACTGCGTTACTGTGCACATGTAAATATGCTATCCGACATGGGAGATCATGTGGGCGCCAATGGGCTTAAAGAATCTACCAACAGTCTGTCTCTTCTTTTTCTTCTTTGTTATTTTCAGTCTGCTGTTAAATGTATGTTTTAGTGTACCTTTAGTTTTGTATTATGTGGGGTTTGGAATAACTTTTTGTTATCTCTTTCCTCGACCGAGACATTGTGGAGCTGACAGCCTCTTGCTGGGGATCGATCTCGGGAGCTCCAACCGTTTATTTTTTTTATTATACTTTTATTCAAAAAAGTTTTAAAAAATACAAATTAGCACAATCAAAGACTGCCTATGTTGACAGTTTTACAAACAAACGATCATCAAATTAATATAACGCCTACTTTATCAACAAAACACTCAAATCACCGTAGCGACCAGTGTTCACGGAAGGCTTCCAAAGTCCCCGTGGACACCGCGTGTTCCCTCTCCAAGGACACGCAGGCATGGGCGTAGGCCCGAAAATGGGGCAGGCAGTCAACCCTGGTGCGGCCGTCGACTACCCATCTTGGCGAGGCCCAGGAGCAGACGGACAGGGAGATCCCCCCCCCCCCTCCCTTCTCCCCTCTGTACCGGGGTCCCAAATATCAGGAGTGTGGGACTAAAATGCGGCCAAAACTTGAGGAACAGCCGCTTCAGTTAGTCGAACAGGGGCTGCAACGCCTCACACTGCATGTACAAATGGAACATGGTCTCTTCCTCGCCGCAGAAGTGACAGGCGGCTGGCAAGTCCGTGAACTGACTCAAGTATCTGTTACCCCAGGTCCCAGGTGTAAAGGGGGAGGGACTCCCTTATAGAGAGATCTCCACTGTGGACCACTCCCGCCGTCAGATGGTAACACAGACCGCCAGTGCATATCTGGACGGAAGAAAAGAGCGAGGAAGTGCAGAGTATACAGGAGCAGCCTGTACAGTATGCGCCTCTCTGCGTCACGGAACGGCACGCTGGGCATCTCGGGACCCGGGCCGTAGGTCCTATGATCAATTCCGATGGAGCGGGGACAAGCTCGGCTCCAGGGTGGGCACAGGGTGAGGACCGTCCACCCTCGCAGCCACAACATCTCCCTCACTCTGTGGAGCAGCTCCCTGGCTGAAGGTGACCAGATTCCTGGCTTTAAGTATATCTCGATAAAAGCCAGGCATCTCCCACCTAGCGTGTCGACTGATGCCCGCAACTGGGAGCTGTGTGTCCTCCTGAAGGCAGCGACCCTGCCGGAAAAAGTACATCGCCAGCGCGTGCCATCTAGGACACTCGGAATATATACCTCTGCAGGGTTCTGAGGCGGAGAGCCACCACCTGGGTACGCACGCAAACCAATGCCTGACCACCCTCCTCCAACGGAAGACGCAGAACCCCCGCAGAGACCCAATGATTCTTCCCTCCCCAGAAGAAGTTCACCAACCTCCTCTGGATCATGGTGACAAATAAAGAGGGTGGGACCAGAGTGGCCAGCCGGTACCACAACATAGAGGCCACCAGCTGGTTTATGACCAATGCTCTCCCCCGGTAAGAGAGCACACCAGGAAGGCCTGACCAACGCCCTAGCCGGGCAACGACTTTCGCCTCTAGCTCCTACCAGTTCGCCGGCCAAGCCCCCTCAGTGGGACACAGGTAGACCCCCAGGTAGAGGAGGTGCGTGGTGCTCCACGTATAAGATGTTATCTCCTCCGGCAGGGAGTCAACCTCCCACTGACCCACCAAGAGACCAGAACACTTCCCCCAGTTGATCCTGGCGGAGGATGCAGCTGAGAAAACCTGCTGGCACTCTCGCATCCTCCGCAGGTCAACAGGGTCGGTGAACATCAAAAGGACATCATTGGTGTAGGTCAAAAGAACCACCTCCACCCCCGGCCCAGGTAGAGACAGGCCTGTCAACCACCTACGGGGAGGCCACAGGAATGGCTCTACACAGACGGAATACAGCTGGCCGGACATGGGACATCCCTGACGTACCCCCCTCCTAAAGTGAATGGGGGCCAACAAAGAGCCGTTGACCTTAACAAGGCACACCGCAGCAGCGTACTCGGGCCACGAAGTGCGGTCCAAACCCGAACGCCTGCAGAGTCCCAAGAAGGTAGTCATGATCCACCCTGTCAAACACCTTCTCCTGGTCAAGGGAGAGAAAGGCGACTGATTGCCCAGCCCCCTGGGACAGATGGATCTGGTCCTGAATCAAATGGATATTGTCCTGGATGGACCGGCCCGGCACTGTGTAGGACTGGTCCGGGTGGATCACTTGGGTCAGCACAGAGCCCAGGTGGTTCACCATTGCCTGGGCAAAGACTGTAATCTGTGCTGAGGAGAGAGACCGGGTGCCAGTTATTCAAAAGGCAGAGATCGCCCTTCTTCGGTAGCAGGACAACGACTGCCCTGCGCCACGAGAAGGGCATCACCTCGGTCGCCAGGCTCTCCTCCAGCACCTTCATATAGTCACCCCCAGGACATCCCAGAAGGCTCTAAGAGACTCCACCGTCAGCCCATCCAGTCCTGGAGTCTTGCCCCCCCCCCCCCCCCCTTCCGAGCTGATGCAGAGTAGCAGTCAGCTCCTCCAGAGTGAAGGGATCATCGAGGCGTTCAGCCACTTCTTTGCACACTAAGGGTAAGCCCTCCCACAGGACCCCCTGCGCATCCCCACTAGATGTACCCGCGGAGAATAGAATCCTGTAGAAAGACCGAACCGAGGCACAGATGCTCTCTGGATCTGTGACAGAGGAGCCATCATATGCAAGCAACTCAACGAGCTGCCTGCGGGCTCCTCGCCACTTCTCCAGAGAGAAGAAAAAGGGGGAGGCGCGGTCCAGATCATGCAACATCTGGACTCGCGACCTCACATATCGCCCCGGGACCTCCTAAGCTGCAAGTCCCTCAGTGCTCCCTTCTTGCCAATACGCAAGAATGCCAATACGCGGACCATGCCCGTGTGCGCGCTGGGAAAAGTCCAGGCAGTGATCCGAGCACGGCACCGGACGCATGGAGGCCGGCGAGACACAAGACATAGGCCTTGAAAACATACAAGTGGTCAATACGTAAACAACCACCCTCAAACCTGTACGAGAAGGCACTAGTCAGGATGGAAATTCTGCCACGCATCAACAAGCTTAAAAGAGACCAGCAGCTCTCTTAGTCTTGACTGCTGCCGGGTCACGGTGAACGCCAGAGCGATCTCTCGCCTCGAGGGAGCTCCAACCGTGGGAGCCTGCGGACTTAACATCGTGGAGCTCGCGGTCCCCGGTTAGGGATCGACTTCAGGAGTTCCAAGCCGCAGGAGCTTCGACCACCCCGACTGCAAATGGTTCGACTGCCCGGACCGCGGGAGAAAAGGAGGAAAGAAGATAAGACTTTATTGCCTTCCATCACACTGGGGAATGTGGTGGAGCCGCTGTGGTGGATGTTTACGTTAATTTTCATGTAGCTGTGTGTCTTGTTGCTTGTTTTTGGTATGACTATGGCAAAACAAAAATCTTTGTATGTTACAAAACATACTTGGCTAATAAATTAATTACAATTACGACTGTGTCAGTGCAAGTTTATACAAGTCACCGATTACACACAATTATGCAAGTTGGAGAGTGCCTGTATTTAACTTGCCAATGAAATGCCAGTAGAATGTAACCAGCAAACATGCATATATCCAACCAGGCAGCTGGGAGGGTACAAAGAGTATCTGGGCTAGCTGCAAAGATTTCACTGACACAATTACTTCCATCTCAGCTGCATGAATACAACACATAACAATAACCCCTTAAGATGTTTAATAATCTTAAATTATGCTATTGGGTCGTTGATGCGGAAAGCTGTACAATTTTCTCAATTCAAGGACAGCCCTTAACTTGGATATATAGATATATATCTGGTGCCCAATGGACTCAAGGAAAAATAATAACACTCTAACTTGCTCTCAATATCCACATGCATTACAGTAACAAAATAACAAATTTGCAGCAGGTGCTGAGTTGGTATAACCCAGCAAGACAGTGGGAAACTAAGCCAACTATTTGGCCAAATCACTGGATGTTTTCAAGAGTGTTAGATTTCACTCTCAGGACTAAACAAATCAAGTGATATGGGGAAAAAGCAGGAACGGGGTAGTGATTTTGGATGATCAGCCATGATCATATTGAATCGGTGCTGGCTCGAAGGGCCGAATGGCCCACTCCCGCACCTATTTTTCTATGTTTCTAAATAATAAACTATACATATTTTCCCAGAGATACTATGTAGATTTATTGAAAGGCTCGGCAGTGCTAAATTGCTGTGACATTTCATGATCTGTGCCACTTTTAAACGACAAGCAGTAGCCTGTTTCCCACTGGACATCCTGACAAAGATGCTTTCTGACTTGGATTTTATTGAAACAAGGCAATGCAATGACGTAGATGCTACTGAAACAAGTACCAGAGAGACTTAGTAACTTCAAAATATACCAACAGTCTGTAGATCAGATTTAAATTTATGTTCACCATGAAAGTATACCCACTTGATAGGAACCTAATTGAAAGCCCTCATACATCAATGAAAATTAGATTGTTGTTCAATGAGGAAGCAAAGAGACTGAGCATTAGTCAACACTTTAGATCACTGCAGTCCTTCAAGGGGACACTGCAGAGCTCAAAAGAACATGCCACAGATATTATGCAAGGTATTTGGACAGAATTAAGCAGCAGTGAAGAGTACATGCATATGCACCAAATTGGTACATCACCATAAAACAAAGCATTTTGAATAAGCCTCTTCCAGGAATTTCACCTTTGAATTCTGTGCCATCAAGTCCCCTGATGGCTTCCATGGCATCCTCACTCCTCTCCAAATGCACAAAGGCATAATCCTTAACGATATCGCACTCCAGGACCGTCCCATACTCCTCAAATTTGGCCTGCAGTTCCTGGCTGGTGCAACACTGCTTAAGTTACCCACGTGAAGTTTGGTGGACGACTTGGACCCTCCCTTGCTGGCCTCGACATTGATGCAGACGCCATGCAGCTTATAGTGATGCAGATTCTCAATTGCCTCCTTTGCTGCCTCCCTGTCCTTCATGTGCACAAAGCCATAATTCTGTTGAAGGACAAGGACATAGAGGTTACAAATCAAATTAAATCTCTTCCTCCTATACACAAGCAATAGCACATGCATTTGCATTTTACATTCACATCTTGGAAAACAACGACATTATGAGGCCAGGAAATCCTTACCAAGATTCATAAAAAAATAGAAACATACAAATTGGATGCAGGTGTAGCCCATTCGGCCCTTCGAGCCAGCACCGCCATTCAAAACGATCATGGCTGATCATTCATAATCAGTACCCTGTTCCTGCTTTCTCCCATATCCCTTTATTTCTTTAGCCCCAGAGCTATATCCAACTCTATCTTGAATACATCCAGTGAATAGGCCTCCACTGCCTTCTGTGGCAGAGAAATCCACAGATTCATAACTCTCTGGAAAAAGGTTCTCCCCCCTCAGTCCTAAATGGCCTATCCTTTATTCTTAAACTGTTACCCCCGATTCTGGACTCCCAGAAGGAAAACATTTTTCCTGCAACTAGCTTGTCAATACTTTAGGAATTTTATGTTTCTTTTAGATCCCCTCTCAACCTTCTAAATTCCAGTGAACACAAACCCGGTCGACATACTCTTTCATCACATGTCAGTCTCGCCATCCCGGGAATTAACCTGGTGAACCTACGCTGCACTCCCTCAATAGCAATAACAGGCTCTCGCTTAACTTTTTTTCCCTGTTGGCAGCCGGGCAACCTTGACAGCATTTTAGGTTGCCAAATGACAGTTTAGGTGTCATTGAAGACGGTTTGCATGACGCGTGTGATAATGTGCTCGGACGAAGTGCGCAGTTACCAGTCGGAATTATGCTCAATGAAGCATTCAAATATGATGTTCAAGAAGGAACTGCAGATGCTGGAAAATCAAAGGTAGACAAAAATGCTGGAGAAACTCAGCAGGTGCAGCAGCATCTATGGAGCGAAGGAAATAGGCAACGTTTCAGGCCGAAACCCATCAGTCTGAATAAGGGTTTTGGCCCGAAACGTTGCTTTTTCCTTCGCTCCATAGATGCTGCCGCATCCGCCGAGTTTCTCCAGCACATTTGTCTACATTCACATATTATTTCTGCTTAAAATAACTCACAAACTAAACTATTCACCAATCAAGACATGATATATACCACAATGACATGCAGCAAAATTATAATACAATATCTCAACTCTTTTTACACATTGCAATTGATGCAATTTCTATTAGTTCTTTCCAGTTCCAAACAAAAATGTGGTTGGATTATCAGCATATGATCAACCTGCGTCAATAAATCCTGGACCATGGTAACATATATGCTTAACCATACAGACTACAGATTGATGCAAGCATGTTTTCTGTGAAGGACCGAAAATTACCATGACATGGCCATAGCATGGGTCGTTATTGCTATGGCACCGAAACACTCTGGCTTCCCACATAATTTATCCATAACAAAATATACAGGTTGCAAGGAAATTTCTAAAGGCATTTTATGATAATAACTGTTAAAACCGACTATACCCATCTGACAGGTTAAACATTACACTAATTGACAAGAGATGGCCAAAGGACATAACTGCAGCAAATGTTCTTTTGGTAATATGTTTAAAGGTGTCAAAACAAATAATAATATTGGGAATTAAAACACATTTGATTACATTCCATTATCAAACATAATCAATGTTTGCTCTGAAGACCATGAAGCACAATAGCGTCAGGGGGTGTGTGAATCAGTGCGGGGTGGATAGAGGGCGGGGGGGGGGGGGGGGTTGAGAAGGCAATCGGTGCGGATGGATGGATTGAGGCAGGTGAATTAGTACGTGTTGGTTGGAGTATGTAAAATTGTGAGGGGAGAGCACGGGGGATGTCAGTGGTGTTGAATGGGGGGGGATCAGTATGGGATGGATGGGGGGGGGATCAGTATAGGATGAATGGGGGGTTCAGTACAGGATGAATGGGGTAGACAGAAATGCTGGAGAAATTCAGCAGGTGAGGCAGCATCTATGGAGCTAAGGAAATAGGCAACATTTCAGGTCGAGACCCTTCTTCAGACTGTTCCCCCATTCTCCTTGAATGGGGGGGTTCAGCACAGGATGAATGGGGGGGGTCAGGACAGTGTGGATCGGAGGGTCTATGCAGGATGAAATGGGTGGTTCAGTACAGGATGAATGAGGGGATCAGTACAGGATGAATGGGGGGTTCAGTACAGGATGCATGAGGGGATCAGTACAGGATGAATGGGGATCGGCAAAAGATGAATGGGGAGATCACTACAGGATGGATGGGGGATTGGTGCAGCGGTAAATGGAGGGTGGGTCAGTACGGGATGAATGGGATGATCAGTGCAGTATGAATGGGGGAGAAGTGCAGGATGGATGGGAAGGGGGGTCAGTACAGATGAATTGGGGACCAGTGTAGGATGGATGGGGGGGGGGGTGGCAGGACAATCAATGCGAGGTGGGTAGGGTGATGAATAGATTGGGGGGGTTAGATGGGGAGGGAGCAGAGGGGATGTCAGTGAGGACTGAATAGAGGAGGGAATGGGATCAGTGCGGGATGGATAGGAGGGGTCCCAGGATAAGAGGGGTGGAGGGGGATGTACAAGAGAGAGAAAGAGGGGGGGAAGGGGCAGAGGAAGTGGGGAGGAAGGAAGGTCAGCGCTCCTCGGACAACATCGCCCCGCTGCCTTGGCCGTCCCTGTCCAATGCCAAAGTGCCGCCGCCTCCTCCCCTGCTCCGCCAGCCGACAGCAAGGTGCGGGGCTGAGCGATGCAGCTCTTAGATCCTATAGCTGTAGGATCTTTGGTGCAGCTGCTTCAGACGGCGGAAGGAGACCTCCCTCTCCCTCCCTCCCTCCCGGCCTCGGCATGCGAGAGGGGTTGGTTTGAAAGCACCGTTAGCGGAGTTGCAAGCAGCGAACGTTATCACGGCGATAGAGCCGCTGATGGCAAATCCGCAAAAGGCGCTTTGAAAACACCCCCTCCCACACACCGAGGCCAGGAGGAGGGGGAGGGAGAGGGAGGCCTCCTTCCGCCGGGCTGGGTGCGGGAGGAGGAGGCGGTGGAGCCGCTGTCGCGGCCGCTGTTTAGGGGCCCGTCATTTGCCCCGACCCTTCGTCACCACGCACCTAGTATCTTTCATCCGCATCAAAGATCCTAGAAGAACACAGTCGCCGACCCGAAACGTCAGTTCCTATTCGCCGGAGATGCTGCCTGACCCGCGGTGTTACTCCAGTTTTTTGCGTCTACCGGTATAAACCAGTATTTGGGTGCCAAGCCAGGCAAAATGAGTCGGCGTTTAGGTTGCCCGGGGGCACTTTCTGTGGTCAATGGCACCCCGGGCAACCGCTAATTTCGAGCCCTGAATAATGTCCCTTCCTCAAATTAGGAGACCAAATTGCACACAATATTCCAGGTGTGGTCTCACCAGGACCCGGTACAACTGCAGTAGGACTTCCTTGCTCCTAAACTCACATCCTCCTGCAATGAAGGCCAACATGCCATTAGCTTTCTTCACTGCCTGCTGTACCTGCTTGCTTATTTTCAGTGACTGATGTACAAGCACACCAGATCTCCTTGCACCTCCTTTTTACTAATCTGGCAACATTCAGATAACTGCCTTCTTGTCATTGCCACAAATGTGGATAACCTCACATTTATCCACATTATACTGCATCTGCCATGCATCTGCCACTCACCCAAACTACCTTGCACCCTCATTGCATCCTCCTCGCAGCTCACACTGCTACCCATCTTTGTGTCATCCGCAAACGTGGTGATGTTACATTTAATTCCTTTGTCTAAATTGTTCATAAATATTGTAAATCACTGGGTTCCAGCAACGAGCCTTGCTAGTCACTACTAGTCCTACCCGTCACTGCTCTCCAAATGCACTGCTATTACAAGCTTGTTCAAGACCAATAGTTTTCCTCATTCACCAGTACCTGCAACACTCGACAAGAAGCCTGGTGGGTCCACATTGGCTACAGAAACAAGAGTTCAAAGAAGTTCAAGATGAGTTTATGCACATAAAAAGCAATTTTTTTGACATTATTATCAGAATTAGCAATCTCTAAACAAGTATGGATTACTTAGGAAATGACAGTACTGACTTGTTAAAAGCAAATTGTGTCCATCTGACGTGATTTTTTTTAGTGGAAGTAACAGAGTTGATTGGGAATGTTGACTTCCTCAGGCATTTGATAAGCAGAAATAAGTCTGATCATGTAGATTAAATTCATGGTATTTAACAAACTATAGCCAAGTGGAAGAAGGTTGAATATTATAAAACAGTAGTATAAAAGACAGTTTATCCACAAGAATGAAGGAAAGCAGAGAGTGGAGGTTGTCTGGTGGTGGCGGTGGGATGTTTTCAAGATTAGAGGCTTGTGAGCAGCGGGATTGGTGCTGCGAAATTAGCTGTTTGTCATAGGTATTAATGAGTTTGAATATTAGTGAAGAAGGTGTCTAATGGTATAAGAGCAGAAAGGTCAACTTAGAAATTGGGTATGGCAGATGGAATTTAACTAGGACAATTGTAAAGTGGGAAATTCAACCAGGGCAGGATGTAGATGGCAACGGCTGGCACCTGGGGAGTGTGGCTAGATTGGCATGATGGTTCACAGACAGGGTCAAAGTGTGTCTGCTTCTGTACTGCACAACACTGACTCTTACAAAGTGAATGGCAAACGAACCACAACAGGAACACAAAGACATATTTTAAAAGAAAGCAAGTGTCTAGGTTGAAGTGTCAGGGCCAAAATGAAAGCAGATTTAATAGCAAATTTCTGAAAGGAAGGGAATTTGCAAAACTCTGGGTTAGAGAGTCAGACAATGTGTCTGAAGAAGGGTCTCGACCCCGAAAAACGTTGCCATTCCTTCTCTCCAGAGATGCTGCCTCACCCGTTGAGTTACTCCAGCATTTTGTACCTCCGATTTAAACCAGCATCTGCAGTTCTTTCTTACACAGGAAATTGACTAGTTTGATTACTCTTGGCTAATTCAAATAGCCTCCTAAACAGATAATTTAGATAAACAGATAACAATATACTGTACTCAACCCCATTTTACTAGCCCTGTTCACAATAGGAGCCTCTCTCCAGTCAACTTCTGAGTTACCAAACTTCTGAATTCTCTGGGGTGGAACCCTCTCCAAGATAGACGTGAAGCTCACCGTTTCACCTGTTTTTACAAAATGTTAAATGGTCAGCTCGACATAGATTACAAGACCACACCCAAACCAATTAGGAGCAGACGAGGGCATTCGATCCAATTTGAGATTCCAGCTACCAAGACAGATGTGTACAGCAATTCGTTCTTCCACCCGCACAATTAAAGCATGGAATAATCTCCACCTACTATAGTTACCCAACAGATGCAACTAAATTTAAGGTAGCTCTTTCTTCCCAAAACCCTTTCTGGCTTCACCCCACCCCCCACCACCTCCAGTTTAAATTCCATTTGGAATATTTTGGAGGACCAAGAAACCAAGAACTATACTCTGTTTCAAGCCACTGAAACGAACCATCAGGATGACCTGAGCTCCCACTCGTGTGAGGCGCCATCTCTCCTCTCCCTCCTTCAGAGACACAACTTGCACTCGGGGTCCCACTGCCCCGGGGCGACACCGGCCCGAATCCCCGTCCCCGTCCCCACCTTGATCAGGTCGCACTCGCTGACCGGTCCGTACTTCTCGAACAGGGAGCGGATCTCCTCGACGGTGGTGGGCCGCGACAAGTTGCCCACGAAAATCTTCACCATCTTCCTTGTTCTTTTGGAGCGTTTGGAGATGAATAGTGGATAAAGCAGGAGAGGGAGGAAATACGAACTACTGAGCAACAACACAAGTTTAAAAACAACAAACGCCGGCGACTCTCCGACTCGACTCCGCCAACGAGGGCAAAGAAAATGGCGCCGCTTGTCTCCCCGCTCTCTCCTTACGTTTACGCGCTCTCCTCGCACCCACGCCTCTGATTGGACAACGATCGTGTCGTTCATCACGCCGACTGCGCTGATTGGGTGATACTCAGCGGATGTGTGCTCTGATTGGGCGCTTGCGCTGTCAACCATCGCAATAGACCCCGCCCCTTGTTGGCCTGCTCGTGCCGGAACCGATCAACAGCGGCCAATCACAGGGGGCGGGAGACCAGTATGGGTTAAAAAAAAAATTTGCAACAGCCACATGTTAAAAATATCTTTTGTGCAGGAAGGAACTGCAGATCAAAGCTACAAACTACAATGATCTTTGCTGCAGATGCTGGTTTAAACAGAGGATAGACACAAAAATGCTGGAGTCACTCAGCTGTCTGGAGAGAAGGAATGGGTTGCGTTTCGGGTCGAGACCCTTCTTCAGACTCTCTTTTGTCCAGTTTGATCCCAGATAAATGGTCACCCATATGATGTTGAAGTTGAATTTCTTCCCACAGAAAATTATGAATCTCCGGAATTCGCTGCTCTATTTCAAGTTCAATTTCACTGTAATATACATGAGTATGATATGGTACAGGTACAATGAAAAATCTTGCTTAACCTCTGGAGAGCTATTGTGATGTAATCCTTAAATATACTACGGTTAAGAAGGAGGAATCAAAATTAAGGTTAAGAAAGATTAAGTCAAGTCAAATCAAGAGAGTTTATTGTCATGTGTCAGAGAGAACAATGAAATTCTTGCAGGAATTTTGATTCATGATAAGATGGGGAATCAAACGGCTGTGGGGACAAGGCAAAGTAATTAAAATGAGGTTTCTTAAATTACCTGTGATGTACCTGAATGCCAGGTAGACACAAAATGTTGGAGAAACTCCACGCATGAGGCAGCATCTATGGAAAGAACGAATTGGCGATGTTTCGGGTCGAGACCCCTTTTCAGATTGATTTCAGGGGAGGGGGTAGGTCAAAGAAAGAATGTAGGCGGAGACAGTGGGACTATTGGGAGAACTGGGAAGTGGGGGGGGGGGCAATGAAAATGGAGAGCAAGGGCGACCTGGAGTTGGGGAAGTCAATGTTCATACTGCTGGGTGTAAACGGCTTTGTTAAGACGGACTGACTGGAGGTGTTCAGCATAATGATCGCCGAGCCTGCGCTTGGTCTCGCTGATGTAGAGAAGTTGACACATGGAACAGCGGATGCAGTAGATCAGTTTCGAGGAGGTGCAAGTGAACCTCTGCCTCACCTGGAATAACTGTTTGGGTCCATGGATGGAGTCGAGGGGGGAAGGTAATGGGACAGGTGTTGCATCTCCCGTGGTGTAAACTACCCAAGCAAAATATGAGGTGCTGTTCCTACAATTTGTGCTGGGCCTCACTCTGACAATTGAGGAGGCCCAAGACAGAAAGGTCAGATTATGAATGGGAGTGGGAGTTGAAGTGCTGGGCCGCCGGGAGATTAACTTGGTTAAGACGGCCTTAAAGCAAAGTAATGCTCATATTTCATATGCCTGCTGGGAAGAGACCTTGAAAACACCTGTCTATCAAATCAGGTTATCACTACTGGGGAAAGGCATTATAAACATCAATGTTTATAATTGTTGTTAGCAATACCCCAGGAGTTGGAAGTAACAATAACAGGGATTGAAGCAGGACTCCTGAAATTATGTTTGCAAACAAGAATATATTGACAGTGGCAATACTCCTGGGAACAGTTTGGAAACAACATTGAGTGGGTCTCGTGCAGAACTAGCAGAAACAATGTTTGTAAGCAGCCAATTATGAGTAGGTGCATTACTGCTGGAGACTGTTTGCAAACAGGTGCCGATGCCTCAGCAGAGATGCAAATAATCTTCCTCTTGGAGTCCCTTGAGAATGAGGATTATTTGCTTTCACTCCAGTTATGTGATTTTGAGATGGCTGGAATGGCCTATATGGGAACTCAAGATTCTTCCATGGATGGGGAAGGTGGTGGCTGATCCAGTGTGTGAGTGATCCAGTCCTTACACAGGGTTCTTATGTGTTCACAGCATCCAACCTTAATGTTCTCAAAGCTAGCAACAGGGAACTGTAGATGCTGGTTTGCAAAATAAGCCATAGACTGCTGGAGTAGCTCAACGGGTCAGGCAGCACTTCAGAAGAATATGGGTAGGCAACTTTTGGAGGTCTGGACACTTCCAATTGTTTCTTCAGGCTGATTGTGTGTCGGGGGGGGGGGGGGGGGTAATGAAAATAGAGAGCAAGGGTGACCTGGAGTTGGGGAAGTCAATGTTCATACTGCTGGGGTGTAAACTACCCAAGTGAAATATGAGGTGCTGTTCTTCCAATTTGCGCTGGGCCTCACTCTGACAATGGAGGAGACCCAGGACAGAAAGGTCAGATTGGGAATGCGAGGGGGAGTTGAAGTGCTGGGCCACCGGGAGATCAGCTTTGTTAAGACGGACTGACTGGAGGTGTTCAGCATAACGATCGCCGAGCCTGCGCTTGGTCTCGCTGATGTAGAGAAGTTGACACATGGAACAGCGGATGCAGTAGATCAGTTTCGAGGAGGTGCAAGTGAACCTCTGCCTCACCTGGAAATACTGTTTGGTACCATGGATGGAGTCGAGGGGGGAAGGTAAAGGGACAGGTGTTGCATCTCCCGTGGTGTAAACTACCCAAGCAAAATATGAGGTGCTGTTCCTACAATTTGTGCTGGGCCTCACTCTGACAATTGAGGAGGCCCAAGACAGAAAGGTCAGATTAGGAATGGGAGTGGGAGTTGAAGTGTTGGGCCGCCGGGAGATTAACTTGGCTAAGACGGCCTTAAAGCAAAGTAATGCTCATATTTCATATGCCTGCTGGGAAGAGACCTTGAAAACACCTGTCTATCAAATCAGGTTATCACTTCTGGGGAAAGGCATTATAAACATCAATGTTTATGATTGTTGTTAGCAATACCCCAGGAGTTGGAAGTAACAATAACAGGGATTGAAGCAGGACTCCTGAAATTATGTTTGCAAACAAGAATATATCGACAGTGACAATACTCCTGGGAACAGTTTGGAAACAACATTGAGTGGGTCTCGTGCAGAACTAGTAGAAACAATGTTTGTAAGCAGCCAATTATGAGTAGGTGCATTACTGCTGGAGACTGATTGCAAACAGGTGCCTATGCCTCAGCAGAGATGCATATAATCTTCCTCTTGGAGTCCCTTGAGAATGAGGATTATTTGCTTTCACTCCAGTTATGTGATTTTGAGATGGCTGGAATGGCCTATATGGGAACTCAAGATTCTTCCATGGATGTGGAAGGTGGTGGCTGATCCAGTGTGTGAGTGATCCAGTCCTTACACAGGGTTCTTATGTGTTCACAGCATGCAACCTTAATGTTCTCAAAGCTAGCGACAGGGAACTGTAGATGCTGGTTTGCAAAATAAGCCACAGACTGCTGGAGTAGCTCAACGGGTCAGGCTGCACTTCAGAAGAATATGGGTAGGCAACTTTTGGAGGTCTGGACACTTCCAATTGTTTTCTTCAGGCTGATTGTGTGTCGGGGGGGGGTGTTGGTGGAGAAGAAAGCTGGAAAACAGGAAGGGCAGAACAAAACCTGACAGAACCGTTCCCTCCGCAACTCCCTGGTTAACTTGTCCCTTCCCACCCAAACCTCCCCCTCCCCAGGTACTTTCCCCTGAAAATGCAAGAGATGCAACACCTGTCCCTATAGCTCCGCCCTCGAATATGTCCAAGGGCCCCTGTAGGAGACATTCATGCTTAGGCTAATTACTGTTAGCATCTTATACTATTTTGTCTAGATATTTCTAGCAGTATTATTTTGAAAGCTTGGGGTTGGGCTTCTGATACGTAGATGAGCGTTACATATATCATACCAGGGGAGGGTGTGGGCAGATCAGGCGACCAGGCATGGGAGAGAGAATACATTTCTTACCAGATCACATAGTAAGAATGGAAAGTTACAATTTGTATAAGAACAAAGAGGATCTAGTATGTTCACTTTTTTGTCTGTACAACTACTTCAATAAAGAATCAATTAAACTGGAAATAACAACTGGAGGATCTGTTTATTTTTATCGTCTGCGTACGATCACTCGTATCTGCCCGTGTAGTAATGGCAACAGAAAGGTGGACATTGGAAAAGTTTGAAATTGCCATCTATCTATCTATCTATCCATCTATCCATCTATCCATCTATATCTATCAATACCTATCTATATCTATATCAATACCTATCCATATCTATTTTCTATCTTCTATATATCTATATCAATCAATCAATCAATCAATCAATCTGATTTATTCATCATATACACAACAAAGTGCAGTGAAATGAACTTGCCAGCAGCGGTACAATCAAAAAGAACACACAATACACTACAAAAATTCAACACAAACATCCACAACAGCATTCTTCACTGTGGTGGAAGGCACAAAGTATAGTCAGTCCTCCTCCATTGTTCCCCCGTGGTCGGTGCCATAAACCTCCGCCGCTGCAGGCAGCCAGATGCACAGGCCCTCTCGTCTGGAAGGCAAGTCCAGAATCAGTGCTTCCCCATGTTGTAGGCTGCAGTGCTTCAGGATGTTGTAGGCTGCAGGCCGGCAGTCGGAGCTCATCTCCAGGGATCCCAGGTGAGGGATCCCGCTCCGGAAGGTAAATCCACGCCGCGCCCGCAGATAGAAGCTCCGCAGACCGCGGCTTCAAGATGTTGTAGGCCGCGGGACGGCGGTCAGAGCTCATCTCCGGGGATCCCCAATGAGGGATCCCAGGCTCTGGTCACCGCGCCCGCGGTGAGAAGCTCCAAGGACCGCAGCTTCAGGATGTAACAATCCGTGGGGCAGCGATCGGAGCACTACTTTCTGGCGACCCCGGCATGGGTTCGCCCCGCTACATGATGTAAAAATGTTAACAGCAACTTCAACGTTGTTGTGCAGAAAATTAGAGATGAAGTTGCATGCAAAAAATATGGATCTCAATAGACGAGACAACTGATACAGTGGGGAGATGTGTTGCCAATGTGGTCATCGGTACACTGCAGGCAGGTCAACCATCAAAGGAGTATTTCTTGACATTGGAAAAATTGGAGAAGTCAAAGAGCTCAACTATTGCTCAGTTGTTTACATCTTCACTTGCTGTACTTTGTACTTAAAGTTCCTGGCGATGTAGGTAAAGACATACAAGGAAAATGTTAGAGGGGAATTTAGCTAACAAAGATCTTGAAGAAATACAAAACATAGCTTAAGTTCTCAAAGGTAGTTGTAATGCACAAGATATTGACATGAATATAGAGTTTGTAGCTTGTTTCAGGTATGCACCAGTGACCTCAGCTGGGGTAGAAAGAAGTTTTTCACAACTGAAGCATATTCTGTCTGACAGACGGCATAGTTTTACACCAGATATTTTGAAAAAAATGCTAGTAATTATGTGCAACCAGGCAACTTTGGTCATTTAATGTAGTATATACCTTTACATTATCATTTTAAAGCATATTTTGGTGGCGGAAATAAATGCCTTTTTTTTGTCAATTAATGGCTTTTATCGTGCCTTTTTTGTAATTTTATTATGCACTTTTGCCTGCCTATTTCAGAGATTTTTAGCACCTAATCATCCTGGCTCTGGTCTTCAGTTTAAGAAGGAAGTGCAGATGCTGGAAAATCGATGGTAGACAAAAATGGTAGGGAATCTCAGCAGGTGAGGCAGCACCTATGGAGCGAAGGAAATAGGCGCCGTTTTGGGTCGAGACCCTTGAACCGAAACGTCGCTTAATTGTCATCTGAGTCACTCTCGAGCAGAGCATCCTCCTCATCAGACATGTCACTGTCAGAGGCAGATGATGCAGCTGGGTCCTCTCCCATGTCAGGCCTCATTGCCCTCATCCCTTCTGCATGCCACAAGCTGATGGCTGGCCGGGGATCAAAGTCCTTGATGTTACTGCCATACAGCATGTTGAGGAGCTGGTCTGTCACCTGGAGGGACCTTCTGATGCTGGTCATCAGCTGCTTTAGCCTGCTGAAGCCTCGCTCAGCCTCAGCTGAACTTGCCGGTATGGTAAGGACGAGGTCAAGGAGAGTGCAGATGTTAGGTAGCTCTTCTCTCATCACAGGGATGATGGCTGACCAGGTCAGGGCCTTCTTGCTGAAGCTATGTAGAGTCATTAAAAGTTATTAACAATACAACTTGTTACATGAGAATATTTATGAAATTAAGTTTTGAATTCTTCAAAAGTAATACAATATTACAAATGCATCATTTAAAAAGAATATTTGAACATTTACTTTGATTGGGAGCTGATCACCACTTTCAGGAGGTCCAACTTTACTCCCAGTTTTGTTGGGTCCACGTGTTGTACTGTGGTTAGGCTGCCCTTGAAGTGCTGTGCCAGTGACTGGACAGCTTCATTTAAAAAATGTGCGGAAAATAAAGAAAATAAATATTGAATCAGTCGACTACTAGCTCTTAGGGCACATGCTTTGAACTTATGTTGCACTTAATCAACTGATGTCACTGTCAGTGTGGAGAATTTCTTCCTGTATTTTGATATAAAATCTCAAGTATGTAATCATTGTTATAGACTAGTTGTAACTTTACCTTTACGTTTACGGTAAAGTTTAGATTATGATCCATTGTAGCTCAAAACAGAAAGCTTTATAAAGAAGTAACGTGCAGCAAATTCAGAGAGAATCATATAGTGAATCATACATTATGATTTGCTCCAAATTTCCTCCAGTGTGGTATTAAAAATATCTGACTCCTACAAGGAACTAGGCTTTGCAATTGAAATGAATTACTATGAGGTGAACGGAATTAAACATACTGAACAAAAATATGCAATACATCATACTTTAAAAAATCTACATATTTTAAGATTTACTTGAGTTGTTCTGTAAAAAAGCCCATGAACATTTTTCAACATTACTCTTACTGAAATATCACCTGATAGTTTGCCGTCTGGCCAGAAGTTGAAGCTGACGATCTTCATTGCCTCGCAGACTCCGTCACTCAAGTCATGAAATCTGCCTTGAAGACTTGTTGCCAGACCATGCAGCAGTTGTGTCAGTCCAGCCTCAATGTCGGTGCTGCCGGTCAGATCTCCCTGAAAATGTGCTTGAAATTCCTGATGTATGAGAAAAAAAAATTATAATGCAGTGATTAATGATTTTTTTTTCTGTTAGGTAACACCAATACGTTCATGAAATGTAAAACAACTTCATTTTGCTAAACTGCAACAAAACTGTTGTGTAGAAATGTGAACCTATCTTTAAATGTGTGTATGACTGACAAAAAAAATGCTGCGTCAACATGGTTTCAGTGTTTTTTCTTTTAATCTTACAATTCATTGCATGTTAACCTTTGACAAGAATTACCTTTCCTTGTACATTACAAGCGTGGTTTCAGCAGCATGAATGGAACTACATTTGCGTTGATGTTGACTTCTGTACCACAAGGGACACCTGTGCAATGATACAATCAAAAATGGACATCAAATGAATTAATGGACTTACTTATCATTACACACGGAAACGTTAGTGTACATTCTATCATTAAAAAACTGTTTGAAATTAGCACATCCCTGCGGAAATATAAATGGAACTATAGTAAAATTTAACATTAATTTTCTTATTATTGGGACTAGCCAAAATGAAAATGCCTTCAAGTGGCATTTAAGCATATTATCAGCAATTTTGGTGGGTGTTTTCTCTGTAAAATTAAAGTTTGTGGTGTAGCCTGAAATGCGAAGTAAAGTTGATGGCTGATTGGCAGAAAACCACAGCAGTTGTGAAAGTGTTGAGTTTATGGTCATAGTGCACCATTAGTTCATTGCTCATATTTATAGTATTCTTGATATCCATATTTTAAAAATAAAAAATACTCAGTCATTCTGTAATGCTTGATATTGCTCACCTTGGAAAGTATAATGACAACATCGTACAGGAAAAGGATATACATCAGCACATCCCTGTGCTCCAACAGCTTGTTGAATCCCTTTGTCTTGGCCCCGGCTTCACTGGAAGTGCCCACCTGTGCTTGAAGCTGCAACAATAATGAGAGAGATTGAAAGGTGGTATTAATGAGCCAGGAAAACAGTAACGCACATGTATTTGATGTGCTTAATGATTACTATTTGGTTATAACTATTTATTTTGGAGGAATGACATGCCTCATCCTCATTCATTTTTATCTGGAATCTTCCATGAAAGTTCTAAAATCATGACATGTAGTTATTTCATTTCATAATTGTAATTGATTCTAGTTTCAGAAAAAAACTAATTAATACCTGACAGAGATGAGGCACAATCGCTTGGTAGCGTCTGAGGAAATTTCTTATGGCCCGTTCAAAGTGGGAAATCCATCTTGTTCCTCCCACCCTCGTCGGGATTTCTGGAGCGATTCCAACTGCTTCCGCAGACACTTTGAGGGCACTTCTGTTTTTTGAACTGTTCCGGTAGAACAAATATAAGTTCAGAAACAGAGAGTTGACTGTGTTACACAGGTTGACTCCCTTCATGGCGTCCTTGCAGGCCAACTCTAGATGATGGGCAGACCAATGCACTGCCTGTACTTCGGGATTCAGACCCTTCATCAAGGTTGCGACGCCACGTTTCCTCCCCTGCATCACACTTGCTCCATCAGAACTGAAACCCACCAGTTACTGGGACACTTCCTCTTTATCCATCTCCAGTCTGTGCTTCTGAGCATCAGAGCAGCTTTGATGGACTCGGCATCTGCAGTTACCACCTTTGCCACTGCCACAAACTCTGTGTTGATGGTACCATCGCATGCATGCCGGACATAGACAATCTCATCTTCAGTGATAGAAGAATCAATTGTCCCATCACTGATGATGGAGACAAATGGAGACTTCTTCACACGCTGGACTATGCTTCGTCTTTCCACCTGTTCATGAAATTGAATACAAAATGACCTAATTCAGTGATTAAATTAACAGACCTGATTTACAATAATATATGTAATGAGATGAATATTGTTTCTATCTACGGAACACTTATGTACTTCCGCTATGAAATGGATGAAGACCTGAGCTGCACGGTCATTCTGGTAGGCCGTGCCGATATCGAGGCCCTTCACACTATCCAGCTGACACAGCCAGACGTAGTCGGTGAAAGGCCTGCTTTCTATAGCCATGGCATGGGCGTTCCTCAATAGGTGTTCCAGCCGATGAATGGTTGTCTCGATAATTTTCTCGATCATCCTTTCTGCTTTTAATGATCCCGCCTCCGCATGTCTTGCTGCCATTATGCCAACTGCTTTTTGGCGGTTCTCGCTCTCTTCATGTCTCTTGACTGAGTGCAGCTTAAAACTCGTGCTACCATTAAAAAAACATATTCTGTGTTTTCCCTGGCTCTCCCTTCACGTTTGCCTCCCTGCAAACCTGGCAGAACGTTCCCCCTTTCTTCTCATCATACCTCAACCATTTGTGATCACGTTCCCATTCCTTCCTGCAACTTCTTGATCTTTTCTCATCCTCATACTCGTTATCCCTTTCATTTTTTCTTTTCGCTGCCTCATCCCTTGGGTTTGCCACATTTTTCAGGTAACACCACATGATTGATCTCGAGGATCCACAGGCTGACTTATGGAAAGAAGCATGTGCATGGAGCCCCACGTGTCACATTAGTGATGTATCGGGCGTGCTGAATTCAAGTCGCATTTTTATTGCCCTTTTTATTTTGACTAGATTAAGTGGTCAGTGGCCTCACTCTTCCTTGAAAACTGTCGATGTCCCAAAGACTTGGTCTTACACAACCAGTGCAAGTCTCTCTCTCTCTCTCTCACTCTCTGTTTCTCATTCTCACACAGTATTCTCACTATTTTACACCTCACGAGCATGTCATTTTCATTCTCTTTCTCTCATATATCTCTTTCATAATGTACATTCTCTCGTATATCTCTTTCATATCATACATTAAGGATGCTACAGATACATTTGCCCAATACTCATTCATTCAATCCCAGGTAAGACCAGGTAAGATTAAATGTTAATTGGGTTATTTCACGATCTGCCTGACCCGCTGAGTGCAACATTTTTTATTTCAGATTTTTCACATCTACAGTACTTCGCTTGTATGTTGTACTTTTCCACTAGAAGTAGTATTTTTTTTTACATAATTATTTAAATCCTCACACCAAAGAATAAGAAAGCTAGCTGGTTGGTTCAAAATAAATCATGTATATAGTGTAAGGTTACTTGTGAGGCATTTGGAGTTAATTCTTGTTAGTTTACCATGCTTTTCTACATTTGTATATATATTTTTGTAAATAAATCTAAGATAATTTACAATGTGTATTGGTCAGGGATATTTATCAGTAAGTGCGATTGATGGAATCACGTTTAACAGTGAGCTGATTACCAGTAGGTTTAAGATGGAACTGCGGATGCTGGAAAATCGAAGGTAGACAAAAATGCTGGAGAAACTCAGCGGGTGACTGAGACAGCATCTATGGGGAGTAGGAAATAGGCCACGTTGCGGGTCTAGACCCTTCTTCAGACGTCTGAAGAAGGGTCTCGACCCGAAAAGTCACCTATTTCATTCGCTCCATGGATGCTGCCTCGTCACCCGCTGAGTTTCTCCAGCATTTTTGATTACCAGTAGGTGTTAATTAGGCTACAATAACCCAAATGTGGGGTGGAATATTTACAGATAATGTTTAATTGAGAAAAAGACAAACATTAGGAAGCAGACTGAACTCGAGTAGACACTGGTCCTACCAACATTCAGTTCGCCATCTAACAAACCTCAACCTACCTTGGATTTACAAACTTATTTTTCCTTTATCAATTCTCAACTACTTTTCTGGCGAAGAAAGGCTTTGGGTTATTATACCCTACCTGTGGAATAAATGCTTCCAACCAGCACAACTGAATTTGTCCGTCTCAATTTCAGGGCATCCTCTTGAAGGTACGTTTCACCTCATCTCCCCAACAAGATCCTCAATTAAGCCATTTTACTTCCTTTTAAATGGATTACGAAACCTCATTCATAATTGAGACGTTTAGATACTTCCTGTAACTGCTTTACCTTTTAATTCTGGCACATTTTCTTTGTGTCCATGTCTTCAAACATCATTCTCGCACACTTTATCTCAAGGTTTATTTCTTTTCTTTGCCTCATCCCTTCGGCTGCCCTGCCTTTGGAACATCTCCCACCAAGAGATGGACCTCAAATAAGGGAATTACTGCTCCACTTTGTCAATGACGATGGCAGCCAAGATGTGGTGTCAGATAGGCCGGGATTAGAGGGTGCAAACGAACAAAAAGTATTGGGGGTTAGGGCCAGGATTGCTATCCAAGGTAGGATGGTGTTGATACCTTGGGGTTTGACAATGAGAAGAGGAATCAAGGGCTCGCAGATGATTTGAATGAAAGTTGAGACCTGACAAAACTTAAGGAGAGGGGAGAATGGGAGTTGCAATGACAGTTTGATGTTAGCTTTGTTTCACAGAATGTTTTGTTTCCTGCCCAGCTCCCATTGCTTTGCACGGAACATTAACAGTTTTGTTTGCTGAGCTAACCTTGCAGAAAATAAAATGGTGAGACAGACCAGGAATGATTCATTGGACCCTTCCTGCTTGGACAAATATTTAGGCAAAATCTGAAACTGTTAAAAGTATGTGACAAAAGTAAGGAAAATGATAAGGAATAAAACTTTATTTGTTTTCCGAAATAGGTAATAAAAACACTACAGTTAGCGAGAATTCAGATTACACATCAGATTGCAGGAAATCTAAGTCATAAGACCATTTTGTTGTGGTTAGCCCTTTATTAGCAACTAAACAAAAAAATACCCTATACAATGTTGGCAGCAGCTGTTTGCACTGCAGCTTATATTGAGTAACTACGGTATGAGCTCATAAATGCAACTGACGGATATAACATGCATCAAAATGCCTTTATTTTTTTAAATAAATAAATAATTTAAAAAATACAGCATAAACAATATAACTAAGATTTAATGTTCTACCTTAGAGAAGTACAGAGTAACCACACACACACACACACACACACACACATACACACTCACACACACACACACAAAATCAGTAAACACTCACTTTCACAAATATTACATATGCATGATCAAATTAAAGGCATACATTAAAAACAACGAAGTCTGAAGAAGTGTCTCGATCCGAAACGTCGCCGATTTCTTTTGCTCCATAGATGCTTGCTGCCTCACCCGCTGAGATTCTCCAGCATTTTTGTCTACCTTAAGAGGGAGAGAAGGGATCAGATTTGGGATTTTTTTATCCCGCGAAAATGCGTATTTCCTTTAAGGGTATTGAAAAGTCATTTGTTAAGCCTGAAGAAGCGTTTAAATATGCCCAAACTATCGTTGAAAGGAAAGGGAGGTTTGGCAGATCTGAACCATTTTAAGCAATGCTTTGTCTGGGGATAGTTACACTGTTATCTTTGGAATGTTGAATCAAGGACACTTTCTGTTTAAAACGAGTAAACAACTCAACAGATGGGAATGGTATATACCAGAAAGCATATAATTGCTTATTAGATTATAATATTATAACCAATTATAAGAACTTATCCTATTAACAACTTAATAAGTTATGCATGTTAGATTAGAATACTAATAAAAACAAAAATAAAAAATAATGAACTAACATACTAATATGAATTCTTAATAAACTGAAACCCTATCTATAAGTGGGAGGAGGGGATGAGAAACGAGCAACTGGCTTAGGTCCAGGGGCACGTCTCGTTAACCCCTTCAACCATCAGTTGATTCTTATTGAAGTCAAAAGTATCGGTTTAATAATTAGCAGTTAAAATTCCGATATATATATATGTTATAATGAGGCCCCGTTTTAATATTATAATATGTTATGATTAACCAAGAGAGCGGAGCTATTTGTGCAAACAACGCAATGGAAGTCAAAACAAGGTTTTTTCCCACCTACAGGTGGGACACTCGCTACAGTGCCGACTATATCAGACACTGTATCTTCACTTTTTTAGGTTTTTTTTTATCACATAAAATCACTTGTTTGTGTTTTGTGTTTAGTGATAAGCGTAAAATGGACATACCAGCAAAACTTAAAAACTCAAAAGCTCCCCCAATACCTAAAGACCTAGGATATGGATGCACCACAAGATTTAAAGGTACTATAATTATTCAAAATGCATGACACCACACAAAAGAACCTAGGAGGAATCTCATTTTGTAGTTGGAATATAAGAGGTATTAACGAACCTTTTAAAAGGGGTAAGATACTAGCTCAGCTGAAATTGTACAACTCCGACATTACCTTCCTACAAGAAACACACCTAAAATCTCAGGATCAAGTTAGGTTGAGGGCGAAATGGATAGGTCAAACATACCATTCTTCATTTACTTCAAAATCTAGAGGCACGTCAATCATCATAAGAAAAGGTATACCATTTAAAGCAAAGAATATTATAACAGATATAGAAGGGAGATACCTAATAGTTAATGGAGAAATCCATGACACTCCACTTACTTTGGTAAATATATATGCCCCTAACTTTGATAACCCCCACTTTTTCAATAAAATTTTCAACATAATTGCAGATGTTATAATAGGAGGAGACTTTAACTGTGTTTTAGATCCGTACTTAGATAAATCAAGTCAAAAACAGAGAGGGAATATGAAATCGAACTGGTGAACTTCTCAATACCTATATAAACAACACTAATATAGCAGATGTTTGGAGAATTGTTAATCCAACTGGCAGGGAATACTCGTTTTACTCAATGGTACATAAGACATACTCACGTATAGACTACTTTCTGCTGGATACAAAATTAATCCCCCAAACATCTAATGCAATATACCACACAAACTCGATTTCAGACCATTCTCCACTAACTTTCTTTTTAAAACTGGAAGGATTGTCTAAGAATAAATCGTTTTGGAGATTTAATTCTCAAATTCTAAAAGATCCACAAGCGAGTATATATGTAAAAGAACAAATGGAGGTCTTTTTTCAAATAAATGATACTCCAGATATATCGCCTACTGTATTATGGGAATCTTTTAAAGCATACATTAGGGGTATTATAATTTCATATCAAGCTTTTCAAAATAAAAAGAATAAGAATAAACAAAGACAGTTAGAAGAACTTATTAGACAAATGGATATAGATAATGCTAAAGATCCATCAATAGATAAACATAATAAAATAATAATTTTGAAATTTAAATTAAATAAATTATTATCTGCCAAACTTATAAGACTTTTTCAAATTACAAAACAAGAGCATTTTGCAGTTGGGGATAAACCGCATAAACATTTGGCTCGCCAGCTAAAAAAACGAGAAAAGGAACATACTATACCAAAGATCAAATCAGACAAAGGGGAATTATTAACAACACCGAAGGATATTAATAATATTTGCGCAATTTTATGAGAATTTGTATACATCTAAAACGACAATTGATTCCAATAATATCACAAAGTTCTTGGATACCTGTAATCTTCCAAAGTTAGAGCTGAAGGAACAAGAGGAACTGGGTGCACAAATCTCAATTAAGGAATTAGAAGATACAATAAACTCACTAAAGAATGGAAAAACACCAGGCCCTGACGGATTTACTAATGAATTTTATAAAAGCTTTTATGATAAAATGATACCAAGATTACAAAAAATGTACCAATATGCTTTTAAAAAACGAATACTACCTGATACATTAGCGGAATCAACGATTACATTAATACCTAAGAAAAATAAAGACTTAGAAGAACCTGGTTCATATAGAGCTATAGCATTGTTAAACACAGATCAAAAAATATTAGCGAAAACATTAGCTAGAAGATTAAGTAAATACATTAGTAAATTAATAAACCCAGATCAGACGGGGTTTATCCCTAAGAGATACTCATCTAACAATATGAGACGTCTACTCAACATAATGCACTCACACAAATCTGAAGATCAAGAATTATCAATTATTTCGCTGGATGCTGAAAAAGCATTTGATCAAGTAGAATGGAATTATATGGACAAAGTATTACAAAAATATCAACTGGGGGAGAATTTTATTCTATGGATCAAGTTACTATATAACAAACCTACAGCTAGAATACTAACTGATAACATATTATCCTCGAAATTCCAACTATCAAGGGGAAATAGACAAGGATGCTCATTATCACCACAGCTGTTTGCTCTCATTATTGAACCGCTAGCAGAAAAAATTAGAATACACCCTGATATCCATGGATATAATACTAAAGATTCATATAATAAAATATCTTTATACGCGGATGATATATTACTGTACATTACAAAACCTCAAATCACTATACCAAATATATTAAATTTAATTGAAGACTTTGGATCTTTTTCTGGATATAGAATAAATTGGAATAAAAGTGAAATTATGTCAATAAAACCGAAAGATTCAACACATCTTTTAAAATTCCCTTTTAAAATAGCAACAGAAAAATTTAAATACTTGGGAATCGAAATTACCAGATCATATCAAGGTATGTTTAGGGCAAATTTTGACCCCTTACTTAATAAATTAAACACACTAATTAAATTCTGGAAAACGCTCCCGATGTCTTTAATAGGCCGAATAAACGCAATAAAAATGATCTTTTTACCACAAATTTTATACCTATTTCAATCAATTCCTATATACTTACCAAAGAAGTTTTTTAAAAAACTCGACTCAGATATCACTAATTTTATATGGGACTATAAATCACATAGAATACAAAAAACTCATCTGAACAAACCTAAAGTATTAGGGGGTTTAGCACTACCTAATTTTATGTATTGTTATTGGTCAGTAAATATTAAAAATATGATTCAACTGATGGATAACTCCGCCCAGCAAGTGGACTGGATTGTAATGGAGAAAGAGGATTGCTCCTCTAGAAACATTGGAGCGATCCTCCTCTCTCCAATGAAACTGAATAACATAAATTATAATAAGAACCCAATTATTCATAGTACAATCCGAATTTGGAAACAAATAAAACAAAATTTAAAATTAAGAAATTTATCACTTTTATTACCTATAGTCAATAACCCTTCGTTTAATCCTTCTATTATAGATAAAGCTTATACACAATGGGATAGATTAGGAATTAAAACGCTTGGTGACTTGTATGAAACTGGAAAATTAGTTTCATTTCAACAATTACAAATAAGATATAAACTCGGAAATAATCAATATTTTAAATATTTTCAAATATGCGACTATTTGAAAAAATATACAAAAGATCATTATAATAACCCAGTAGATGTATTGGACGAGGCAATGCAGATAAAAGCGGAATCAGCAAACTTAATATCTTATTTGTATAATATTATCTTAAATGTACAAATACCACCTACGGAGGGTATCAGAAGAGACTGGGAACAAGAGTTAGCTATTAAAATTTCAAAGGAAAGTTGGAATGAATACTTATTAAACGTGCATAAATGCTCGATTAATGTAAGACACACTTTAATACAATTTAAAATTTTACATAGATTATATTATTCGAAAACTAAAATTCATAAAATTTTCCCAAATGTATCATCTATTTGTGATAAATGTCAATCCCAAGAAGCTACTATAGCGCACTCATTCGTTTTCTGTACAAAAATTCAAAAATTTTGGAATTAAATTTTTGAAATCTTTACAAAGTTATTTAAAACATGACTGATACCCAAAGCAGAATGGATTATCTTCAGTATAACGGAAGATGGTCCAGAACTAAATGTGTTTCAAAAGAAACTAATGGACTATGGGTTAATAATTGGAAAAAAGCCAATTCTAAAATTTTGGAAGAAGGCTCCAATACCAACTATAAATATGTGGATTTCAAATATGTTTGAAACATTACACCTAGAAGAGATAAGACTCCTCCTAGCAGGTAAACCAGATCACTTCCACCTGACGTGGTCTGCATTTATAGAATTATTACAAACATAGGGTGCAAAAGTACTTAAAAAAAAATAAAAAAAATTGAGGTCAGGTAAGGGGGGATGATAGTTGAAGAGTTGGTATGTCCCATTTACGTAATGCTCATAAAAATATTTGTTTCTCTCTTTTTCCTCTTTCTCTCTCTCTTTCTTTCCTATGGTCTATTTCTTAACTCTTTTTCTTTTGTTTTTAACTTTGCTCTTATAGGGTCTTCGTCCTTTTTTGTTGTCACATTTCCTACACTTTCACTTTTTCCTTCAATTTCTTCTTTCTTTCAATCTTTTCCTTTTCTAGTGTAAAAAATAAATGGAGTACAATAATTGTAAGAAGATATAAATGACGAGTACTAATGTATGTGGTTGTAATGTAATGTACTTCTAATAAATAAAAATTAAAAAAAAAAAAAAAAAAAACAACAACAAAAAAACGATAGCAACAGTTCGATCTCCTGACGCGTCATAGAGTGCGCCGCGTCGTCGCTTCCATGGATCGCCACAAGGAGGCTCCTTTCATGATCCCCAAAGTAACAGGAATTTAACAGTAATAGCATCGTGCACGCAGGGAAGTGGGCTTATGCATGCGAGGCGAAGATGCTTGCCAAGCCGGGCAGAATGACACGGCTTTTCGGTTGCCCGGCGGGACTTTAGGTGGCCATTGGCACCCGGGCAACCGCTAATTTCGAGCCCTGCCATCCGACTGGGTTAAGTTCACTACTACGATAGGCCACGAGAGTAGAGGAGCAAGTTTTTAATTGCTCTGCATTCCGAACTTGGAAAAACTCCTCGTGAGACAAAACATTACATTTGATTCCAGTGTCGATCTGCATTTCAATAGTATTGTTGTTTACCTTAACAGTGGTCATGGGCTCACTATTTTGCACATTTTGTCTTGCATGGAATGTGTTTGCAGAATCACGCCATCCACTTTAGGCTTATCATCGGTGCTGCTATCAGATAAATGAGACAAAGGCTCGGCCTGTGGCAGATTCACAGATTATTTAGAAACATAGAAACATAGAAAATAGGTGCAGGAGGAGGCCATGAAGTCCTTCGAGCCAGCACCACCATTCATTGTGATCATGGCTGATCGTCCCCAATCAATAACCCGTGCCTGCCTTCTCCCCATATCCCTTGATTCCATTACCCCCTGGAGCTCTATCTAACTCTCTCTTAAATCCATCCAGTGATTTGGCCTCCACTGCCCTCTGTGGCAGGGAATTCCACAAATTCACAACTCTCTGGGTGAAAACGTTTTTTCTCACACCTGTCTTAAATGGCCTCCCCTTTATTCTAAGATTGTGGCCCCTAGTTCTGGACTCACCCAAGATTGGGAACCCAACAGTCGCGATTTTCCACGTTCTGGAGGTCGGGACCGTTTTAAAAAACTTACCGGAGTCTCATGTCGCGGCGCTGATGACATCATCAGTAAGCGCCGTGAATTTAACAGAGGGAAAGTCATTTAAAATGAAAAATACATCTCCAGGTCAGAGCCCACAGAGGAAAGTTACAAAACAATCGCTGAAGACTCTCGAACATCAAGAAACTGCAAAACGGACCTCTGGAGTGGTTTCTGGAATGGACACACGATCTAAGACTGAGATGACCACAAAAGAGAAAACCGAATTGGAGGAGTTAAAAAACTCGGTAAGAGATTTGAAAAATGACTTGAAAGTTGGAAACATAAATTTGATGGCCGGTAATGAAAAAATACTTGCGGGCATTGGTGCTCTCCAAAAAAGAGTGGATGATGTGCAAGAAGAATTAACGGGGAAAATTAATAAGATGGCAGAAGAGACCACAAAGATGTTTGAGGCTGTGCATGAAACTGTTTCTGCAAATGTAACTGCAGTGAAAGATATGGAAGCTGTTGTGGAAGAGATGACCGGAGAGATGCAGACGATGAAGTTAGAAATAGACAGCCTCAAGAGCCATCTTACAAAAGTGTCTGATAAATGTGTTGACCTAGAAGCTCGCTCAAGAAGTCAAAATATACGTATACGTGGAGTAAAAGAGGGAGCTGAGGGGGACAATGCTTGTGAGTTCACTGCCAATCTAATTAAACACGTACTCAAACTACCTGAGGCACCTGTAATTGAAGTAGCACATCGACTACCCAGATTTAAACCAAGATCTCAAGGAGCACATGCCTACCCACGACAGATCATAGTTAAACTTCGGGATATCCCAACAATGGAAGCGCTGATGAAAAAAATCAAATACGGAGAGGAGATGATGTACAGAAATGATTCTATTAAACTCCTACGGGATTACCCTTACGAGATTGTGCAAAAGAGAAGAAAGTTCTCACAGACCAGTGAAGTTCTTTACGGTGTCAAGGGTGTCATATGTGGAGTGTATTATCCAGCCAGGATGCATATTACTTTCATGGGAAAGTCAAAAACATTCATTAACTCGGTAGAATCTCTTAAATACGCTCAAGAAATCGTGGCCAATCAGCAACAAGTGAAGATTGATCACCAAGACGTCATGAACAAATTAATTTGTTTATTCCCCCATCAGGAATATCACAAGAAAAGTGAAATAACTGAACATCAATCTTTTAAAATTATTACACGCAACAGATTTTCCAGGAGACGTGTCTAGACATTATTATCTCCCCTTGAACATTGCGGCATCTAACTCAAGGACACTCTGTGCTCAAACGAGGAAAGACTGATAACATGGGACTGACGATCTGATGTGCTGAGAGCGAAAAACATCACATGGCTTATATAGTTTTATAAAATATTGAGAATCAATAATAATTAATAATTAACAATACTAATATAGAAATAGCAATTGAAACTGATAAAAATGTGTTGCCTGCTTTATAACACAGACAACAGTAATTACATATGTTCCGCAGCTCGAGTGGGGAGGGGAGGAGATTAGGCACCTGGCATAATTCCAGGAGCCTGACTCCGGTTAACCCTTTCAGCGAACAGCTCACTTTTAACAATACTAAAACCAATTCAAAATAGTTAAGAGATAAAGAGTGAGGAATATATGTAACTGAATACATTTGAAGTCGGAATGAAACATATATATGGCTTATAGAGTTTTACAAAATATGGAGAATCAATAATAATTAATAATTAACAATACTAATATAGAAATAGCAATTGAAACTGATAAAAATGTGTTGCCTGCCTTATAACGCAGACAACAGTAATCACATATGTTCCGCAGCTCGAGTGGGGAGGGGAGGAGACTAGGCACCTGGCATAACTCCAGGAGCCTGACTCCGGTTAACCCTTTCAGCGAACAGCTCACTTTTAACAATACGAAAACCAATTCAAAATAGTTAAGAGATAAAGAGTGAGGAATATATGTAACTGAATACAATTGAAGTCGGAATGAAACATATATATATACTGCAACTGGGTGAAATAGAACTGATTTGGAAATGGTACCGACCCCCTAGGTTTTGGGTAATAAAGGCAGCGGGGCTAACATCATAACATCTACGCCGGAAGCGATATCGATGTCGTACCCCACAGACGAGTGGGACACTCACTATGGTGTTGAAATCTCAGACACCGTAAACTTATTTGATATACTTTTATTTTTTATTTTTATCACAATACGTCACATCTATGTGTTTTCTTTCCAAGGACAATCGCGGAGGAGAACTACCAAGGAAGTCTATAATAGAAATGCCCCCAAAATAACCAGAGTCCTGAGGTATGAATGCACCATAATAAATAAGATCATTAAAATTGGTAAAAATGTACGTTGATAATCAAAAGAAAATGGGAGGAATCACACTATGTAGCTGGAATATAAGGGGTATTAATGAACCTATTAAAAGGGGCAAGATACTAGCTCAGTTGAAATCATACAACACGGACATTTCGTTTCTACAGGAAACGCATCTTAAACATCAAGATCAGACGAGACTGAGGGCGAACTGGATAGGACAAACATTTCACTCTTCATTCACCTCCAAATCTAGAGGTACTGCAATCATCATTCGTAAAGGAATTCCATTTAAATCAAAGAATACTATTTTAGATAAGGAAGGGAGATACCTTATAGTAGCAGGAGAGATCAATAATACGCCAATTACGCTGGTAAACATATACGCGCCCAATTTCGATAACCCTCAATTTTTTAATAAAATTCTGAATATAATTGCAGAATTTAATTATCAAAATGTTATAATTGGAGGAGACTTTAACTGTGTTTTAGACCCTTATCTAGATAAATCGATGCAAAAACAAAAAGGTAATATGAAATCTAAAACCAGTGAACTTTTACATACATATATGGAAAACACAAATATAGCAGATGTGTGGAGGATTGCAAACCCGACGGGAAGGGATTATTCGTTTTATTCAACGGTGCATAAAACATACTCACGGATAGACTATTTTCTTGTGGATACAAAATTAATTCCGCACACTATGAACGCTAAATACCACACTAATGCGATCTCAGACCACTCTCCGTTAACTTTTGTTTTAAAACTAGATTTATTCATAGACATTCCTTCTAGTTTTAAAACAAAAGTTAACGGAATTATATTCAGAATTTTATTAAAATTTAAAGACCCACAAGGGAGTATATATCTAAAAAAACAGATGGATCTATTTTTTGAGATAAATGATACACCAGATATTTCCCCCACGCTATTATGGGAATCCTTCAAAGCATTTATTAGAGGAGTCATTATTTCATTCCAAGCTTTTCAAAATAAAAAGAATAAGAATGAACAAAGACATTTAGAAGAACAAATAAAATAATTAGATACAGATAATGCTAAAGATCCAACTATGGATAAACATAATAAAATCCTACTATTGAAATTCAAGCTAAATAAATTACTGTCAGAGAAAGTTATAACATTATTTCAAATCACAAAACAAGAACACTTCGAATTCGGGGACAAACCCCACAAACTCCTAGCACGGCAACTGAAAAAACGGGAAAAAGAGAATGCAATATTAAAGATTAAATCAGACAGAGGGGAATTATTAACGCTACCCAAGGATATCAATAAAAGATTTGCTCAATTTTAACAGAATCTATACAGAATTTTTAGATAACTGTAACCTACCACAATTAGAACTGAGGGAACAAGATGAACTGGGAGCACAAATTACTTCTAAGGAGATAGAAGACACAATAAAAACACTAAAGAATGGAAAAACACCAGGACCAGACGGATTCAGTAATGAATTTTATAAATCTTTTTATGACATAGTTACTCCACGATTACAGAAAATGTATACACATGCTTTTAAAGAGCAAAACTTACCTGAAACACTAGCAGAATCAACGATCATATTAATACTTAAAAAAGATAAAAATATAGAAGAACCAGGATCATATAGAGCTATTGCTTTGTTAAATACGGATCAAAAAATAATAGTGAAAACACTAGCCAGTAGACTAAGCAGGTATGTTAGTAGACTAATAAATGAGGATCAAACAGGATTTATACCTAAGAGACATTCATTTAATAATTTGAGACGTTTGCTTAACATAATGCACTCACATAAATCTCAGGACCAAGAGTTATCTATCATCTCATTGGACGCAGAAAAAGCGTTTGATCAAGTAGAATGGGACTATATGATTAAAGTATTGCAAAAATTCCAATTGGGAGAGAACTTCATTGCATGGATAAAACTATTATATAACAAACCTACGGCTAGAATACTAACTAATAATATATTATCCTCGAAATTTGAACTATCAAGGGGCAATAGAAAAGGATGTTCATTATCACCGCTGTTATTTGCTTTAGTAATTGAACCCCTTGCTGAAAAAATAAGAACACACATGGATATTTACGGTTATAATACAAAATATTCAAATAACAAAATATCCCTATATGCCGATGATGTACTATTGTACATCACAAAACCACAAATTAGTATACCAAATATATTAAATTTAATTGAGGACTTTGGATCCTTCTCAGGATATAGAATAAACTGGAACAAAAGTGAAATTATGTCGATAAAACCAAAAGACTCAACACACCTCAGGAAATTCCCCTTTAAAATAGCTACAGAAAAATTCAAATATTTGGGAATTGAAATTACTAGAAATTACCAGGATATGTTTAAAGCCAATTATAATCCCTTACTTAAGAAATTAAATAATATGATTAAATTCTGGAAAACACTTCCGATGTCCTTAATAGGCAGAATAAATGCTATAAAAATGATTTTCTTACCACAAATCCTATACCTATTTCAATCAATACCTATATATCTCCCAAAAAAGTTTTTCAAAAAATTGGACTCAGACATTACAAATTTTATATGGGATTATAAATCCCATAGAATACAAAGAGCACACCTTAATAAACGAAAAGAGTTGGGGGGTCTCGCGCTCCCTAACTTTATGTATTATAATTGGGCAGTAAATATTAAAAATATGATTCACCTGCTGGACAATTCTGCCCAGCAGGCGGACTGGATTATAATGGAAAAAGGGGACTGTTCCCCGAGTAATATAGGAGCGATTATTCTCTCTCCAATAAATTTGAATAATAAAAATTATAATAAAAACCCAATTATAAATAGCACAATTAGAACATGGAAACAAATAAAACAGAATCTAAAATTAAGAAACCTATCTCTCTCAATACCAATAGTTAATAACCCATCGTTTAAACCTTCAACCATAGACAAATCATTTATACAATGGGAAAGAATGGGAATCAAAACGCTCGAAGATCTGTATGAATTGGGAAAATTACTATCATTTCAACAACTACAACTGAAATATAATTTGAAAAATAATCAATATTTTAAATATCTACAAATTCGTGATTACCTGAAAAAATACACAAAAGACTATCATAATATGCCTTCCGACTTACTAGATGAAGCAATGAAGACAAAGGCGGAATCAGCTAATCTAATATCGTACTTATATAATATCATTTCAAACATAGAAATACCCACAACAGATGGAATTAGAAGAGACTGGGAACAAGAATTAGCTATAAAAATTTCAAAAGAGAGCTGGGATAACCATTTACTACAGGTGCATAAATGTTCGATCAACGTACGACATACGCTCATCCAATTCAAAACATTACATAGACTATATTATTCAAAAACTAAATTAAATAAAATCTTTCCTAATGTTTCACCAATCTGGGATAAATGTCTATGTCAAGAAGCTACCATAGCGCATTCTTTTGTTTTTTGTACAAAAATCCAAAAATTCTGGTATGAAATATTTGATATTTTCTCAAAATTAATTAAAATAAAACTGGTACCAAAACCAGAATGGATCATTTTTGGAATATCGGAAGGTATCCCTGAATTAAACGTGTATCAGAAGAACTTATTCAATTACGGGCTAATAATGGGAAAAAAGCTCATACTTAAATTCTGGAAAAATGCGCCCACACCAACAATAAAAATGTGGACATCAAATATGTTGGAAACATTACATCTGGAAGAGATGAGATTCCTCTTAGCAGGTAAAGCAGACCAATTCCAAAAGACGTGGTCTACGTTTCTGGACCTATTACAAGCATGAGGTGCAATAGTAATTTAAAAAATAAATAAATAAAGAAATGGTATCAGGACCTGGTAATGGGAGGTAAAACAATAAAAACAGACTTGGTTGGTGGTTCCCTTTCTGCGATTGTTCCTACTCTCTTTTTCTTTCTTTTCTAGGAACTACTTTCTTACTTTACTTCCTTCTCTAACTTCTTTTCTAAGGGGCTTTCTTTTCACAACACTCTCTTGCACTTCACGACTCTTGCGCACTTTCTTTACTTTTCTTACTTCTATCTTTCTCTTAAAGCTCAAAAAAATGAAGCGGTATAAAAAATGTATTAAGATATAAGTGTTGTGTATTACTGTAATTTACCGTACTTCTAATAAATATAATTAAAAAAAAAAAAAAAAAAAAAAAAAAGGGAGCAAAACTGTACACAATACTCCAGATGTGGTCCCACCAGAGCCCTACACAACTGCAGAAGAACCTCTCTACCCCTATACTAAAATCCTCTTGTTATGAAGGCCAACATTCCATTAGCTTTCTTCACTGCCTGCTGTACCTGCACGCCAACTTTCAGTGACCGGTGTACAAGGACATCCAGGACTCGCTGTACCAGCCCCTTACCTAACCTAACCCCTTGAGATAATAATCTGGTTCCTTGTTTTTGCCACCAACGTGGATAACCTCACATTTATCGATATTATACTGCATCTGCCACGCATCTACCCACTCACTCAACCTGTCCAGGTCACCCTGCAACATCCTAACAGCCTCTTCACAGTTCACACTGCCACCCAGCTTTGTGTCATCCGCAAACTTGCTAATGTTGCTCCTAATTCCCTCTTCCAGATCATTAATATTAAACATTAACCATTAAACTCACTGACAAAGGCCTGGTATTGTTCATGCAAAGATGTCAGATTGTTTTGTCTTCCCTCTGCTTGGCTGAGATCTGCAATATCTCCAGAAATGGTTGCACCTTTTGCAACCATGACAAATTTGGCCAAAAACGGGGCAACTCTCCCTCCTTGCAAAATAAGAGCAATTGCAATTTGTGCACTTTGTAATAAATCTTGTCCCAGGCTTATCAAACTGTGCTTGCATTGTTATATTTTGCTTCGTTCGCCTATCAAATGAAGCCTGGACACTATCAATTCCCATGGAGGAATGTTGTGCTTTGTGTTAGCCTTCTGGCGTGAACAGCAGACCGTTCATACTTTTCGCAGACAGCGACAGCCTTATCAAAAGTTATGGCACGGTCACAGACAAGCTTCCTTCTTAGTTTGTCGTTAATAAGACCGCACACTAATCTGTCTCTAATAAATTCATCTCGAAGCTCGCCAAATCTACAGCTTCCGTCAGCTTTTTTAATGGCACACAGACCTTGAGAATCTCAATGATATCTGTTGTTTTGAATTCCCGCTCTGTTGTTTTTGATTCCATTCTGGAAGCATACGGCATTACGTCAACACGTCTTAAAGGGATAGTGAGCCAGTATGTCTAAGGCTCAGCCACAAGAGGGAGATGTGGAACATGAATCTGGAAAAGAAAGAACCATTAAACACACCGACAAAGGCCAGGTATTGTTCACGCAAAGATGTCAGAAGTCAAGTAACACGGTATGTAAAGAAGATAACAATTGAAAAGCTGAAGGAACTCATGAAATCAGATGAGAATGCGAAGGAAGTACAATCTAACCCGGTTCAATTAATCAAGCTCTGCAATGAAGTCAGATAAAACCACGGGTGAAAGTACCACTGCCTGAAATGGAGCTGGAGAAGCAGAATCAGTGGTTTAAAGAAAGAACAGATTTATTTAATGGTTTTATACAAGATGTGGAGAGATGGTTATCTGAAGTTGGACAGCAAACTGCACACTCCATTGTTGAAGGTGCCTTACAACAGAGTGTTGTGGAGTCAGAAATTGGACCTAATGACAGTATTTCAAATGTCTCAAGACGAAGATCGTGACAAATCTAGTTCTTCATCATGTGAATCTTCAAAGGCCACTGCTCACAAAGCTCAGGCAGAAGAGGCTTCTTGCTTAGTACGGGTTGCCACCCTGAAGGAAAAGCACAAGCTTGAGGCACAAAAGGACCAAATGGAAAAGAGAGACTGTGCTGGCAGCAACCAATGCCGAGTTTGAGCTTGAGCTTGAGGCACAAGAAGCACAATTGAAAAGAGCGACAGCACTGACAGCAACCAATGCCAAGCTTGAGCTTGCGCTTGAGGCACAGGATAAATATTTCAAGAGTCAAGAGAGTTTATTGTCATATGTTCCAGATAGGACAATGAAATTATTGCTTTGCAGCAGCCCAATGGAATACAGTTAAACGGTATGTTAAAAGAGAGATGCAACAGTTGGAACTAGAGATGGAGCTGGTGACAACTGATGCAAGGTTTAATATACATGAGGCCAAGAGATCAAGAAGAAATCGTCACACATCGGAGAGGTGTCCACTGATCAAGACGAAAGGGCACATGGAAAAGACTTCAAGAGTCGTATGACTTATGATATATGCAAACAAGATCATCCTGAAATACTTCACACTGACCAGAAGAACACAGAGAATAAGCCGGAGCGTGCAGAACAGAATGACAAGTCAACTGTGAGTGATGCTGTTTCCTCATCTAAGATGTGTGCGCATACTGGGGCTAGTGATGAATCTTGCATCTTCTCCATCTTACCAGTACAGGTAAATAGCCGCAAGGGCAACACGGTGTTGCAAACATACGTATTTTTGGATCATGGAAGTTCAACAACCTTTTGTACAGAAAGCTTGATGAGAAGGCTGAACATTACAGGACAAAAGACTAAGATTCTCTTGCGTACCATAAATGAAGAGAAGCCTGTGATCAGTCATCATATCTCGGGTTTGGACATATCTAGTCTGGACAAAGTCAATTTTATACAACTATCTGATGTGTTCACACATAAGACCATGTCTGTTTCTCATCTAAAGATTCCCAGTCAGGAAGATCTGAAACAATGGCCTTACATGAAGGATATCAAGATTCCTAAAATAGACTCTGGCATCGACCTACTCATCGGAACAAATGCTCCAAAGTTATTGGAACCTTGGGAGCTGGTCAACAGCCAAGGGGATGGACCATTTGCCGTGAGGACCCTACTCGGATGGGTCATCTATGGTCCCCTGAGAAGAGACAACGAAAGCAGGGATGAAAATAGCTGCCCTGCTGCTACTATCAATCGAATATCCACTGTAAACATAGAAGAGTTACTGGTCAAGCAACACAATCACGATTTCAGTTAAATAACTAGTAAGGAAGCAGAAGAAATGCCCAGAGAAGAGGTAAAGTCCTTGGATATTATGTATCAGTAAAGATGATAGATGAACACTATACTTTAGATATTCCTTTCAAACAAGAAAGCGTCATTTTGCCGAATAACAGTTGCATTGAAGTGCAGCGCATCCAGAGCCTGAACGCAGGTTTGGCAAGAATAAGAAATTTCATGATGAATACACATATTTCCTTACAGAAATGGTTGATAATGGTTATGCAGAAATTGTACCAGCGGACCAGCTGAATCGAAGTGATGGAGAGCTCTTGTACATCCCACACCAAGGGGTGGATCACTCACGGAAAGGAACCTTAAGGGTGTTATTTGACTGTGGGGCAGTCTTGAAAGGAATATCACTTGACTGCCAACTGCTGCAGGGTCCAGACTTTACCAACTCACTTATTGGAGTTATCATCAGATTCAGACAAGAACCGTTTGCTTTGATGGATGTTATCAAAGCAATACTTCATCACGTCAATGTATCAGAAAAGCATATTGACTATTTGCAGTTCCTGTGGTGGCCTGAGGATGATGCACAGCAAGTTCTTGTTGAATACCGGGTGAAGGTACATCTTTTTGGAGCAGTGTCATCACCAAGTTGTGTAAACTTTGCATTAAGGAAGACTGCTGAAGAAAACGAAGCTCATTTCCCAGCAGAGGTGACAAACACCATAAAGAACAACTATGCAGATGATTGTTTAAAGTCCATGTCTTCGGAACAGGAAGCAATTCAAATGGCACACATCTGACTTCCCTCTGCCAAATGGGGGGATTCATGGTGTCAAAGTAGATCAGCAACAGCCGTGCTGTATTGTCATCCATTCCACAAGAAAAACATAGCCAAGGAGACCAGAAAGTTGGACTTGGACAAATAAAATCTGCCTATGAAAAGGACACTGGGATTGCACTGGTGCGTTGAAGCAGATGTGTTCAAGTTCAGAATTGCGGTACATGAATGGCCATACATTAGACGGGGCATCTTGTCCGTAGTTAGCCCTTTACATGATCCTTTATGATATCTAGCACCATTTACTCTGCCAGCCAAGCTGAATATGCAAGAGCTCTGTAAGGAAAGGCTCAGGTGGGATGAGAGCATAACGCAAACCTTCACTCAGCGATGGACAGGATGCCTAGCAGATCTCAACAAGATGTCGTAATTTAAAGTGTAATTTGGGTGCATAAAGCCTGCAAACTTTGGTCAAATCTGATTTGTACAGCTGCATCACTGTTCAGACACAAGAGAAAGTGGTTACGGTACTGTTTCATATCTAAGACTGGAAAATGATAACAAAGATGTGCATGTTGCATTCATAATGGGAAAAACCAAGATGGCACCATTGAACAAATGACGATTAACAGAATGGAGTTTACAACTGCAGTCGTAGCTGTCAGAGTGGAGATAATGCTGCTTACAGAAAAGGAATTACAGCTACCTCTGGATCAATCCATATTTTGGAACGATAACACAACCGTGCTTAAGTACATCAACAACAAAACCAAATGCTTTCAAACATTTGTAACAAACAGGATCTCCGTTGTAAGGTATGCTACTGATGTATTACAGTGGAGATATGGTGGCACAAAGGAAAATCCTGCAGATGAAGCCTCTAGAGGACTAACAGCAGACGGCCTCTTAAGTAGTAAGAGATGGATCAAGGGACCAGGGTTTCTCTGTAAGCCAGACAGAGGGTGGCAAAAGCTTAACCTGGAATCTGCGATCTTGCTAATGATCCGGAAATCATGCAAGACATCACAGTGAACGTCATTGTCAAAGATCCATTAGACTCAAGAAACTATTTAATTACCTATTTCTCACCATGGATTAAGCTGAAGACTGTGGTAGCTTGGTTTGTTAAGCTCTTGCTGCTTACTCCAAAAAGAACGGAGATTACTACGAATAGTTATGAAGAAGTTCCTGGCAAATTAGAGGAAAAGGTTGATAAAGAGATGCAAATCTTTAAAGCATCACTCCGCGGGCAGTCTTTATGTCCTGAAAATCTTCTCAAATCAGAAAACACAGTTATCTCTTTCTGTCAAAGACAACGATTCAAAGAAGAGCTATGAATATTAGAAGCTGGTAAAAAAGGTATTAAAATAAGTAGTCATTCTAAGTGTAGGTGGTCGCCTGAATAGACTAGCGATGCCTGAAGAGGCAAAACATCCTATTATTCTCTCGAAGGACCTTCACATATCAACACTACTGTTTCGACATATTCATGGATATCTCGGACATGGTGGAAGAAATCATATGCTGTCTCGGCTTCGTAAAATATACTGGATATCAAAGCTAACCACTGCAAAGAAGGTCATAACAGATTGTGTCATGTGTAGACGACAGCGGGGATCAGTTGGAGAACAGAAAATGGCAGACTTGCTCCTGGATAGAATTCTACTTGACAAGCCTCCATTACAGATGTAGGTGGGGGCGCAGCAAGCTGGCAGCCCTGCCAGCAGCGTGTTGGTGTTTTTCTAGTTTTTTTGTTTTTTTAGTGTGTCTGAATGTGTGTGTTTTAATGTGTCTCTGTGTGTCTTGTGTGGGGGTGATGTGGGGGGGGGCGGGTAAGGGGGAAACCGCTCTGGTCGCCTCCTCCACGGAGTGGCCACTTGTTCCATGTCGCCTCCCCCGCGGCCTAACAGCAAGGATCGGTGCGGCCTTTCCAGGAGACGCGCGCGGGGCTTTTCGCGCTGGGGGCGCCGGAGGGGAGCGTTCCGTTCGCTGGCCCGCGGCAACCTGAAGCCGCGGTCTGCAGAGCTCCAGCTGGCGGCGTCCTGGGCCTGCGATTTCTCGTTGGGGACCCGGGAGGACCCGGGAGGAGAAGAGCTCCGACCGCCGGCCCGCGGTCAACTTCTACCACGGGCGCGGCGTGGACTTACCATCCTGAGCGGGGTCCCTCGCTGGGGATCCCTGGAGCAGAGCTCCGACCGCCGTCCCTGCGGTCTGCGGTGCTTCTGGCTGCGGCGCGGCAGGGACTTTAAATCTTCGACCGCCGGCCTGCGGCCTACACCAACTTGAAACCGCGGTCTCCGGTGGGGAGGCACCGATTCAGGACTTATCTAGACTTACCTTGTCTTAACATCTTGACGCCCACAGCGGCGACTGCGGAGGGTTGATGTCCGGACCACGGGGGGAAATGGAGGAGGACTGGCCAATTTTTGTGCCTTCCACCACAGTGATGAATGCTGTGGTGGATGTTTGTGCAAATTTTTATTGTGTTTTTGTCTGTTCTTTTTTTATTGTACCGCTGCTGGCAAATTCATTTCACTTGCACTTTATGTGCAAGGGACGAATAAAACTTGACTTGTCTTGACTTGACTTGAGTGTAGACTGCTTCGGTCCTATAGAGATCGAGGGAGGACGAAGTCTATTTAAAAGGTATGGTGTAATATTCACCTGCACGGCGAGCAGGGCAGTACATCTTGAAGTTGCATCTGAACTTGACACAGACTCCTGCATTTTTGCCTTTCGAAGATTCATCTGTCGACGAGGTCAAGTTTCATCTTTAAGATCAGACAATGGCGCAAATTTGAGGAAGGACATCCTTGTGATTGAGGCAGTGCAGCGTAGCTTCACCAGATTGATCCCAGGGATGGCGGGACTGTCATATGAGGAAAGATTGAAAAGACTGGGCTTGTATTCACTGGAGTTTAGAAGGATGAGGGGGTATCTTATAGAAATATAAAATTATAAAAGGACTGGACAAGCTAGATGCAGAAAAAATGTTCCCAATGTTGGGCGAGTCCAGAACCAGGGGCCACAGTCTTAGAATAAAGGGGAGGCGATTTAAGTGAGAAACAACTTTTTCAGCCAGAGAGTTGTGAATTTGTGGAATTCCCTGCCACAGAGGGCAGTGGAGGCCAAATCACTGGATGGATGTAAGAGAGATTTAGATAGAGCTCTAGGCGCTAGTGGAATCAAGGGATAAGGGGAGAAGGCAGGCACGGGTTATTGATTTGGGGACGATCAGCCATGATCGCAATGAATGGCGGTGCTGGCTCGAAGGGCCGAATGGCCTCCTCCTGCACCTATTTTCTAAGTTTCTATGTTTAATAGGCCTGCATCGGTGAAGGATCAATACAACTTATTAAACTTTGATCCGTTCGGATGTCTGTGCATATTTAGGTGAAGTTCCAGCAAGGTTATCAATTTTGACAAACATTTCTCCACTGATATCGATTGACATGAAGATATCGATTGACTGATGAAGGGTCTCGACCCGAAACGTCGCCAATTTCCTTCGCTCTATAGATGCTGCCTCACCCGCTGAGTTTCTCCAGCATTTTTGTCTACCTTCGATTGACATGAGAATGTCTCAGTATTTATATTGTTCACTGTCTTTGTTTTTGTACTAGTTTGGTGTTGGTTACCGAATAGAATCGGCAAATACGTCACGGGGCTATAAATTATGAATTAACGATGGGCGAATTAAATGTGCTTATGTAACAGTAGAACGGCTTTTTCAAAGTGGTTGGATTTAACAGAGACAAAGTAATCGATTAAATAAAAGGTCACAAAGTGCTGGAGTAACTCAGCGGGTCAGGCAGCATCTCTGGAGAACATGGTAAGTGACTTTTCGTGTCGAGACTTTCCAGAGATGCTGCCTGGCCCACTGAATTACTTCAGAAATGTGTGTCCTTTTGTGTAAACTCGCATCTGCGTTTCTACATTGATTAATCCTTGACTATATTGCCCATAGTTAACAAAGTCTAATAAAGGACCTCGATCCGAAATGATGTCCGTCTATTCCCTCTCCAGATGCTGTCTAATCCACGGAGTTCCTCTGGCACTTTGTGTTTTGCTATGCAGTAATTAATATTTGGGCGTTTTAGGTACTTCTGCTGTGTGTGTGGTTTAAATATATATATATATATATATATATATATTAGCACAAACGTTACTGTGGCTCTAATGGACAATGGGTAAGAAAATGCGATTGAAAGAAAGGGGGAGAGACTGGAAATTGACAGTGGTGGCTCATTTTCCTCTTCCAATGTGGCCGCTCGAGAGACATGGTAACCGGATAAATCACATGGCCATTCTGTGACAAATCAGAATTAGTTTGAGAGGAAAGGGCTGCCGACAGAAAATCTGCAGTCAGCACATTTAAGATACACTGAATTTCGGTTAAAATGTATCATCTTGCTGAAAAGATTCCAGTTTCCACGTCGATTTTTTTTACTGTCAAGTTTCAAATTTAACACAGTAAACAACTCCAATGTTGAATTAATTTCGAAAATTTTGACATCATTTACCCAATGGAATTCAGACATTAGCTGCCAATATTTTTGGAAAATTCTTCACAGGTAGGCTTACTTATTACTTTATCGAAGTAGCGTTCTTCAATTTTAAGCGTAATAAGTAGATATTATATCCAATGGAGTACTGGAGTATTTTAAAGGTATCTAAACAAAATCCCAAGCGGTTTGTTGACACTTCTGCACCTATGTGCAGTTCTATTTATTCCCAAATCGGCGCACCTTGTGTCAAAATCATGAGAGCCACCGTTTACGGGTTAATTGACCGCTGTCCATTGGTTGTGAAGCCTAGCGCTAAGGTCCAAGTGCAATTGAGCGGACGTTGTGAGTGATGCAGCCTATATATATATATATATATATATATATATATATATATATATATATATATATATATATATATATATAGAGAGAGAGAGAGAGAGAGAGAGAGAGAGAGAGAGAGAGAGAGAGAGAGAGAGAGAGAGAGAGAGAGAGAGAGAGAGAGAGAGAGAGAGACAGAGAGAGAGAGAGAGAGAGAGAGAGAGAAAAAGAGAGAGAGAGAGAGAGAGAGAGAGAGAGAGAGAGAGAGAGAGAGAGAGAGAGAGAGAGAGAGAGAGAGAGAGAGAGAGAGAGAGAGAGAGAGAGAGAGAGAGAGAGAGAGAGAGAGAGAGAGTGACGGTTCAGAGCCTACGACGTCTGAGTGTTCAACACATAACTCCGTGAAGCCACTGAGGCAAAGACCCACTTGTTGATGTGCTCTGTAGATCGCGCCGACGCTTGGATTAAAACAAAAGAGTTTGAGGGCTCCAAGAAGGCGTAAAGGAATCGTTTAAAATAAGGTCAGTTATTCCATGTAACACTAGCTTGTATTTTGCGCGAGGTTTACAGCGAACGCAACTCTTTCCCTTTTGTAACATAAAATTGAAACATCACTTCCTATAATTTGACCTTGGCATTTCTGTGCTGGGAATGCTACTGATAGAAGTTGCAAACGGGTTGACTGGGCCAATTGCAGACTTATCCACTGGCAAAGATTCCACGACCTATCAGCATTACGTCACGGGCCTGTCAGCGTGGTATAAATAGATTGGGTGTGTTTCGTTTACTGATGAAGCGAGTTTGGAACGGATCTGTTCAAGAAATACCATTATTTTGTTGTCGCTAATTCAGTTGGCGATCCAAGTAATAGAAAATGATCACCTTGTCTCGTCAGATAATTGTCTAAAAGAATATACCAGCGACATCTAAATGCGTTTTACATTTTTATATTGAAAATATAAAAGGGTGTGAAGGAGGGTTCTGAACGTCATCTATCCCCATGAGGTGTTAGTGAAGCACACTGACGTCCCATTGCCTCATATAAACCTATGAATGCAATCCTTATTTCATTCATGGACGCATGTAGCTTCTTGGTAAACGCATTGATATTATTCAACTCAACTGCGCACACGCAGATTTACATTTTTTGGACCATTTTTCGCTGAATCATTGCAGATGATCAGAATGGCTCTAAATTGGTCCTGGTTCTGGAGTCTTTTCATCTTATCGCGTATCTATACGATCCGGTGATGCAGTCTCACCTCCTGACTTACACCAGCCGTTCGTGTAAACCAGCACCTGCAGTTTATTCACGCACAAATAATAATTGTGTTCGGAATGGGGACGTCAGGAGACTCCGCGCCAATTTTCATTGGTACTTCCGTGCTGGAGAGCGTTAACAGCTTCAGATCCATTTGTGTTAACATATCAGATGTAATGTTCTGGTCTCGGCACATAGATAGTATCAAAAGAAGGCGCGCTGATGTCTTCATTTTCGTAGAGGTTGCAAGAGATTCAACATGTCACCGAATATTCCAACAAACGTCGACAGATGCACTTTAAAATCGATTCTGACTGAGCGGGTCATAGAAAGCAAGTTCATACATGATAGGAGTAGCATTCGGCCGTTCGGCCTATCAAGTCTACTCCGCCATTCAATCATTCCCTATGATTCTCCTCAACCCCATTCTCCTGCCTTCTCCCCATAACGCCTGACACCCGTAATAATCACTAATCTATCAATCTCTGCCTTACAAATATCCCGCAAGAGACTGCAGAGAGTGGTGGACTCGGTTCAGTCCATTACAGGCACCCCCCCCCTCACATTAAAAGCATCTACAAGAGGCGCAAAGCCACAAGAAGGTGATATCTATCATCAAAGACTCTCGCCACATGCGACTTGCAATCTTCTCGCTACTACCATCGGCCAGGGAATATATGTTGCAATCTCACACCGCCAGTTTCTGGAACAGCTACTTTACTACCAACATCAGACTCTTGAATTGACCTGCTCAACCATAATCCTACCTTGACAATGGAACACAACTAACCACTTCTTGCACCACCATGGCCTTGTTTATCTGATTGTGCTTTGCACTAATGACTTGTTTTTGCAGTCCTTTTCCTTTCACTGGTCTTTATAAGCTACCTATAATGTAAATTTCAAGTGTTGCATGAGTGTATTTGCTTCTAGGAGCAATATTTCCATTGTACCTGTACCTCACGGTAATGACAATGAACTCAACTTCGCTTAACTTGATTAGGTGTGGGATGATCATTTCAGGGATACTTCAGGGATAAATGCAGCAGGAACAGCAGATAGAACAGCAAAGACCGGATAAATCTCCCAACACCTTATTTATCCACTTGTCACATCCTTCAAACCCTATTTAATGATAATGTCACCACGTTTTACTCACCTTGATGCATAATGATCAATATATCTTCAGTCGTTAAGTTATATCTCGAAGTGTTAAACCCCACTGGTCAACTCTTATTTGAGCTGCTGCATTTTCTGTGTTTATTTTTCATTTTCTTCTGCGGTGTCTAGTTTTCATTTGAGATGCAGTGAGCATTCATTAACCCATTAGCTAATAAATAGGGCAGATGCATTTACCTTTCATGCTCTAATTGGATCGTCCAGAACCGCATGGCGTCGTCTCAGAGGAAGTGATTCGATCATTTGAAACAGCCATACAGAGAAATTCTTCAATGTCAAAGTCTGAAATCATTGAATATATTAAATCATAAAATGTATAGATTTATTCATTTATAGTATAAATCTATAGATGTATGATATAATTGTATAGATCTTAGGGGTGAATGAAGCGCATGATTAGTTCTGATAATGAGTGGTGGAACATCTCAAATGGACATATAGCGTTCTGCTCTTTTCTAATTACTTATAGATTCCGCGGATGAACAATCGCATACCATCTGTGTTTTAGTGTGAAGACTTTACGTCTGCTTTAAATCCTCCCCAAATAAACAGCAAGAGTGAAATAAGAGACTGCGGGAGTCGGAGTCTTGATAAAAAAACAGAAAACACACCAAACATATCTATCAGTAATAGTGATGTCATTCAATGAGGCTCCTGCACAAAGAGGGAGTACAGAGAAGGTTCGCCAGACTGATTCCTCTCAGCACTTTCTTATGAAGAAAGACTGGATAGACTCGGCTTGTACTCGCTAGAATTTAGAAGATTGAGGAGGGATCTTACAGAAACGTATACAATTCTTAAGGGGTTGGACAGGCTAGATGCAGGAAGATTGTTCCCGATGTTGGGGAAGTCCAGAACAAGGGGTCACAGTTTAAGGATAAAGGGGAAATATTTTAGGACTGAGATGAGAAAAACATTTTTTACACAGAGAGTGGTGAATCTCTGGAATTCTCTGCCACAGAATGTAGTTGAGGCCAGTTCATTGGTATATTTAAGAGGGAGTTAGGTGTGGCCCTTGTGGCTAAAGGGATCAGGGGGTATGGAGAGAAAGCAGGTACACGATACTGAGTTGGATGATCAGCCATGATCATATTGAATGGCGGTGCAGGCTCGAAGGGCCGAATGGCCTACTCCTGCACCTATTTTCTATGTTTCTATTAGGAAAAGGGGAAGTACAACGAGATCTGTGGGTCCTTGTACATCAGTCACTGAAAGTAAGCATGCAGGTACAGCAGGCAGTGAAGAAATCTAATGGCATGTTGGCCTTCATAACAAGAAGAGTTGAGAATAGGAGCAAAGAGGTCGTTCTTCTGTTGTACAGGGCACTGGTGAGAGCACACCTGGAGTATTGTGTGCAGTTTTGGTCTCCAAATTTGAGGAAGGACATTCTTGCTATTGAGGGAGTGCATCGTAGGTTCATGAGGTTAATTCCCGGGATGACTGGACTGGCGTATGTTGAAAGAATATAATGATAGGGCTTGTATGCAATGGAATTTAGAAGGATAAGAGGGGGTCTTATTGAAACATATAAGGCTAATAAGGGATTAGAATCCAAAGAGGCTGGAAGCATGTTCTCGATGTTGGGGGAGTGCAGATCAGGGGTTACAGTTTAAGAATAAGGGGTAGGTCATTTAGGACGGAGATGAGGAAAAATGTTTTCAACCAGAGAGTTGTGAATATGTGGAATTCTCTGCCTCAGAAGGCAGTGGAGGCCGATTATCTGGATGCTTTCGAGAGAGAGTTAATATAGGTCTTAAAGATAGCGAAGGGATATGGGGAGAAGGCAGAAACGGGTTACTGAATGTGGATGATCAGACATGATCACAGTGAATGGCGGTGCTGGCTCGATGGGCCGAATGGCCTACTCCTGCACCTATTATCTATTGGCTATTGTTTATTGTCTATTATTTATTTCATTTCAGAACGAAAGCGAAAGTGAAGACAAAATATGTCGGGTGACTATTTTGACGTTGCGGTGTGACTCAGCAGCACGCTTGGAAATTATTTTACCCCTAAATAATCATTGTTCAGAATACGAATATATATGAAACAATATTTGTGGGGAAACTCTTCATACATTCTCAGTGTCTATACGTTCAACAGTGACATATTCAGTCGTGTTCGCACCTATCTTCAGTCAAAATATCCTTGCTACTCATGTACCCCCTGAGGTGATGTCCCTTGTTTGAAAATAACCATACCAGGCACCACCCCTCAATGTCCAGCAGCGGAAGGACCCTGGACCATGGTCCACCCCTGCGGAGCCTTGGCGTTGACTGCATCCTGCTGCATGGATGATCAGATTCCTGGCTCAATATATCGGCCTTGGAGAGAGGATATAAACTGCGTGAATGCAGGCTGCTTCACGCAGAGATCCACCTATGATTTAGATATTAAAGGATAGTCGGGAGTTCGCAAGCAGAATACCCATATTATTGAATACCCATAAATGGAGTGTGTAGATGGCAGTGAAATAATACGATTAAATTATCAGACACAAATAAATTATTTTCTAATTTATTTCACATATTAATCAATTAACGAGGCGCATGGCAAGTGACGACCTTCTAATTGTGCTAGATTAAAGATTTACAAGCTTCTGAAATCTTCTTTTTATTCCATGACAGACCAATCGCTTCGCGTGGAGTTGGGTAATGTATGAATTTGTCCTCTTCAGCAAACTGGGAATAATTTGCTACAGGATTTTCTGTAGAGCGAGTGATGCTGTTTGTCGTTCATTCAACAGACAACATCGAATAATCCATCTTCATAACTGTATTTACCCAAGTAAAGAAATATCTAATGGGACACTTAAAAAATTCACATATTTCTGTAAGTTTGAGAAAATTCAGAAAAAACTTACAGGACACGGAACGTTCGTGGCTGGGAGAACGAACACAAATTCACGTCAATGATATTCATCATGAAGTGATGAAAGAATATATCTTTCAGAAAGAATATATCTATATTCCTACTGTCGTTGTAAAGGGACCTGGTGAGACCACACCTGACGTATTGTGTGCAGTTTTGTTCTCCTAATTTGAGGAAGGACATTCTTGCCATTGAGAGAGTGCAGTGTGGGATCACCAGGTTAATTCCCGGGATGGCGGCACTGACATCTGATGGAAGAAAGGATGGAGTAGGTTTATATTCACTCGAATTTAGAAGGATGAGAGCGGATCTTATAGAAGCACATAACATTCTTAAGGGATTGGACAAGCTAAATGCAGGAAAAATGTTCCGATGTTGCGGAGTCCAGAACCATGGGTCACAGTTTAACAATAAGGTGTAAGCTATTTAGGACTGAGATGAGGTCAAAAGTTTGCCGTTGGGCTCTGTTGTTAGAATAACAACTCACGCACAGTGATTAAGATCCAAAGACTTTTATTAGCATTACAGCATAGGTAACTTCATCTTAACACATAACTCTAGACTGGGGAAGAAAGGGAAGAGAGGCTTTCTATTAAACTAGTGGGCGGAGCCATAGCATGACTCATAACACCAGTGACACTGATTTACATCCTCCCTCTTAAAGAATTAAATGTCAGTACAAAACCATTGACTAAATAAAGCATTATTGGCAATTGATAATAAGCTGGAGGAAAGTCAAACATAGCCCGGGTACTTCACGGTGGGCTTGCAAACACGACCAGCACGTGTGCGATATAAACCATCTCCGTTTCTCGCCACCAGGTGCAGAGTCGGTGGCAAGACTGGGGTCGGAGATTGAAACAGCATTCCCGGTGATGAAACAGAGGACTTTGGCACAGGCGGAGGAGGCGTCGCCATTGGCAGATCAGCCGTTTCAGAAGTGGCTTGTTGTGCTGGTACAGGCGGACCGATGCCGCTGGACGTGGACGGAAGCAAACATGTACGGACTGGATAATACGGAGGTGGAGCCGGCTCATTCACAGACAGGATATGTTGTATGTTACGTCTGTAGGTGCCATCATCAGCACTGACCAAATATGAGCGTGTCTCAGAGGCAGTTCCAGAAATTACACCGATACAGTCATGACCTTTGTCAGTTTGCAAACGAACCACCTGCCCTTGGTTAATGGTGGCAACGGCCAGCTTGCTTTGTCATACCACTGTTTTTGAATGTCACGCTTTTGCTGCAGACTGGACTGGACTTCCGATGGTGGGACCACCTGTGGGATCAATGCCTGATCAACCACAAGCACCGTGGCTCGGGTCTGCCTTGACAATAAGCGTTGAGCAGGTGAACCCAAGATGGGGTCGCGGGAGATGTTGCGTAGGTTGAGCAGGTCCAGATACACGTCGGAATTAGCTCTATGGGATCGTTCCATGAGCGTGTTTGGCACTTTTGACAGCCCGTTCATCTAGTCCATTCGACTGTGGATATTCAGGGATGCTGGTGATGTGGCAAAAAAACCCAGCGTGCAGCAAACTCCATGAAGTGTTGGCTGGGAAATTAACTGCCGTTACCAAATAGCAGTATGCAAGGAGCTCCGTGGTCTGCAAAATGGCGAGAGAGTTTTAAAACTACCTCGCGAGAAGTGGGGCTGCTTAGAAAATCGATATCAAACCAGCCAGAATACGAGTCGACAAGTACCAGGTACTGCTTGCAATACCACTCATATATGCCAGTTGCCACTGTAGACCACGGAAGGGCAGGAGCCGGATGTGAGAGAAGTGGTTGCTTTTGTTGATGAGGTGCCAAGCTATTACACACTGCACAGGATGTCACCTCTCGAGGATGTATTCAGCCATATCAGGCCACTAAAACATGTATTTCGCTCGTAATACAGTGGCTTCAGCGCCTGGGTGCCCTGCATGGACAGCGTTGAAATGCTTGTTGTGCAGCGAAGCAGGGACTACAGCCTTATGGCCTTTTACGATAAAGCCATCCTGCAGCACTAGCTCATCGCGGACTGCAAAGAAGGGCTGAACTTGCAGCGGTACATTGTAGTGTTTGTCTGGCCAGCCGCACTTAATGACGGAGGTGAGCGACCGTAAGGTACTGTCAGCAGCAGTGTGGGCAAGCAGGTCCTCCACACAGGTCCAGGGAATAAAAGACACAGTCATTATGATAAAGTCGTCATCCGGTGACCCCGGGCTCGCGCAGGTCTTTCGGGATGCACGCGAGAGGGTGTCAGCCAGGTGCATGTCCTTATCACGTTTGCAGGTCAGGACAATGTCATATTTTTGAAGTTGCAGCAACATCCATTGAAGGCGTCCTGGAGAGGCATGAATCGGTTTGTTAAAGATGCTGACCAAGGTTGGTGGTCAGTTTCAATCGTGACCGTATGTACAAAGATAAAGTCGTTAAATTTCTTGCAGGTGAAAACGACCGCTAGCAGCTCTTTTTCAATTTGGGCATAGCGTTGTTCTGTGTATGTCTTAGTGCGCGAGGCAAAGGCAAAAGGTTTGTTGCTGCTACCGCCATTTTTAAGACATGCTGCGCCAAGTCCGTGTTGTGAAGCGTCACAAGTCAGTGTGACCGGTCGTTTAGGATCAAAATAGGCGAGAGTAGGAGCACAAGACATCTGCTGCGTAAGAGTGTCGAACGCCCTCTGCTGTTGTTCGTGCCAGGCCCAAGCAATGTATTTGAGGGTAACCTGGCTCAGCGGGGCTGAAATTTCACTGAAGTCTGGAATAGATTTACTCAGGTAGATAACCAGGCTAAGGAATATCTGCAGACTGAGCACGTCTGTGGGTGCTGGGAGCTAGTTGATGGCACTGGTTTTCGCCGGATCCGTTATTAGCCCGTCCTTAGAGAACACATGACATATGTATTTCACCTAGAAACATAGAAACATAGAAACATAGAAAATAGGTGCAGGAGGAGGCCATTCGGCCCTTCGAGCCAGCACCGCCATTCATTGTGATCATGGCTGATCGTCCCCAATCAATAACCCGTGCCTGCCTTCTCCCCATAACCCCTAGAGCTCTATCGAACTCTCTCTTAAATCCATCCAGTGACTTGGCCTCCACTGCCCTCCGTGGCAGGGAATTCCACAAATTTACAACTCTCTGTGTGAAAAAGTTTTTTCTCACCTCAGTCTTACATGGCTTCCCCTTTATTCTAAGAATGTGGCTCGGTTCTGGACTCGCCCAACATTGGGAACATTTTTCTTGCATCTAGCTTGTTCAGTCCTTTTATAATTTTATATGTTTCTATAAGATCCCCCCTCGTCCTTCTAAACTCCAGTGATTACAAACCAAGTCTTTTCAATCTTTCCTCATATGCTTCAATCACAGGGATATCCTTCCTCAAATTATGAGACCCAAACTGTACACAATACTCCAGATGTGGTCTTACCAGAGCCTTATACAACTGCAGGATAACCTCTTTACTGCTATACTGAAATCCTCTTGTTATGAAGGCCAACATTCCATTAGTTTTCTTCACTGCCTGCTGTAACTGCACGCCAACTTTCCGTGACGTGTGTACACGGACGCCCAGGTCTCGCTGCATCTCCCCCTTACCTAACCTAACACCATTGAGATAATAATCTACCACCTTGTTTTTGCCAAAGTGGATAACCTCACATTTATCTATATTATACTGCATCTACCACGCATCTGCCCGCTCACTCAACCTGTCCAGGTCACCCTGCAACCTCCTAACATCCGCTTCACAGTTCACACTGCCACCCAGCTTTGTGTCATCCGCAAACTTGCAGGTGTTGCTCTTAACAACGAGGCTTGCGGCACTCCACTCGCCACTACCTGCCATTCTGAACATGACCCGTTCACTCCTACTCTTTGCTTCCTGTCTGCCAACCAATTTTCTATCCATGTCAACACCCTACCCCCAATACCATGTGCTCTAATTTTAGTCATCAGTCTCCCGTGCGGGACTTTATCAAAGGCTTTCTGAAAGTCTATATACACTATATTCACTGGCACACCTTCATCCATTTTACTTGTCACATTCTCAAAAAAATCCAGAAGATCAGTCAAGCATGATTTCCCTTTCGTAAATTCATGTTGACTTGGACTAATCATTTTACTGCTATTCAAATACCCCATTACTACCTCTTTAATAATTGACACCAGCATCTTTCCCACCACCGAAGTCAGGCTAACTGGTCTATAATTCCCTATTTTCTCTCTCGCTCCTTTCTTGAAAAGTGGGATAACATTAGCTATCCTCCAATCCACAGGAACTGATCCTGAATCCATTGAACATTGGAAAATGATCACCGATGCGTCCACTATTTCCAGAGCCACCTGCCTGAGGACCACCTGCCTGCAGACCATCAGGCCCAGGGGATTTATCATCCTTCAGTCCTATTAGCCTACCCAATACTATTTATCGCATAATGAAAATTTCTTTCAGTTCCTCTGCCCCCTTGGATCCTCTGTCCTCCAGTACATCTGGGAGATTGTTTGTCTTCAGAAGACAGATCCGAGGTGCCTGTTCAACTCTTCTGCCATTTCCTTGTTACCCATAATAGTTTCACCCGTGTCTGCCTTCAAGGGACCCACATTTTACTTTGATATTCTTTTTCCCTTAACATATATAAATAAGCTTTTACTTCCTTCTTTATATTCCTGGCCAGCTTCCCTTCGTACTTCTTCTTTTCAGCCCGTACTGCCCGTTTTGTTTCCTTCCGTGGCCCTATGAAAATTTCCCAATCCTCTGGCTTCCGGCTACTCTTTGCTGTGTTATACATCTTTTCTTTTAGTTTTATTCTATCCCTAACGTCTCTTGCCAGCCACGGTTGCCTCCTACTCCCCTTAGAATCTTTCTTCCTTTTTCGAATGAAATGATCCTGCGTCTTCCGGATTATGCCCAGAAATTCCTGCCATTGCTGTTCCATCGTCATTCCTGCTAGCATACCTTTCTATTCTACCTTGGCCTGCTCCTCTCTCATGCCTTCATAGTCCCCTTTGTTGAACTGCATCGCTGACACTTCCGCTTTAACCTTCTCCTTCTCAAATTGCAGATTAAAACTAAACATATTATGATCACTACCTCCAAGCGGTTCCTTTACCTCGAGTTCTCTTATCATATCTTGTTCATTGGACAACACTAAATCCAGAATTGCCTTTTCTTTGGTCGGCTCCATTACAAGCTGCTCTAAGAATGCATCTCGGAGGCATTCTACAAACTGTCTTGCTAGGGGTCCTGAACCAACCTGATTTCCCCAGTCTACCTGCATATTGAAATCCCCCATCACCACAGTGGCATTACCTTTGTTACCTTTGTTACATGCCAGTTTTAACTCCTGCTGCAACTTACACCCTACATTCGGGCTACTATTTGGGGGATAGTAGATAACACCAATTAGTGTCTTATTGCCTTTACAATTCCTCAACTCAATCCACGGTGACTACCTCGTCAGTCCTATGTCTTCCCTCGCAAGGGACTGAATTCCATCCCTCACCAGCAGAGTACCCCCCTCTTCTGTCCACCTGCCTGTCCTTTCAACAGGATGTATAACCCTGAATATTAAGTTCCCAGGCCCGATCCTCCTGCAGCCACGTCTCAGCAATCCCCACAATGCCATATCAACCAACCTCTAACTGAGCCTCAAGCTCATATACGTTACCTCTTATACTTCGCGCATTCATATACAATATTTTTAATTCCGTAGGCATCTCACCTTTCACATCGATCCCTGTTACGTTTGGGCATACTCCCTTATCCCTTTGTGAGCTTTCTTTCCCGTTAATTCTGCGGTCATTAACTATCCCTTTACTCTCTTTCCCTTTAACTCCTTGACTATCCCATTTGACACCCCACCCCTTTATTCAGTTTGAACCCTCACCCTGAATTTGCATTTTTGAGGGGTTAGCTTGAGGTTGATGGCATTGGCGCGATCCAGGACCTTTGTCAGATTAGCATCGTGTTTTTCGATAGTTCGTCCAGCAACGAGGATCTCATCCACTACAATGGAGCATGGGTAACTTGCAAACAATTGCTCCATAGCTCGTTGATATACTTCACTAGCAGAGGTTATGCCAAAAGTCATGCGAATAAATCTGTATCGCCAGAACTGTGTGCTGAACATAATTTAGAGGGGTTGCGTTCCAGCGGAATCTGCCAGAATGAATGTTTGGCATCTAGTACTGTAAATACAGTTGCTTCAGATAGCTGCGCTGCAATCTCATCCGCAGTGCGCATGGGATAATTAGGTCGTTTAATGGCTGGTTTTTAAGTCCTTGGGATTGATGCAAATCCGTATTTCGTCCTGATTTCGTCCTTTGTTGCCACCACCATGGTCGAGACCCAATCCGAGGGGTGAGCGACGGGGGAAATTACACCTAAAGACAACTTTCACCTGAGTTCACTTTGAACACGGTCCCGCATGGCATGGGGAATCCGGTGTGCTGGACGGACAACTGGAAGTACCTCAGGGTCGATCGTAATTGTGTACTTAACAGGGAACCTGCCCAGCTTGTCGTCAAACAAAGGTTTGTATTGTGTCAGGATTTGTTGAGTAAAGTCACAGGTTATCGTCAGATGACAAACAGAAGGACTGAAAGAGACAAGCCCCAGGTCATGACAAGCATTGACACCCAGCAGGGACGGCACATTCTCACGAACAATATAGAAACTCAGGTTGTGGACATGTGAGTTAAGACAGCCGCGTAACTCGACGAACGATAGAGTGCACTGGACCTCCTGCAAATGGGAGAAGGATGGCAGCCGTAGGAGTGATAGTCTCTGTGTTTCGTATATTTTTCAACTCAGATAAACACATCACGTTACACCTGCCTCCAGTATCAACTTTCAGAAAAAAATTCTTGCCATTAACGAGCAAAGCGACCTTGGGATCTTGATGCTTGTGCGGTAAATCAGACAGGGAGTGAACATCCAAATCAAAATAACGTTAGCAGCCTCCAAATCCGTGAAAGCTGTTTGAGAGCGTTCCGAGAGCAGGTTCTCAAGGTCGAGTGAATTAACAGATTGTCTTGTTTGAACTCTATTGCTACGCGGGCGGCAGCATTTGAAGAAGTGGTTCATTTTGTTACAGAAACGACAACATTTTCCATACGCAGGGCAATGGTCACGAACTGCAACATGCGAACCCCCACAGTTAAATCAATTGTCTATGAATTTAACGTTACAGCTGTCGGGCACTTGAGAATGGCGAGAGGTTTGATAAGATGTGCAGGCAACATTAATGTTGTGAGCAGAGTGGGGTCATGTCCTAAAACATTTCCATGAGCATCAGCCATTTCAGCAACGCGGCAGCGGTTTTCAGCAGTCTCTCGAGTAAGCTCAGTATCTCGCAGTAATTCGTCCCGTAATTTATCATTGCGGACAACATAGACCGGACGGTCACGCACTAAGCTGTTACATAAATCCCCAAAACGCACCGACTGGCAATATGCTTCAAACCACTAAAATACGTTTCACCAGGATCGCCATGTCTCTAGCTTCGTGAAAAAAACAAGTGCCTCTCCGTGATTAGATTGGTTCTTAACTCACACAAATGTCTAAATTTGCGTAGCAAGCAGTCGGGTCGGGGCCCCGGATAGATTCAGCTGGAGCGATCTGGACACCAGCCAGGTCAATCCTAGCTGGTTCATCATGAAATCTTCTGGCACGCCGAGCAGCTTCTGTGCCTGCTAGATTAAAGAGGGCTGAGGCACGTACACCTGGAGCAGCAGCCGGGTGAGCCTCGTCTATGTAAATGGTGAAATCTTCTTCAAATATGCGCCACCGTTCTGCGAGGTCTTCGTCAAACACCAGGATCCCTGGTTTTCAGAGAGCAGAAGCCATGGTATAACATATATCGGAGAAAATAACAAACTAAAATAAAAGCGAGATAATTAGGCAAGGAGTGAGTCCGAGTTTTCTGACACGATGTGGTTGGGCTCTGTTGTTGGAATAACTTAACTCACGCACAGTGATTAAGATCCAAAGACTTCTATTTATCATTACAGCATAAGTAACTTCATTTTAGCACATAACTCTAGACTGGGGAAGAAAGGGAAGAGATGCTTTCTATTAAACAAGTGGGCGGAGCTACAGTATGACTACAGTATGAGTGAGACTGATCTACACCAGAGAGTTGTGATTCTGTGGATTCTCTGCCACAGAAGGCAGTGGAGGTCTATTCAGCGGGTGCATTCAAGAGAGAGTTAGATATAGCTCGTAGGGCGAACGGAACCAAGGGATATGGGGAGAAAGCGGGAAGGGGTTATTGATTTAGAATGATCCGGCATGATCATATTGAAAGTTGGTGATGGCTTGATGGGTGAATGGCCTACACTTGCACCTAGTTTCTATGTTTCTATGTCTACATGGGCTGCATACTTCCAACACAGCTCAAAATGAGGTTTTCTATGATAATAATAATAATAGATTTTATTTTAAGGGCGCCTAATACCGAGGTCTCCAGGACACCTTACAATTTAAGAAACATATAAACATATAAACATATAATGAGAGTAAAACAAGTTATAAAGACATCACAAATACACAAATTAAAAACAGAAATTCGATCCAAAAAAAGACAACAACTAAATTCAGAAAACACAACAGGAAGGACATTATAGCCATAGAGGGAGTACAGAGAAGGTTCACCAGACTGATTCCTGGGATGTCGGGACTTTCATATGAAGAAAGACTGGATAGACTTGGCTTATACTCGCCAGAATTTAGGTGATTGAGAGGGGATCTTATAGAAACGTACAAAATTCTTATGGGGTTGGACAGGCTAGATGCAGGAAGATTGTTCCCGATGTTGGGGAAGTCCAGGACAAGGGGTCACAGCTTAAGGATAAGGGGGGAATCCTTTAAGACCGAGATGAGAATTTTTTTTTCACACAGAGAGTGATGAATCTCTGGAACTCTCTGCCACAGAGGGTAGTTGAGGCCAGTTCATTGGCTATATTTAAGAGGGAGTTAGATGTGGCCCTTGTGGCTAAAGGGATCAGGGGGTATGGAGAGAAGGCAGGTACGGGATACTGAGTTGGATGATCAGCCATGATCATATTGAATGGCGGTGCAGGCTCGAAGGGCCGAATGGCCTACGCCTGCACCTATTTTCTATTTATCTATGTATCTATGAAGGGAGAGCAGCGGCAGCCAAACCGCGCCAGCGTACACTCTCCCTTCCGCCCGCCATGTTGGACATTGACTAACACAGACACTTAACATTACACAGAAAATCTCCCCCCCCCCACAATGGTTACCACTGTGGGGGGAGGCACAATGTCCAGTCCCCATCCCAGTTCTCCCCAGAGTCAGGCCCATCGAGGCCGCCACAGTTGCCTCAACGGAGGCCCGATGTTCCTGGCCGTCGGGAGAGTCCTCGCAGCGGCTGGAACTGCCGGTTTCCCAGCGGAGTCCATGGCGCCTGAAGCCGACACGGCCGCGCCGAGTTGGAGCCACGAGGCTCCCGATGTTAAAGTCGGCGCCGCCGCCCGCAGCTGGTCGCTCCGCAGCCCCGCAGCCCGGAGATGTTGATCTCGGCGGTCACCGCATACCGGAGCTCCAGCGCGTCGACCCAGCGCGGCGACCCAGGCAAGGCATCGCCCGCTACGCTCCCCGATAGCGCTCCAGCGCTGTGCCGCTGACCGAAGCTGAAGGTGCTGGGCGGTCCCCGCCAGGAAACGGCGCTCCTTGCCCGCTGGTAGGCCACGAGGACGGGTAGACGAGGCAGCCCGGAGAAAAAGCTGCCTCACCGACCAGGTAGGGACCTAGAATAAAGTTATCCCCACTCACCCTACACTTAGATGTAGATTTCTCCAGCACACTGGACAATAGATAGACTAACACTATTTAAAAAGGTGATTTAAACGGACGGCTGCTGGTTAGCAGCCGTTCCCCAACATGGCTCCTCCTCCTCCTACGAATTATTATTCGTCATCTTGAAAGAACCGGTCCGGCCAGCTCAAATCAGCGCCGAACATGCCTGAAACTATATTCTTTCTTTAATTCTCAATGTATAAGAATTTATTAGTCTATTGTTGTAACCTATTTCTTTCCAATTAGTCGAGAGGATCGCGAGAGTAAAAGGTAAACTAACATCAGATGTCTTTTCTTATATTACGTTTACATTCTGGTCTCTGATTAACTGACAAAAAGACCCCCGACAGTGTTCGAAGTACATGATGCTACGGTTCAATTAAAATGCAGCATTGATACATTTTTATTGAAATCCGGCTACATCGGTGCGTTTAATTCTGCCTGGGCAGGCTACAACACGACGGTATGAGAATTGATATCATATAGAAGTTGGGAGGTCATGTTCTAGATGTATAAAACATTGGGGAGGCCGCATTTAGAGTATTGTGTTCAGTTCTGGGCACCATGTTATGGGAAAGATGTTTTCCGGCTGGAAAGGGTACAGAGAAAAGTTACAAGGATTTTGTCAGGCCTTCACTGTCTGGTCTATAAGGAGATGTTGAGTTGGCTGGGACTGTATTCCTTGGGGCGCAGGGGGATGAGGGGTAATCTTATTGAGGCGTATGAAGTCATGAGACGAATAGATGGAGAATATGCTCTGTCTCTTGCCCAGAGTAGGCGAATCGAGAACCAGAGAACATGGTTTTAAAGGAGAAGGGGAAACTGTATAATAGGAATCTGAAGGGTAGCTTTTTCCACACAATGGGCGGTAGGTGTGTGGAACTATGCAACAAGCTGTCAAAGGAGGTAGTTGAGGCAGCGACTATCCCAACATTTAAGGAACAGTTGGAAAGGTACACGGATAGGACAGGTTTGCAAGATATGGACTAAATGCTGGCAGGGGGGACTCGTGTACCTGGGACATGTTGGCCGGTGTGGGCAAGTTGGGCGGAAGACCCTGTTTCCGCAATGTATTACTCTATGACTCTGTTATTTTATCTTAGGTTCTGGGTAACTCCAACTGCCCCCCCCCCCCAACCCACCGACCTCTCCGACTCTCTGTCTTGGCAGGTATACCTTGTTACCTTTCAAGTTAAAGATGTGCCCTTTTCTGTTCGACATCGACAACATGGGAAAAATACTTACTCTCCATCCTATCTAGCCTGCTCACAAGTTGGGCAATGAGATGTTATGGAAAACCCACAATACCCTGAAACAACGATGACGAACACTCGATAATGGACCAGAGAAGGTTGAGACAGGTAGCTGAATTTTGTTTCAAACATCTGTCACTGGCATGAATCGGGTAGCTAGGAAATGTAGGATTGGAGATCCCAACCACCGTGCAGCCAGGGAAAAGTCACCATACTGAACTAATGATGGACGGCAGACAACATGTCGTTCAAGAGGAATTTCCACCAAAGCTTGTTTTCGTTTTTCTTCAGGAAAACATGTGTCAGAATCATTGCACATAGTAACGGAATTGTCCATAAATATGAGCGAGATCAGTTTTGGTTTTCTTTAAACGAAAGATCTATTACATTCACGCGAAGACAGGAAAAAGCAGATATAAACAGAAGGAAAAGGTTAATTACATGTATGCACATTTCCGCTACCTACGAGCCCAGGAATAACCAAGGAGTAAAACAGAGGAAATAAGTTACCTGATATTCTTAATTCTACATTGAGTCCTGAAGACTGCAACTTTCCCAAATGGATTCAGCTGAGATGAGGATCTGTTCCTCGGCACATGATTCTCCGACAATTCTACCGTCTTCATGGGAATCACACCACCAATCGCATCTTCCCAACTACACATCTTTTTACTTTCCACAGGGACTGCTCATTTTACAAACCATTCATTCATTTATTCCTTCCCAATCAAACCATCCCCTCCGCAGGTACTTTCCACTGCAACCGCAGCGGATGTAACACCTTCCCTCACGTCCGTCCAGGGATCTCAGCAGCACATCGAGTATTGAGAGAGGTTCATATCCACGTCATCTAACCTCATCTGCTGCATCCGTTGATCCGGATATGCTTCCCTTCCCATCTGCTTGACCATGCTTAGACTAAATGAATGCTCCGCCGAACACTTGCTGTCGGTGTGTTGGATCTCGTGATGGAAAACAATTGAACTGCCCTTTCCCTTCGCATACTGACGTTATCGGCCTGGGGCTTCTCCTTTACCAGACTGATGCCACACATTAAGCGGAGGAACAATACCTCTTTTTCTGCTTGGGTAGCTCACAACCAAACGGTGAGAACATTGAATTCTCTACTTTTAGGTAACTAACCAATAATAATCATTTGCCCATTCTGCTTTGACGGAGATGGAAGTGGATGAGGGATTCGAGAAGAGATGGTCCTTTAGAATGCTGAAACTGGAATATGCAGCAGGTGAAGGCATTCTAAGCGGTCTTGACATGAACTATGCACAAATGGAAAATGTGAGTGAGGTTTAATCGGAAGAAGCAATTCCCTGTGTCAGAATGGTCAGTAAAGGAATATGAAATATTTCACGACTATAATGACATTTTCTGTGACATCAATCGTTTTTAAATATGTGAATTATATTGCAATTAAGAACTACGTTGGGCAAGTGAGGCATTGTTTAACTGCACAGAGAGATTAGCAATATCAAAAACTTAAAGGGACGCGTCAGGTTGAATTATGGATATGTCACATCCTGGGTCAATATTCTTCTTAGCAGACCCATAATACATCGGCTGATGGTTATGCAATCTTTCCATAAATCTGCTCCATTTATTTGAATGAAATAAATGGAAGACCGGAGGTAAAACGGCAAGCGATTGGATAGGCCACTTTATAAGATGTCTGCAGCTATTTTCTGGCCTCCGACCTACAGGCAACGATAACTCCTCTTATAGTTGTGACCTTTTAAGAGTGCGAACGAAAAACTGAGGTTTGTGTATGCAATGAATTTACGCACGATTCTTTAAATTAAACGTGCTGACAAAGTTATGAAAATATAAAATGCATCAATGCATTTCATATATTTATGTTTTATTATTTTAACATTTACTTTCCTTATCCTCCCCACCCCAGCATTAGAGAAAGAACTCAATACGTCAAGTGAGTAACAGAAGATAAGTATCACGCGAGCAGTAAGTCAATCCAGGACACCCAATGCAAGGTAAACTCAGGCAGCATCTCTGGAGAACATAGAGTCATAGAGCGATACAATGTGGAAACAGGCCAGTCGGCCCCACTTGCCCACACCGGCCAACATGTCCCAGCTACAATACTCCCACCTGCTCGCGTTTGGTCCATATACATTCAAACCATGAGGCCGAGGTCTCGACCCGAAACGTCGCCTATCCGTGTTCTCCAGAGATGCTGCCTGTCCTGGTGAGTTACTCCAGCACTTTGTGTCCTTTTGTGTATTCACCAGCATCTGAAGTGCATTGTTTCTACTAAATCAGGCCTAGATCTCGAACACTACTACCGTGGACGACGCTTTGTGGCAACGAACTTTAGTTGTCACTTGCCTCCAAACGTTCAGGAAGTATCACTGCCTCTCTGATCATCCAGCGAGCAGAAGTCGTTGAGCTACAAACGTGGGTCCCATTTAATGATCCGAAGCCTCGCCTCCCACCCCTACCCCCGAAGGACTCATGGTCTCCGGGACCTTTCTACAGTATTTGAATGTATGTGATAATCAGAGACTTTCCCAAACAGTTTAAGTGCATTAAGCAAATCATGTTGGTGCATTAATGTGCATTAAACAAAAAACAACATTTCACAAATAGATAAAAAATAAATAAAGTGTTATTCAGTGAAATTGATTTAAATTAATTAAATTAACTAAATTAATTACGTTAATTACATTATTTAAAATAAAATAACAGCGAACAACTTATATTGACTGTCGTTGACTTCGTCTTTCAGCATACTATGACCAGGTTAGATCCTTTGGTGCAGATGTGGGGATTCCACTTCCCTCCGCAGATGCTGCCTGACCCGATGAATTTCTCCAGCAATTTGTTGTCTTATGTTGAAGACAATTCAGCTGTTGTTAGCATAGAGCTGTGGGCCAGATAAAATATTTTTTCTTTTAGTTTATTGTCACATGCAGCGAGGTACGGTGAAACGCTTTTTATTTGTTGCGTGCTATCCAATCAGCAGAACGACTATAGATGATTACAATTACGGTGCCCACAGTACACGAATGCAGGGCAAAGGGAATGACGTTTAGTGCAAGATAAAGTCCAGAACAGTCCGATTAAAGATAGTCCAGGGCGTTGTCCGATGAATTCGTTGGTAGCTCAGAATCGCTCTTTATTTGGTGATAAGATGTTCAGTTGCATGAATACTGCTGAGAAATAACTGTCCCTGAATCTGTCAGTTTTCACATGTCTGTACCTCTTACCAGATGGGAGAGGAGAGAAGAATGAGTGACCAGGGTGAGATAATGCTGGTGACCTTGCCGAGGCAGTGTGAAGTGTAGAGGAAGTCAATGGAAGTCGATTGGCGTGATGGCCTGGTCTGTGTTTCCACAATTCTTTAAAATTTATTCGACACCCGCGGCTGCTTTTCGCTAGGAACCGCCCCTCGCTCTTTGCCGCGTGCAGCCGCGAAGCGAGAGGTCCCTTGCGCCCTTCTCTGATCTCCAGCCTGTTCCCTGCTTCCGTACGAGAGTGTGAAAGGGAAACAAAACAGGTAAAAAGAGCTTAGCGGGCCAAAGAGAATGTATGGAATCAGAAACGCTATGAACAAAAATGTCCTGATGCAGAATTTAGATCCGAGACGGCGACATATCAATTTTGATTCCATAGACGATTAATGACCCGTTGAGTCCTTCCAGATTATTGTTTGCTCGGTGTTCCGGCACTTGCAACTACTTGTTCCACCGACGTCGCGAGAGCACAGCCGGGGAACCACCAGCATGAGCTGGATCGATATTCATTCTCTCAATCTGTGCAAATCACCATTTTTTGTTCTTCCGCCAATAATGGTAGCCAAGTCGCTTACCAACATGTCTTTAGGGTGTGGCAGGAAACCAGAACGTCAGGGGAAACCCACACAGTCACATGAGGGACATGCAATTGATGCACTGAAAGTCTGTATGAAGAATGCGTACAGGGTAAAGCACACAAAAATAGCTCTGTGTTTCAATTGCAGACGCACAGTTACAAGCCAAAAGAAAAGGGTAAGGTCAATGCACATGGACACTTAATTCTACACGGATTGGAAACATCGCCTCCTTTCCCCGGGAAATTAATGACAGTTTTTTGTTGTTGTTTCGAGAAAGCGAATTAAGTTAAACAACGGACGTATAGATAATTTTTATTACACAATTCGTAGGTACTCCCGTGAGTCTAGTTATCTGGGTGTCTAAAACCGATGCCACTTTCGGTTTGGCTATCTGTCTGACGACTTGTTAATATATTTATATCTCCCTCCGTTTATGAACTTGGACCAGCGATGAGAACTGTTACAAGAGCAATTTGCAACGTTTACAGCTTCGAGGAGAGGGGTAGGGAGTAGGGTTGCAGAACTTGATCAGAAGAAGAGGCAAGTTCAAAATTAATTGACGAGAGAAGGGGGAAGACATCAAAGAAAGAGTCTGGTCGTTACCAAAACCATATTACGGAAAGATAGAGGGACAGTGGTTTTGACCTGAAGTTGTTAAATTATGTAACGATTAAATCCATTACAGGCCTCGGAAGTCACTGAGCTATCTTGACTTCCTTCTCTCCCAGCAAGGACTGTATCATATTTCGTATAGTTTAGTTTAGTGCAGTGATACAACGTGGAAACAGGCCACGCCGACCACCGATCTATCGTTCACTCAAGTTCTGTGTCCAACACCTGAGGGGCAATTAACACAAGCCAATCAACCAACAAAATCTGCACGTCTTTGAAGTGTGGGAGGAAACCTGAGCACCCGGAGAAAACGGAAATGCTCACAGAGAGAACGTACCAACTCCGGACAGACAGCACAGCGAATCCTTAATCGAACCCATTCTCTGCCGCTCTGCCGCTACCCCACTCTATTGCCCTCATTATCACTGTTCCGCCGTTTAATTCGGATCCAATGACGTGAAATTGCACACGCATGCTTTTAGTATGTCTTCTTAAATGTATTGATATATGTATTTCTATATGTTATATATATATATCCATGTGTGGTCCTTCTTCGAAGGAAGTGATTTGCGTCTACCATTATCGAAAGAGCCCAGAGTACAATTTTTTTGGAGTATCAATATTTTCAATTGTTTCTGCGAGTAAAAATAAAGCTTCACCGCAGCATCGCGAACTCTCAGAATTCATATATATATTTCCCATTGCTTCTCTCTGCTCTCAGTCTCTCATTTATTTATAGACATAAGTCTTCAGGGTTTCATAATAACCTTCTCCGCCCCAACATCTGTCGACCTTTGGCATCAAAGAGTAACCTTGTCCAATCTGGTCAATGCTCTAGTCCTGTGAGAATGAAACGCGGATCGTCGGGTGCGTATCTGTGGGCCCTTCTTAGGGCCCTCAGGTGCGTGCCCGAAGAAGGAGAACCCATTCAGTCAGGGACGATTTAAACACGGAGTTGGTGGAATTCTAAAATGGCGAGCATGGTGGAGAGAATGTCAACAATAGTGCTGGAGTAACTCGGCGGGTCAGCCAGCATCGCTTGAGGACATGGATGAACATCTCTGGAGAAAAGAGAATGTGCAATAGGTCTGGCAGCATCTACCGCTAGGAGGCACAAGCAGGGTACCCTATCCTAAATGTTATCCTTACTTAGTCATTCTCTTGTCGTGTTTTCCAGAATTACAGTCAATGAGCAAATTGCTGCAAGCATCAGGTAACAAGATAAGAACGGTTGGAACCGCAATTATATTTAATAGCTGAGCTCATGGTATCGGTTTTGCTTTATTATTATATTGCTTTTGCCAAAAAATAACATTTAAACAGCATTATTTGTGTTTGTTTTCATGCCAGACCGAATGTTATCTCAGAAAGAAAATGGTAAATGCGTGAGCAATTTTAATCACTTTCCATTCAATATTGATCAGCGATTTGATATTGCAGCTGTTTATATTCTGTGTCGATCGGACCCACCGTTCCATAATATTCAAAAAAATATTGTCCCATGTTTAGAACTAGGCGACAAATGTAAAAGCAGTGGTGAGTAGAAAGGTAGTTTTACAAACATGCATGGTGAAAATTCCTGTTGTTCTATAGAATCGAGATTTCGGTTGGGTAAGGTTGTTTTCCTTTCATGTATTGTACAACCATTTTGTTTTCCCACCTGAGCAATGATGTGCCTACCTTTCCATCATTGCAGCCCAGATTCACTGAAGATCCCTCTCATGAGAGTTTTGTGCATGAAAATGTAATTAAGCTGGAGAGGGTGCAGAAAAGAATCACGTGGATGTTGCTGGGACTGACGGGATTGAGTTATGAGGAGACTGAATAGGCTGGGACTGTATTTCCTGGAACAAACGAGGCCGAGCATCATTTATAAACACAAGATAAGATGGATTGCCATTGTCCTTTCCGCCGGACACGGGGGTCTAAAGCTAAAATACATACCTTTTGTTTGAGATGGCAACACTTTAAAGGGGACACGAGGGCCAAGTTTTTTCACACAGACTATGGATGCATTTGAAACAACCAGCCAGGGTACGTAGTAGAGGTGAGTACAGTTACAATGTTTGAACGACATTTAGACAGGTACCTGAATAGGGAAGGTTTAGGCGGCTAGTTCATCAGTTCCTAAGTTTTTGGAGTAGAATTGGGTTATTCGGTGCATCATTTCCACTCCGCCATTCAATCCAGGGTGGTCTATCTTTTCCTCTCAACTCCATTCTCCTCCCTTCTCCCCAGAAGCATTGACTCCATAAATAAATTAATAATCTGCAATTTCTTCATTAAAAAATTCCATTGACTAGGTATCGACAGCCGTCTGTGGCAATGAATTCCACAGATTCGCCACCCTCTGGCAAAATAAATTCCTCCTCATGATGTTTCTAAGGTGCACACTTGTATTCTGAGGCTAGACTCGCCCACTAATGGAAACTTCCTCTCCGTATCCAATGAATCCAGGCCTTTCATTATTCAATGAGTTTAGACAAAAGACAATAGACAATGGGTGCAGAAGTAGGCCATTCGTTCCTTCGAGGCAGCACCGCCATTCAATGTGATCATAGCTGATCATCCACAATCAAACCATATAGGCCAACGTCAGGCAACGCCATTGTAGTTGGAGACTCCATTGTGAGAGGTACGGACAAGGGTTTCTGCGGCAACAGACGGGATTCGAGGATGGTGTGCTGCCTTCCTGGTGCCAGGATCCAGGATGCCACGGACAGAGTGCAGAAAATCCTCAAGGGCGAAGGTGAACAGCCAGAAGTGGTAGTGCATGTCGGCACAAACGATGTCGGAAAGAAGGGGATGAATATTCTGCAGAGTGACTATAGAGAGCTCGGAAAAATGCTGACAAGCAGGACCTCCAGGTTTGTTATCTCCGGTTTGCTTCCAGTTCCTCGTGCTGGCGAGAGCAGGAACAGGGAAATACGAGACCTGAATGTGTGGCTGAGGAACTGGTGCAGGGGGCAGGGATTTAGATTCTTAGACCAATGGGATCTGTTTTGGAGTAAGGGGCAACTGTACAAATGGGGCGGATTGCATTTCAACAGGTGGGGGACCATCATTCTGGCAGGCAGGTTTGCCACTGCCACACGGGTGATTTTAAACTGAATAAGGGGGGATGGGTGTCAAATGGGATAGTCGAGGAATGAGTTAAAGGGAAAGGGAGTAAAGTGATGGTTAATGACCCCAGAATTAACGGGAAAGGAAGCTCACAAAGGGATAGGAGAGTACGGCCAAGTGTAATAGGGATCGATGTGAAAGGTGAGATGCGTAAAGAATTAAAGTTATTGTATATGAATGCGCGGAATAAGAAGTAAAGTAGATGAGCTTGAGGCTCAGTTAGAGGTTGGTAGATATGATATTGTGGGGATTACTGAGACATGGCTGCAGGAGGATCGGACATGGGAACTTAATATTCAGGGTTATACATCCTATAGGGGGTGGGGGTAGATCTGCTGGTGAGGGATGGAATTCAGTCCCTTGCGAGGGAAGACATATGGACTGACGAGGTAGAGTAACTGTGGATTGAGTTGAGGAATTGTAAAGGCAAGAAGACACTAATTGGTGTTATTTACAGACCCCCAAATAGTAGCCCGGATGTAGGGTGTAAGTTGCAGCAGCAGTTAAAACTGGCATGTAACAAAGGTAATGCCACTGTGGTGATGGGGGATTTCAAAATGCAGGTAGACTGGGAAAATCAGGTTGGTTCAGGACCCCAAGAAAGGGTGTTTGTAGAATGCCTCCGAGATGGATTCATAGAACAGCTTGTAATGGAGCCGACCAGAGAAAAGGCAATTCTGGATTTAGTGTTGTCCAATGAACCAGATATTATAAGTGAACTGGAGGTAAAGGAGGTAGTGATCATAATATCATTAGTTTTAATCAGTAATTTGAGAAGGAGAACGTTAAATCGGAAGTGGCAGTGATGCAGTTGAACAAAGGGGATTATGAAGGCATGAGAGGGGGGCTGGCCAAAGACTGGAATGGGGTCTAGCAGGAATGACGGTGGAACAGCAATGGCAGGAATTTCTGGGCATAATCCGGGAGACGCAGGATCATTTCATTCCAAAAAGGAAGAAATATTCTAAGGGGAGTAGGAGGCAACCGTGGCTGACAAGAGAAGTTAGGTATTGAATAAAAGTAAAAGAAAAGATGTATAACACAGCAAAGAGTAATCGGAAGCCAGACGATTGGGATACTTTCATAGAACAACAGAAGGAAACAAAACGGGCAATACGGGCTGAAAAGATGAAGTACGATGGGAAGCTGGCCAGGAATATAAAGAAGGACAGTAAAAGCTTCTTTAGATATATTAAGGGAAAAAGAGTAGCAAAGTCAAATGTGGGTCCCGTGAAGGCAGACACGGGTGAAATTATCATGGGCAACAAGGAAATGGCAGAAGACTTGAATAGGTACTTCGGATCTGTCTTCACTAAGGAAGACACAAACAATCTCCCAGATGTACTGGAGGACAGAGGGTCTAAGGGGTTAGTGGAACTGAAATAAATTTTAATTAGGCGAGAAATAGTATTGGTAGGCTAATTGGACTGAAGGATGATAAATCCCCTGAGCCTGATGGTCTGCATCACAGGGTCCTCAGGGAGGTGGCTCTAGAAATAGTGGACGCATTAGTGATCATTTTTCAATGTTCAATAGATTCAGGATCAGTTCCTGTGGATTGGAGGATAGCGAATGTTATCCCACTTTTCAAGAAAGGAGCGAGAGAGAAAACGGGGAATTATAGACCTGTCAGCCTGACTTCGGTGGTGGGAAAGATGCTGGAGTCAATTATTAAATATGTAATAATGGGGCATTTGAATAGTAGCAAAAGGATTAGTCCAAGTCAACATGGATTTATGAAAGGGAAATCATGCTTGACTAATCTTCTGGAACTTTTTGAGGATGTGACAAGTAAAATGGATGAATGGGGTGCCAGTGGATGTAGTGTATCTAGACTTTCATAAAGCGTTTGATAAGGTCCCGCACGGGAGACTGGTGACAAAAATTAGAGCACATGGTATTGGGGGTAGAGTGTTGACATTAATAGAAAATTGGTTGGCAGACCGGAAGCAAAGAGTAGGAGTGAACGGGTGCTTTTCAGAATGGCAGGCAGTGGCGAGTGGAGTGCCGCAAGGCTCGGTGTTGGGGCCGCAACTGTTTACCATATATATTAATGATTTGGAAGAGGGAATTAGGAGCAACACTAGCAAGTTTGCGGATGACACAAAGCTGGGTTGCAGTGTGAACTGTGAAGAGGATGTTCGGAGGTTGCAGGGTGACCTGGACATGTTGAGTGAGTGGGCAGATGCGTGGCAGATGCAGTATAATATGGATAAATGTGAGGTTATCCACTTTGGCGGCAAAAACAAGGGGGCAGATTATTATCTCAGTGGGGTTAGGTTAGGTAAGGGGGGGGGGTGCAGCGAGACCTGGGTGTCCTTGTACACCGGTCGCTGAAATTTGTAGTGCAGGTACAGCAGGCAGATAAGAAACCTAATGGAATGTTAACCTTCATAACAAGAGGATTTCAGTATAGGAGTAAAAAGGTTCTTCTGCAGTTGTATAGGGCTCTGGTGAGACCACATCTGGAGTATTGTGTACAGTTTTGGTCTCCTAATTTGAGGAAGGACATCCTTGTGGTTGAGGCAGTGCAGCATAGGTTCACGAGATTGATCCCTGTGATGGCGGGACTGTCATATGAGGAAAGAATGAAAATACTAGGCTTGTATTCACTGGAGTTTAGAAGGATGAGGGGTGATCTAATAGAAACAGATAACATTATAAAAGGACTGGACAAGCTAGATGCAGGAAAAACGTTCCCAATGTTGGGCGAGTCCAGAACCAGGGGCCACAGTCTTAGAATAAAGGGGAGGTAATTTAAGACTGAGGTGAGAAAAAACGTTTTCACCCAGAGAGTTGTGAATTTATGGAATTCCCTGCCACAGAGTGCAGTGGAGGCCAAATCACTGGATGGATTTAAGAGAGAGTTAGATAGAGCTCCAGGGGCTAGTGACGTCAAGGGATATGGGGAGAAGGCAGGCACGGGTTATTGATAGGGGACGATCAGCCATGATCACAATAAATGGCGGTGCTGGCTCGAAGGGCCGAATGGCCTCCTCCTGCACCTATTTTCTATGTAATCAGTACCCCGTTCCTGCCTGCTCTCCATATCCCTTAACTCCGCTATCCATAAGAGCTCTATAAAATTCTCTCTTGAAATCATCCAAAGAACCAGCCTCCAACTGAGGCAGGTAATTCCACACACTGTGTAACTTTCGGATAGTATGGGCGATTTTGGGCGACGGGGGTTTTATAGTGCGCTCTATCTCTGTGACTTGATTGGGGATGGGGATGTGAGGCCTACATTCGTCAAAGTTTAACGAAAAAGATAATCCTATTACGGGTGTCAGTGGTTATGGGGAGAAGACCGGAGAATGGGGTTTGGAGGGAAAATCTGATCAGCCATGAGGGAATGGGGGAGTAGACTTAGTTGGTCGAATGGCCTAATTCTGCTCCTATTGCTTATGACATTATTAAAAGATATATAAATTCGATTATTTGCCACAATAGACGACCGGAGGATATATGGAGATGGATCAGAATTATCATATAACGTGCACACGATATCGGTTAACGGAAATGGGAAATTTCCACACTCGAAGTATTGTAAAATTCCCGAATCCTTTAACCTAAGCGACTGCGATAACTCACTCGCTGTGTATTCTCACGGTTTCGCTGGATAGATGTCAATACATTAAGGGCATTAAAAATGTGAATATGCAATGAGGTTGAAGTGACCCCAATAGGTAGATTTGATGTCGTTAAGTGGAAGAGCCGTCCGGAGGGGCGGTGTGCACTACTTTCGTTTCTATTTGTAGAATTCAGAAACTGCAGATGCTGGTTAACAAAAATAAATAACCTTCTTACGTCTTAGTCTGAAGATGGGTCCCGACCCGAAACGTCACCTCTCTATGCTCCGTAGCGATTCTGCCTCACGCGCTAAACTCCAGAACGTTGATCTTATTTTTGTCTCAATTCCCTTTGTTCTCCTGGGGACATACTTCACGGATGTAAGAGGGGTTACTTCTGTATATACAATCTTCTCGTGAACTTGGGTAATTGTCTGAAATACATAGACACTAAAAAATAGTTTAAAACTACACGGGTGGGTTTAAAATAAAAGATAAGACAGATAAATCCCCAGGGCCTGATGGTCTGAATCCCAGGGTACTCAAGGAATGAAATTCAGTTCCTTGCGATGGGTGACATAGAATCAGGAGATGCAGAGTCAGTATGGATAGAACTGATGATTCAACGGCTAAAAAGAGCCTAATGGGAATTATCTGCAGACCCCCAAAACAGAAGTCTGGATATAGTTCAAATCGAGTTAACAGAGCCTCCGTGGATTTTGAAGAAACAGCAGCAAAGAGAAGCAGGAAAAAACACTGATTGGCTCTAGCCCGAGTGGTAGGAGAGTTAGAAGTGAGTCAGAGGGAGAAAACCGTTTAAAAAGAGAGGCACAACACAGACAGACTTAACTCAGAGTTCCCGTGGATTTTGAAGAAACAGCAGCTAAGAGATGCAGGAAAAAACACTAATTGGCTCTACCCGAATGGGAGGAGAGTTAGAAGTGAGCCAGAGGGGGGAAACAGTTTAAAACTGAGGAATTTGGTTTGAAAATTGGTATATTGGTAAATTAGGCAATTTATCAGTCAATATAAGCTAGACGGCTCATAGGGAGAGGACGAAACGAGGTGAACACATGTCGGGGCAGATGAGACAGTGTGTGGCTTGCAGAATGTGGGAGCCCAGGGACACGGATGGAGCCTCTGGCTGCTACAACTGTGGCAAGTGCGTCCAGCTTCAGCTCCTGAAGGACCGTGTTGGGGCACTGGAGAAGCAGCTGGATGACCTCTGGGCCATCCGGGAAAACGAGTTTCCTGGACAGGACCTACAGTGAGGTAGTCACGCCGAGGTGTCACGCCGAAGAACCAAGGTGTGTGACGGAGAGAAAGGGTGGAAATCGTGTAGTGCAGAAAACCCAGGTGGCTGTGCCTAATGAAAACAGGTACGCCCTCTTGGGAACTGTCCGGGGAGACGAGGTTTCCAGTCCGAGCGGCGTACACGTCGGTGGCTCCAATCCTGGAGATGGGACTCGACCGGCGAGACCGACGTCGTGCAGAGCCCTAGTGGTAGGTGACTCCATTGTCCGAGGAGCGGACAGGAGATTCTGTGGCGGCAGAGGAGATGCGAGGATGGTCTGTTGCCTCCCTGGTGCCAGGGTTCAGGATGTCACGTGCAGAATTCAGAACATCCTCGTGAGAGAAGGCGATCAGCCGGCTGTAGTTGTGCACGTAGGCACGAACGACATCGCGAAGAAGAGGAAGGAGGTTCTCCAACATGAGTTCAGAGACTTGGGGGGAAGACTGAAATGCTGGACTTCTAGGGTGGTTTTCTCTAGATTACTTCCAGTACCTCGTGCGAGTGAGGACAGGAACAGGGAGATAGGGGTTCTGAATGTGTGTGAGGGGCTGGAGCCGGGAGCAAGGATTTAGATTTATAGACCTATCGGATCCCTTCTGGGCTATGTGTGACCTGTACACAAGGGATGGGTTATACCTTAACTGGAGGGGGACCGACATTCTGGCAGGCAGGTTTGCGAGGGCTACACGTGTGGGTTTAAACTACATAGTGTGTGGGGGGGGGGGGAGCGATTGACACATTGTGAGTATAAAGATGGAGTTGAGGGGGAAATGACTACAGGGAAAATTACAAAAGATTCTCGAATTAATGGGAAGGAAAGCTCGAGAAGCGACAACAGAGTAAGGCCAGGGCCAATTGCGAGCGGTGCGATGGGGGGGGGGGGGTGAATACGGCGGTCAAAGTGTTGTATATGAATGCGCGAAGTATAAGGAATTAAGTGAACGATCTTGAGGCTCAGTTAGAAACTGGCAAGTATGATGATGTGGGAATTACTGAGACATGGCTGCAACAGGGCCAGGGCTGGGAACTGAATATTCAAGGGTATACCTCCTATCGAAAAGACAGACAGGTAGGCAGAGGGGGTGTGGTTGCTCTGTTGGTGAGGAATGAAATTCAGTCCCTTGCAAGGTGCGACATTGAAACAGGAGATGTGGAGTCAGTATGGATAGAACTAAGGAACTGTAAGGGTAAAAATACTCTAATGGGACTAAACTACAGGCCCCCCAAACAGTAGCCTGTACATACGGCGCAAGTTGAAACAGGAGTTAAAATTGTCATGTAGCAAAAGTAATGCTGTGGTTGTTATGGGAGATTTCAACATGCAGGTAGACTGGGAAAATCAGGTTGGTACTGGACCCCAAGAAAGGGACTTTGTAGAGTGCCTTCGTGATGAATTCTTAGAACAGCTTGTACTGGAGCCTTCCAGGGGGAAGGCAATTCTGGATTATATTTATGTAATGAACCGGATTTGAGAAAGGACCTCGAGGTTATTGAGCCATTAGGAGGTAGTGACCATAACATGGTCAGGTTTTATTTGCAAGAGGGAGAAGGGTAGATCGGAGGTGTCAGTGTTACAGTTGAATAAAAGGGTCTCTGGGGCCATGAGGGAGGAGCTGGCAATAGTTGACTGGAAAAATAAACTAGCAGGCATCATAGTGGAACAAAAATAGCAGGTATTGCTAGGATTAATAGAGAAGGTGCAGGATCAGTTCATTCCTAGGAGGAAGAAAGATTCCAAGGGGAGAAAGGGGCGACCATGTTTGACAAGGGACGTCAGGGACAGTATAAAAATGAAAGCGAAGATGTACAACGTAGCAAAGATGAGCGGGAAGCAAGAGGATTGGGTAATGTTTAAAGAACAACACAAGATAACCAAAAAGACAATACGGCGAGAAAAGATGAAGTACGAAGGTAAGCTAGCCAAGAATATAAAGCAGGATAGTAAAAGCTTCTATAGGTATGAGAAGAGGAAAAAAATAGTTAAGACCAAAGTTGGACCCTTGAAGATTGAAAAAGGTGAATTTATTATGGGGAACAAGGAAATGGCAGATGAGTTGAACAGGTACTTTGGATCTGTCTTCACTAAGGAGGACACAAATAATCTTCCTAATATAGTAGACGCCAGATTATCTGGGGTGACAGAGGAACTGAAGAGGTTACTCGGGAAATTGGTGAGGGTAAAGCCGTGGATGTAGTATATATGGACTTCAGTAAGGCCTTTGACAAGGTTCCTCACGGAAGGTTGGTTAAGAAGGTTCAATGGTTGGGTATTAATGGTATAGTAGCAAGATGGATTCAACAGTGGCTGAATGGGAGATGCCAGAGAGTAATGGTGGATGGTTGTTTGTCAGGTTGGAGGCCAGTGACTAATGGGGTGCCACAGGGATCTGTGTTGGGTCCACTGTTGTTTGTCATGTACATCAATGATCTGGATGATGGTGTGGTAAATTGGATTAGTAAGTATGCAGATGATACTAAGATAGGTGGGGCTGTGGATAATGAAGTAGATTTTCAAAGTCTACAGAGAGATTTAAGCCGGTTGGAAGAGTGGGCTGAAGGATGGCAGATGGAGTTTAATGCTGATAAGTGTGAGGTGCTACACCTTGGCAGGACAAATCAAAATAGGACGTACATGGTAAATGGTAGGGAATTGAAGAATGCAGGTGAACAGAGGGATCTTGGAATAACTGTGCACAGTTCCCTGAAAGTGGAATCTCATGTAGATAGGGTGGTAAAGAAAGCTTTTGGTGTGCTGGCTTTTATAAATCAGAGCATTGATATAGAAGTTGGGATGTAATGTTAAAATTGTACAAGGCATTGGTGAGGCCAATTCTGGAGTATGGTGTACAATTTTGGTCGCCTAATTATAGGAAGCATGTCAATAAAATAGAGAGAGTACAGAGGAGATTTACTAGAATGTTGCCTGGGTTTCAGCAACTAAGTTACAGAGAAAGGTTGAACAAGTTAGGGCTTTATTCTTTGGAGCGCAGAAGGTTAAGGGGGGACTTGATAGAGGTCTTTAAAATGATGAGAGGGATAGACAGAGTTGACGTGGATAAGCTTTTCCCACTGAGAGTAGGGAAGATTCAAACAAGGGGACATGACTTGAGAATTAAGGGACAGAAGTTTAGGGGTAACATGAGGGGGAACTTCTTTACTCAGAGAGTGGTGGCTGTGCGGAATGAGCTTCCAGTGAAGGTGGTGGAGGCAGGTTCGTTTTTATCATTTGAAAATGAATTGGATAGTTATATGGACGGGAAAGGAATGGAGGGTTATGGTCTGAGCGCGGGTATATGGGACTGGGGGAGAATACGTGTTCGGCACGGACGAGAAGGGTCGAGATGGCCTGTTTCCGTGCTGTAATTGTTATATGGTTATATGGTTATATGAATGAAATCCACATTAGGCAATAAATTGTGTTGGATAGACTGATGGGACTGAAGACTGATAAATCCCCAGGGCCTGATGGTATGCATCCCAGGGTACTTAAGGAAGTGACTCTAGACATGTTGGATGAATTGGTGATAATTTTCCAATGTTCTATAGACTCAGGATCAGTTCCTGTGGATTGGAGGGTAGCTAATGTTATCCCACTTTTTAAGAAAGGCGGGTGAGAGAAAACAGGGAATTATAGACCAGTTAGCCTGACATCGGTGGTGGGGAAGATGCTGGAGTCAATTATAAAAGATATGATACGAAACGGAAATCATGCTTGACTAATCTTCTGGAATTTTTTGAAGATGAAACTTGGAAAATTGATAAGGGAGAGCCAGTGGACGTAGTGTACCTGGACTTTCAGAAAGCATTTGATAAGGCTCCACATGGGAGATTAGTGGGTAAAATTAGGGCACATGGTATTGGGGGTAGAGTGCTGACATGGATAGAGAAGTGGTTGGCAGACAGGAAACAACGAGTAGTGATTAATGGGTCCCATTCAGAATGGCATGCAGTGACTAATGGAGTATCGCAAGGACCGGTGCTGGGACCGCAGCTATTTACAATATACATCAATGATTTGGATGAAGGGGTTCAAAGTAACATTAGTAAATTTACAGATGACACAAAGCTGGGTGGCAGTGTGAACTGTGAGGATGATGCTAGGAGAATGCAGGGTGACTTGGACATGTTGGGGGAGTGGGCAGATGCATGGCAGATGAAGGTTAATGCGGAGAAATGTGAGGTTATCCACTTTGGTAGCAAAAATAGGAAGGCAGATTACTATCTAAATGGCGTCTAGTTGGGAATAGGGGAAGTACAACGGGATCTGGGGGGGGGTCCTTGTTCATCAGCCTATGAAAGTAAGCATGCAGGTACAACAGGCAGTGAAGAAAGAGAATGGTATGTTGGCCTTTATAACAAGTGGAATCGAATATAGGAGCAAAGAGGTCCCTCTGCGTCGTACAGAGCCCCAGTGAGACCACACCTGGAGTATTGTGTGCAGTTTTGGCCCGCTTGTTTGAGGAAGGACATTCTTGCTATTGAGGGAGTGCAGCGTAGGCTTACAAGGTTAATTCCCGGGATGGTGGTACTGTCATATGCTGAGAGAATGGAGCAGCTGGGCTTGTACACTTTTGAGTTTAAAAGGATGAGAGGCTATCTCATTGAAACATATAAGGTTTGGACACGCTAGAGGCAGGAAACATGTTACCGATCTTGGGGGAGTCCAGAACCAGGGGCCACAGTTTAAGAATAAGGAGTAAGCCATTTAGAACGGAGACGAGGAAACACGTTTTCTCACAGAGAGTGGTGAGTCTGTGGAATTCTCAGCCTCAGGGGCCGGTGGAGGCAGGTTCTCTGGATGCTTTCAAGAGAGTGTTAGATAGGGCTCTTAAAAATAGCGGAGTCCGGTGATTTGGAGAGAAGGCAGGAACGGGGTACTGATTGGGGACGATCAGGCATGATCACATTGAATGGCGGTGCTGGCTCGAAGGGCCGAATGGCCTACTCCTGCACCTATTGTCTATTGTCTATCGTCTATTTAATTTGGCATGTCGCAAAGGTAATGCTACGGTGGTTATGGGAGATTTCAACATGCAGGTAGACTGGAAAAATCAGGTTGGTACTGGACCCCAAGAAAGGGAGTTTGTGGTGTGCCTGCGAGATGGATTCTTAGAGCAAATTCAACTGGAGCCTAGCGGGGAGAAAGCAATTCTGGAGTTAGTGTTGTGTAATGAACGGGATTTGATAAAGGAACTCGAGGTAAAGGAGCCATTAGGAGGCAGTGACCGTAATATGATATCTTAATCTACAAATTGAGAGGGAGACTGCACTATCGGAAGTGTCAGTATTACAGTTGAATAAAGGGGACTATGGAGTCATGGGGGAGGAGATGGCCAAAGGTGACTGGAAAGGGAACCTAGCACCGATGACAGTGGAACAGCAATGGCAGCTATTTCTGGGGTTAATGCAGAAGGTGCAGGATCATTTCATTCCAAAGAGGAAGAACGATTCTAAGGGAAGTAAGAGGGGACCGTGGCTGACAGGGTAAGTCAATGTCAGTATAAAAATAAAAGATAATAAGTATAACATAGCAAAGATTAGCCGGAAGCCAGCGTATAGGGAAACTTTAAAAGAGCTACAGAATATAACTAAAAAGGCAATACGTGGAGAAAAGATGAGGTACGAAAGTAAGCTATCCAAGAATATAAAGGGGGATATTAAAATTGTTTAGGTATGTGTGGAGGAAAAATAGTTTAAACCAAAGTTCGACCCTTGAAGACAGAAACAGATGAATTTATTATGGGGAACAACGAATTGGCAGACGAATTGAACATGTACTTTGGATCTGTCTTCACCTAGGAAGACACAAACAATCTCCCAGATGTACTAGTGGTCAGAGGACCTAGGGTGACAGAGGAACTGAAGGAAATTCACATTAGGCAGGAAATGATGTTGGGCAAACTGATGGGACAGAAGGCCGGCAAATCTCCTGGGCCAGATGGTCTGCATCCCAGGATACTTAAGAAAGTGGCTCTTGAAATTGTGGACGCATTGGTGATTATTTTCCAACGTTCTATAGATTCAGGATCAGTCCCTGTGGATTGGAGGCTAGCTAATGATCACTTTTTAAGAAAGGACGGATAGACCAGTTAACCTGACATCGGTGGTGGGGAAGATGCTGGAGTCAATTATGAAAGATGAAACAGCGGCACATTTGGATAGCAGTAATAGGATCGGTCCGAGTCAACATGGAATTACGAAGGGGAAATCATGCTTGACTAATCTACTGGACATTTTTGAAGATGTAACTAGGAAAATGGACAAGGGAGATCCAGTGGATGTAATGTACCTGGACTTTCACAAAGCCTTTGACAAGGTCTCACATAGGAGATTATTGGGCAAAATGAGAGAACATGGTATTGAGTGTAGGGTACTGACATGGTTAAAAATGTGCTTGGCAGATAGGAAACAAAGAGTAGGGATTAACGTGTCCCTTTCAGAATGGCAGGCAGTACATAGTCGGGTACCCCTGGGCTCGGTGCTGGGACCGCAGTTATTTACAATATACTTTAATGATTTACTTGAAGCGATTAAGAGTAACATAAGCAAATTTGCAGATGAGACTGCGTGACAATGTGAACTGTGAGGTTGATGCTACGAGGATGCAGGGTGACTTGGACAGGTTGGGTGAGTGGCAGATGCATAGCAGATGCAGTTTAATGCGGATAAATGTGAGGTTATACACTTGGTGGCATAAACAGGAAGGTAGATTATTATCTGAATGGTATCAAGTTAGGAATAGAGGAAATATAACGAGATATGTGTGTCACTGTGCACCATTCATTGAAAGTAAGCATGCAGGTACAGCAGGCATTGAAGAAAGCTAATGGCATGGTGGCCTTCATAACAAGAGGAGTTGAGTATAGGAATAAAATAGGTCCTACTGCAGTTGTACAAGGCCATAGTGAGACCACATCTGGAGTATTGTGTGTAGTTTTGATCCTCAAATTTGAGGGAAGACGTTCTTGCTATTCAGGGAGTGCAGCATTGGTTCACGAGGTGAAAAACAACTTATTTTCAGTTTCTTAACTTGCCTGAGATGCGATTGTTTCACGGGTCACATCTCCGGCCGATCTGCAGCCTACCATCGATGGAGTTGGAGTCCTCCTCGGACTGACTTCTGGCCCATCGCGGGGTGTGGACGTAACATCCCAGCTGATCCCTTGACTTGGATCCAACCGCGGCCTGCGCATTTACCATCAGGAGCATGCAGCCTCAGGAGAGGCTACTCGGGAGCTCCAACGACTCGGAGGCTCGACCAGCCCCGACCGGCAGCTCCCGATGCAGGAGCTGACCGTCCCGATGCGGAGGGCCCTAACGCCGCCGGCTATGGGAGTCAAGATCGTCCAGTCAACGGAGGGCTCGAGGTCCCCTACCGCGGGAGAGCATCGAAGAGAAGAGATTTGAACTTTATTTCGCCTTCCATCACAGTGAGGAATGTCATGGACTCACCGTGGTGGATGTTTATGTTTAAATGTATTTTGTGTGTTCCGTTGCTTATTATTTGTTTGACAGACTTGGCAAATGAAATTCATCGTATGTAGCAACACATAATTGGCTAATAAACTATTATTGTGATTGTGATTGTGATTGTGAATTTAGAAGGATGTGAGGGGATCTTGTTGAAATATATAAGACTGTTAAGGGATTGGGCATGCTAGAGGCAGGGAACATGTTCCCGATGTTGGGGAATCCAGAAACAGGGGTCGCAGTTTAAGAATAAGGGGTAGGCCATTTAGAACGGAGATGAGGAAAATATTTTTCAGCCAGAGAGTTGCGAATCTGTGGAATTCTCTGTCTCAGAAGGCGGTGGAGGCCAGTTCTCTGGCTGTTTTCAAGAGAGAGTTAGATAGAGCTCTTAAAGATAGCGGAGTCAAAGGATATGTGAAGAAGGCGTGAACGCGATACTGATTGTGGATGATCAGCCATGATCACAGTGAATGGCGGTGCTGGCTAAAAGGGCCGCACCTATTGACTATTGTTTCTCCTACTCCTGCACCTATTGACCATTGTTTCTTCATCGTCTTGGAGAACTAAAGAGGTGCCAATTATTCAGGGTACAAATATGCATTCACCGCATTATCGCTTCTCTGAGTGGATCACCATAAAATACCACAGAATACTGGTGGGGAGATTTTTTGAAAGGTTTGGATCAATTTCAACCAGTACACCGTGTAATCAAATAACTCGTAAAGTCGCAATTCCTATAGAAAATAGACAACTACAAATCCCATATCTGGGAATTTTAAATCACATTTGGCCTAGCCTGGAACAGACACATAAACCAGACTGCCACAAAAGCAAACGGAACTTTGGGACTTCTCCGGATAAACTTATCCACTTGTGACAAACCAGCTAAGGAGGTAGCGTACAAAGTACTCGTCCGCCCACTGTTGGAATATTGCCAGACAATATGGGAGCCTCACCAGAAAAATAACATTGACACCCTTGACAAGGTGCAGAGGCGTGCAGCCCGGTTTGATAATAATGACTACTCAATACAGTCATGTGTTTCCGATATGTTAAATCGCTTTGGCTAGGAGTTGCTGGAGTCAAGACGCACCAAAGCCCGCTCATGTACTGTTTACAATGAGACTCATGGCATCATCTCCATTAACATATCTCACGTCATTCAATCCAATACCCAGAAATCTACAAGACAGTCTTCATGTCACTTTATTCATACTAGAATCAGAGCAAACAAAAATAGCTATCTACGGGCACTATATCAATGTACTATGTCAGAGAAGAACATCTTTCCTGACACGAGCAGGTGTGCACCAACCGTGTCACTCTTCAAGTTACAGCTCGACAACTTGTACATGGATCGTCTCAGCAAATTTGCCCTCATAAAAATCTAAATAACCCTTTTGCAACCAGTGCCCATGCGAGCGTAACCTGCAAGAGATAGGCCAGCTGTTGGCGGTTGTGCAGTAAACAAGCAGAAACAGAAGCAGAAACAAACACTGAGACAGGCAAATTAAAATAGAGACGCATTTATTAGTAGTGGTCTCAATCTCCTACTTTTGCATGTTTCCAGTTGACCCGGTTCCATTTACCATTCAAGTAAGAGTAACAAACGAAGCGCTGCCATTGGGTGTAGTATACTGCTAAGTGAAGACGTTTGTGATTTGACCATGTATTCCATCTTCCACAGATGATAGATTGGCTCAACTGAGAACAGGTATAGAAAGAGTTTGTGAATCAAACTTTACCAAAACACAAATGTGGGATTTATTGAAATAATAAATTAATTGGAATGTTTCCAGTAAGTAATATATAACCTGCAGTATCTCCTGAATAACAACAATACCAACAACAACAGCAGCAACAAAAATATCAATGATAACAATAATAATTGCATTTTCAGAGCTTCAGGAACTCCGCAAAAGCACACGTGGGTAACAAAACAGCCTATATGTAGTCTTTGAATCATGTCTGAGGTTTGTTGACCGGATGTTAGTATGAAAGAACAAATATGTATTGATTTTCATGCTAAGAAATTACAACAAATCATCTGAATTAAAGTGATGTGGGAATAATATGCCAAATTATGTTGACAATAAGCGAGTTCGGAATTTCGATAAGCGCAAGGAGTCATGGGATTTTTCATTCTGGAAAAGGAACAAGCGAACCCAGCGCTGTATAAACTGTGTATAAATTGTTAACTATTCCACCAGGGAATTCATCTAGAATTCTGTCCACTCAATAACGTTATTTCTTTGTCTGCTGTTTACTCATTATTTACACAGTCCCAGTTCTAGTTCAGTTCATTAATCTGCAATTATGATTATTCAAAAAGTATAAGAATTTATTATTTGCATTTAATCCTTCATGTTTATTTGTACGTAATGAGCTGACTCGAGCACAAATCAAGATACAACGCATGTTTATTAAATCTACTTACAGGACGGATCTGCAGACATTACATCTCCGAGCTACTACTCATACTAACTAGCGTAGGCAAGCTCTTGATAATATAAAGCACATAATAGACGGAGTCACTACTAACAAGCATTATAATTTGCTAGTATGAAATAGCCAATCTACATTACTGAAATAAGAAAATATTACTTGTGTTTGAAACATTTTCTCATCTTTAGTCATAATTTATGTGTAAAAATAGTTTTAATCTGAGGCAGGCAGCGACTGCATCAGTGTGATGTGGGCTAATGCTTTACCTACAGACGGGATGTACCTTTCAGGCACACATTCATCTCCGTGGAATACTGAGTACAGGGTTGTCCCTGTCAAGGCGCCGCCAATCCGACATTCTACATTTAACTGCGAAATATCTGCCCTTTAGTATTGGTTAGGTTGAGTTGAAGTTCTGTGCTGTTCCAAGTTTGCGGTGCGTTTCCCCGACCCAGCTCGCCCAGTGCACGTTGACCAGCACAGTTAACCAGCCCTTGTTAGCAGAGGCTCTTTGTGCAGGTATTACCCGACGCCCAAAGGTTTTATGTGTAGGTTCTGCGGTAGGATCGGGCACGAAGCGAGCTAGCGAGAGGGCTGTCAGATCAGATCAGCCCAGGTAGTCGAGTGGTCGAAGGGCGGATTTTAATGGGTCGCCATTAAACTGTTCTGTCCGTGCGGCATCGCCAGCTCTCTCACTCTCTCTCTCTCTCTCTCTCTCTCTCTCTCTCCCAGATCCCCCACCGCAACTGTCGACAATGTCTGACTGAGAAAATGCTCCCACTCAGAATACGGGTTGGCTCCGCGTTTGCCCACTCGCTGCGGCGGGCGCGCCTTCTTCAAAGAGACAGAGAACATGTCCCGTCAGCTGGGGAGCTGCGACCAACTCCTGGGTGAAGCCTCTAGTTTGGCTGCGGTTCAAATGGCTGCAAATTCTCACAATTATCACAGCCCGGTCACCCGGACACGGTTCCCAACTGTGTGCCCTGACAGACTGGAACCAACCCCAGAGGTTGAAGCGACTGCATCTTTATATAAGCCAACCCACCTCGAAAGTTTAACCAGCCTGTTCGAATCCAATATGAACTTTCCAATCACAAGATTAAAACAGAAAATTAGAATGTCAAATACTGATTAAACTTATCCAATGTTATGGAAATCAGAAGAAATATGATTAGTCAGGAGACTTGACTAAGTTTCATACTACACAACTTTACTTACAAATGTACGTGCAGAACTGATTCAGAACTCTATTGATGGTTATAGAAATCATACATTTCATTCTCACCCCTCCAAAACAAAAACAATTAAAAATGCGTGTTATTCATCGTCACGATGTCGCTCACTCACCGAAACATAACGCAATAAACACTAACAAAAGCATCGAGGTTTTGTACAAATGAACCACTAATACACCCAGTAAATTATTTTGAAACCAGTATTGTCTTACCTCGAAGAAGCAAAAGTGGAAAATACGGATGAAACGCAGGTCTGTATACACGCACAGCTCAGCTGGCGAGAATGTTTATCCCGAATGATCTAAGGCCTGGGAATGCGCATTTGAAATGCCGAACTCGCTTATTGCCAGTGATTCGCTAACGGAATGTTTGGCCAGATAATGAACACAAGGAGACTGAATCGGCTCGGTTATCCTTTATAATCTGCGTAAAATATCCATTCTGTAAGCGACAAAGAAAACAAAACATTAGGCGCTTCGGAGGACAGTGGTTCACAATAACGACCTTGCGATGTCTGCAAGATTTCCAGAAAGACAAACGAATGGTAGTGAGGTTTTAAAGGCTAAAATGAATGGCCGGGAGACGGACAGATTTAATCGGGGGATTTAGTGAAGTGGTTTGACTTAACTATCATAGAAACATACAAAACAGGTGCAGTAGGAGGCCATTTGGCCGTCCGAGCCAGCGCCACCATTCATTGTGATCATGGCTGATCATCCACAATCAGTAACCCGTGCATGCCTTCTCCCCATATGCCTTGATTCCGCTAGCCCCTAGAGTTCTATCTAACTCTCTTTTAAATTCATCCAGTTAATTGGCCTCTACTGCCTTCTGTGGCAGATAATTCCACAAATTCACATCTCTCTGGGTAAAAACGTTTCTTCTCATCTCATTTTTAAATGGCCTCTCCTTTATTCTTAGACTGTAGCCCCTGGTTCCAGACTCCCCCAACATTGGGGACATTTTTCCTACATCTAGCTTGTCCAGTCCTTTTATCTATTATTATCTATTTCTATTCTTATTATACTAAACGTCTCATCTTGAACACTTCCTCACTATATTTTTAATTGATTTTAGAAAAAACTCTACCCTATATCGCGATGATTTTTTGGCCATCTTACTCACAGTCCTCCTCCGCCGCAGCTTACCCGACGATTTTTCCGATCGCTGAAAAATAAAAAAGGTATGAACGTTTAAAAAACCTTGAGATCAGCTGATTGGTACTCTCGCCTGTCAATCGCCATGATGAAGGTAACGCCCCTTCCGGGGGGGGGGCAGGATTATAAAGACCCGGATGTCGGACGTGTGTCAGTCACTCTGGAAGATAGTGAGTGAGAGGCCACAACTGTGATTCGAAGCTGTGAGTCAACTGAACTGTGAGTCTCTGAACTGTGAGTCTACTGAATTGTGAGTCTACAGTGTGCTTGCAATAAATGATTTGTAACCCCGCAATGTGGTTGCAATGAATGATGATTTGTTGACCCTTAAAGTTCTTGCTATAAATGATTTGTTACTCCCACTGTGTTTGGAGAAATGAATGCTTTGTTAGCCCCCACTGTGTTTGGAAGGAATAAATGCTTTCTTAGCCCGCTCTGTGTTTGGAAGGAATAAATGATATGTTAGGCCCCACTGTGTTTGTAAGGAATAAATGCTTTGTTAGCTCCCACTATGTTTGGAAGGAATAAATGCGTTGTTAGCCCCCAGTGTGTTTGGCAGGAATAACTGATTTGTTAGCCCCCACTCTATTTGGAAGTAATAAATGCTTTGCTAGCCCCCACTGTATTTGGAAGGAATAAATGATTTGTTAGCCCCCACTGTGTTTGGAAGGAATAAATGGTGTGTTAGCGCCCACTGTCTTTCGGAGGAATAAATTAGTTGTTAGCCCCCACTGTGTGTGGAGGGAAGAAATTATATGTTAACCCCCACTGTGCTTAGTCCAAAGGTCCCGCTCATTCCTTAAGTTCCGCTTAGTGGAGAGGGCGCGCTGATTGCTTAAGTTCCGCTTAGTGGAGAGGTCGCGCTGATTGAATGCGTAAGTTCCGCTGAGCGCATAGGTCGCGCTGCTTGCGCAAGTGCCGCTCATTGCGGAAGTCGCACTCAGTGGAGAGGCCGCGCTCAGCCGTGTGAGTAGATTCAAGAGAGTTTCACTGTCATATTTATGGTGTGTGTGTGCCTGTGTGTATGTGTGACTGTGTGTGACTGTGTGTGTGACAGTGTGTGTGAGAGAGTGTGTGTGTGTGTGTGTGTGAGGTGGAGGATGTGAGTGTATGGTGTGTATGAGTGAGTGTGATTCTGTGTGTGTATGTGTGTGTGAGGTGGAGCTGTGTGTGCATGTGTGTGCATGTGTGTGGTTGGCCCTCAGCTCACTGTGCTTGACTTGACTTGAATTGACTTGACTTGGATTGTTGACCCTGCACTCACTGTACTTGACTTGACTTGACTTAACTTGACTTCACTTGGGTTGGATTGTTGGCACTGCACTCACTGTGCTTGATTTGACTTGACTTGACTTGGATTGGATTGTTGGCCCTGCACACACTTTGCTTGCCTTGACTTGACTTGACTTGCCTTGGATTGGATTGGAGGCCCTGCACTCACTGAGCTGGACTTGAATTGAAAATGAATGGATTGGATTGTTGGCCCTGCACTCACTGTGCTTGACTTGACTTGAATTGAAATGAAATGGATTGGATTGTTTGCCCTGCACGCACTGTGCTTGACTTGACTTGAATTGAAATGGAATGGATTGGATTGTTGGACCTGCACTCATGTGCTTGACTTGACTTGACTTGACTTGAATTGAAATGGAATGCATTGGATTATTGGCACTGCACTGACTGTGCTTGACTTGACTTGAATTGAAATGGAATGGATTGGATTGTTGGCACTGCACCCACTGTACTTGACATGAGTTGACTTGAATTGAATGCATTGAAATGGAATGGATTGGATTGTTGGCCCTGCACTCACTGTGCTTGACTTGACTTGAATTGAAATTGAATGGTTTGGATTGTTGGCCCTGCACTCACTGTGCTTGACTTGACATGACTTGGAATGGAATGGAATGGATTGGATTGGATTGTTGTCCCTGCACTCACTGTGCTCGACTTGACTTGACTTGAAATGGAATGAATCGGATTCTTGGCCCTGCACTCACTGTGCATGACTTGACTTGACTTGACTTGACTTGAAATGGAAAGGAATGGATTGGATTGTTGGACCTGTATTCACCGTGCCTTACTTGCCGATTTGATTTGACTTGACTTGACTTGACATGAATTGACTTGACTTGACATGACTTGACTTGACTTGACTTGACTTGACTTGACT
>CM075994.1:3683305-3825805 GCA_038087875.1 Malacoraja senta
TTAGCTTATTTCACTGCCTAACGGAAGATACAATAAACAATTTCATTCGGGAAGGTTCTGTAATGAAGGGAGAGTAAAATATCGACATTCTGATGCTCAAAGTTGAAGCTCCATTTCAAGACTGCCGCCATTACCCCGATGAGGGTATACAGTGAAGATTCGCGGATGGAAGAGAAGCTGAGACGGCACGCTTCTCATAATATCTTCTGATGTTTGTAGAAACTCCATTGACAAACCGATAATAATTAGCCCGATACCGCTTTTTTTTACAGTTTTCCTTTTATGTCCATCGAGCATTTTGGTACATCACTTCTGACGTTAATGTATCCCAGTTCACTTTGGGATAATGTCTCTGTCAGTGTACCAAGTGCAAGTATCCCAACAGATGAATGTACCAATTTTTACCAATGGTTTAATTTTATGTCTGTTTTATTTTATTTGGCACAGACGGGAAAGGGCGTGTATCAGGCAGCTGATTTGAGATCACATTTCACACCATTGGAAATTTTAATGTGTTATCTATTTTCAATGGTTTCCAATCTTGGAAAAATTATGTTTGGCAATGCAAATTATTTCAATCTGCGATCTGCAAATTCGTTTACAATCACTTGTACGTTTAGTATATATTTGTTTTTACAGAGGAACAGTTGCTTGCAAAAGAGAAAGGTCTGATTCTTCCATTTTTATTGACTACATTTAGCCCAACAACTCATATAGAACTCTTAGAACATTGGCTCCTGATACCCAACAACTTGCTGAACGCAAAAAATAGGAAAAGTTACAATTGTTGAATGTTTTATCTACAATTGGGGGGGGGGGGCATTTACATTGACATACCAATCCGAACGAGTTTTGGATGTGCGAGGAAACTGTGGCATGCCGGAAAACCCACACGGTTAGAAGAACGTAAAAGCAAAGTGATTGTGAAACTCAGCAGATCGGGCAGCATTTGCCTAGGGGAAAAACCGACGACGTTTCGGGACTCGAAGCTGTGTCGCCAGATGCTGCCTGACCTGTTGAATTTATTCAGCACATTGTATTTTCTGCTCAGGATTCCAGCATCTGATTACAGTTAACACTAATGCTTGTGATTACATCCATTATTTATTCACGGTGAGAATGGGAATTGGTAAAGTTCACACAAGTAACACCAGAAGTAAGGAACGAAGTCGTGTCGCTGAGGTGCGAAACACCATCTCGGTGTGCTGTGTCCCTGCGTCACCTTGTTATTGTATATTGTACAACCAGTTTTGCCCGAATGATAATTATTTCCAATTTATGGTTTGGTGAAGGTTAATCAGTCATTAATCAAATATATTCAGAGGTAATATCTGCAATATGTATTTACATATCAATTTTAACAATGAATCGTCAAGCTGACGAATACCGTGATAAGGGCGCTTGGTCCATATTTTAGCATGGCTCCAGTCTTCAGTAGGCGATGATACTCGGGCTAGCGTATCTACGAATATAGACACAAAATGATGGAAAATTATGCCTGAAGTCACCTAAAAATCGCCTAAGTGGCACAGGGGGGAAAATCAGCAGGGCAGGCAGCATCTCTGGAAAGATGAATGAGTGACGTTTCGGGTCGAGCCCTTGTTCAGACGGTTTTGTTTGAGCTGAAACATAAATGCCTCAAAATGTAATGCTGTAAAATAGCTGGCCACGGTTCCGGTAAATGTGCCTTCACATTTTTCAAAGAATTGTTATTGCAATTCGATTTGTATAACTCAAGGTAATTGTAATGAAGTTGTAATTGTAATTTTACCGCTGAAACGCTATACAACCATTGCTCTAACGTACTAATCTCATTTTTTTTTGTTTTCAGAACTGAGTACTGCGTTTGTAAATCAAAAAGAAAACGGTGAGCACTGCTAGAGACATACCCGTGAATTATTCCACTATTTTGATACAAGGAGAAGCAGATGCTGAAGATTATTTCACCACGTTAGTTTCGGAATTAATCATTGTTCTTTGGTCATGGCCTTGGATCTAATATGCTTTTGTTATGGCTTTTAGAAATGCAATTAAAAGAAAACGAAAGAGGTACTGTGAAGGAAAGTTCATGATCATCGTTGATGCAATTTCACATCATAATAAGGTGTAATCTACGCTATGTTTAACTCCCACGGCCTTATGCTCACCAGGAAGAGATGCTTATCTATAAATCGGGACGTGGAAGTCGAGTTGCGGAATGTTCATGCATTTCTCATTACGGCAAAATATTACGGCATGACTCTCGATGCGACAATACTTGGAGAGATCGCATCTAAGGGATGTAATTGCACTAGCAGGTGCACGAATGCCTGTACATTGATGTATTTAGAGTGCATATACGGTGCAGACGATATTATGAGATATTGTGAGATGGTTCTAAGGATAGTCATAGAAATGCAGGTAATTCTGCACTGCATCACTACATTTGATACTCTGGAACTAAATATCGACCAGCTACAGCCGTATACCCGCGTTCTCCCGCGATCCTCAAATTCAATGGATCATCAAAGGCAGCCATTTGCAGTATATATTACGTTCAGGTTACAGCATTATGCCTGAGTTTTTGTAATATTAGATACTTTTTCATATTGGCGGTCTTTTTCCGGGTTAATACGAAGTCAATTAAGCGGAAATTATTGGGAATATACTCATTAGAATTTGTGAGAATGGAAGATTTTCTCAGCGAAACACAAGACTATGATCGAAAATGCAAGCCATTTAAATGGCATGCGTGGTTAATGTGTCGAGCCGGAAATGTCTCAATATCCGAGATAACCATTTAGAAATCAAGCGAGGGGACAACTGTTTATGCAAACATTTCTCATTGAATGGAAAACTTTCTGCAACAGAGGAGCATAGGTGCTCGGTCATTTGATCACGGCAAGAATCCATAATCTTGCTGATTAAATAGAAACATAGAAACATAGAAAATAGGTGCAGGAGTAGGTCATTCGGCCCCTCGAGCCAGCACTGCCATTCATTGTGATCATGGCTGATCGTCCCCAATCAATAACCCGTGCCTGCCTTCTCGCCATATCCCTTGATTCCATTAGCCCCGAGAGCTCTATCTAATTCTCTCTTAAATCCATCCAGTGATTTGGCCTCCACTAACATGTGCTCTAACGTTAGTCACCAGTCTCCCGTGTGGGACCTGATCAAAGGCTTTCTGAAAGCTTAGATACACTACATCCACTGCCTGCCCTTCATCCATTTTACTTGTCACATGCTCAAAAAATTCCAGAGCATGATTTTCAAGTCAAGCATGATTTTCCTTTCATAAATCGATGCTGACGGACTAATCCTTTTGCTGCTATCCAAATGCCCCATTATTACCACTTTAACAATTGACTCCAGCATCTTTCCCACCACCGAAGTCAGGCTAACTGGTCTGTAATACCCCGTTTTCTCTCTCGCTCCTTTCTTGAAAAGTGGGATAACATTAGCTATCCTCCAATCCACAGGAAATGATCCTGAACCTATTGAACATTGGAAAATGATCACCAATGCGTCCACTATTTCTAGAGGCACCGCCCTGAGGAACCTGGGATGCAGACCGTCAGGCCCAGTGGGTTTAACATCCTTCAGTCCCATTAGCCTACCCAATACTATTTATCGCCTAATGAACATTTCTTTCAGTTCCTCTACCCCCTTAGATCCTCTGTCCTCCAGTACTTCTGGGCATTGTTTGTGTATTCTTTAGTGAAGACAGATCCGAAGTACCTGTTCAACTCTACTGCCATTCCTTGTTCCCCATAATAATTTCACCCGTGTCTGCCTTCAAGGGCCCACATTTGACTTTGCTTTTATTTTCCCATTAACATATCTAAATAAGCTTTTACTGTCCTTCTTTATATTCCTGGTCAGCTTCCCCTCGTACTTAATCTTTTCAGCCCGTATTGCCCGTTTTGTTTACTTCTGTTGTCCTATGAAAGTTTCCCAATCTCTTCCTTCCGGCTACTCTTTGCTGTGTTATACATCTTTTCTTTTAGTTTTATTCTATCGCTGACTTCTCTTGTCAGCCACAGTTGCCTCCTACTCCCCTTAGAACCTTTCTTCCTTTTTGGAGTGAAATTATCCTGCGTCTTCCGGATCAGCATTTGACAATCAACAAATTTAAGTTCCAGTTATTGCATATAGGGATGTAGAAATGGATGAAACTGGATAAGGGTGAAAACACACCACGGTCACATTGAGGTGCTTTACCTGCTTTCTCGTTCTATTGCTTACATGCTTTGATCTTGACGAATTGTCTTAACATCTGGCGCGAGACTGTCACAGACATTTCCCCTGAGCCGCAAATTATTGTTCCTTTATTTATTTGTCAAATATAGCAACTTCTTCAAAATTGTTCTTTTCATCGCCAGAGTTGGAGAAGCTGAGGATCGCGGTTAACAATGAAGGTAAAAGAGAAGACCAACGCGGTTCTGTCACCTTCTGCAAAGATTCTTCACCCTTCAATGCATGCACCAATAATTTCGGTCACGAGAAAGTACAATTAATCTTCCCGATGGTGTGAGATATCGCCACGATATAGTAGGCCCCCCTCGGTCATGACTGTGTGATGCATCCTGGTCGGATGCAAACCTGAGCGATGTCATATGGAGGACAGGCTGTTTCCCATGCAGCACTTCCCCCTCTCCACGTCGCTGATCGATCCAAAGGAACAGAAGGGCCTTTGCAGTTTGGCACCAGCGCCGACGCAGGAACTGCCAGAGCGAGGTTGTAGACAACGACTAACTGCCTTAGGGGCTACGACTCCGGATTTTCTTGAGGATTACTCCTGGAGCCTTTTCCATGATTGGATATGGCCACAAGGCAGTGGAGGTTTTAAATTAGAGTTTTCCCTCTCCTAGATGGACAGCCTTCCCTGGCTGACGAGCCCCATCTGCCCGAGACTCGTGGAGGCGAGAGCGTCGACCTTCCCGTGCAGGTCTATTGCACCTGTTCACTGCCTATAGCACCTGCCCACGATATAACAACATAACGAAAGAAGATGTTAACAATTATTTCCCATTGCTAGTTACGTGAGATATATGGGAATGAACTGGTTGTGGATGCAAAAACAATTAAAACAAAAATAAAATAGTATATTGATTAGATCAAAAAATGCCACTCAGAATTTGGTAGGAAGGAACAGCAGATACTTGTTTGAACCGAAGATAGACGCATAGTGCTGGAGTAACACAGCGGAACTTGCAGCATCTCAGGAGAGAAGGAATGGATGAAATTTTGGGTCATCTGAAGAAAGGACGACCCTTCCTTCCTTCCTTCCTTCCTTCCTTCCTTCCTTCCTTCCTTTTCCATCCTTCCTTCCTTCCTTCCTTCCTTCCTCTCTCCCTCCCCCTCCTTCCCTCCCTCCCTCCCTCCCTTCCTTCCTTCCTTCCTTCCTTCCTTCCTTCCTTCCTTCCTTCCTTCTTTCCTCTCCCCTCTCTCCTATCTCCACTTCCCACCTCCCTCTCCCTTCTCCTCTCTCCCCTCTCCTCTCTCCCCTCTCCCCTCTCTCCTCTCCCCTCTCCCCTTTTCCTCCTATCGTCTCTCCTCCTCTCTCCTCTCCTCCTCTCTCCTCCCCTCCTCTCTCCTCCTCCCCTTCCCCTCTCTCCTCCATCCCTCCTTCCTCTCCCCTCCTCCATCCTTACCTCCTCTGCTCCCTCCTCCCTCTTCTCTCCTCCTCCCTCCTCTCTCCTCCCTCCTTCCATCCTTACCCCCTCTCTCCTCTCGCATCCCTCCTTCCCTCCTCCTCCCCTCCTCCTTCCTCTCTCCTCCCTTCTCCCTCCTCCCCTCCTCCCTCCTTACCCCCTCCCTACTCCCCTCCTCCCTCCTTCCCTCCTCTCTCCTTCCTTCCTCTCTCCTTCTCTTTTCCTCTCTCCTCCCTCCTTCCATCCTCTCTCCTCCCTCCTTCCCTCCTCTCTCCTCGCTCCTTCCCTCCTCCCTTCTACATTTTTCACTCCCACCTTCTTTACATCCCACCTCCCTCACTTTCGTCTTTCCCTCCCTCCAACCCTTCTGCATGACTACAGACCGATTGCACTTACACCAGTGATATAAAGTGTTTCGAGAAACTAGTCCTGCATCACATCAGAACCAGCCTACCTCCCTCCTTCGACCCACATCAGTTTGCCTACAGAGATAATAGATCCACTGAGGACGCCATCGCCATAGCAACTCACACCGCACTGACCCACTTGGAACACCGGGAAAGATAGATGGGAATGCTATTCATTTATTATTGTTCAGCATGCAATACTATTAATCCGGACATTTTAATCAGCAAACTGCTTGACCTAGGCCTCTCCTCCCCCATCTGATTAGATTAGATTAGATTAGATTAGATTTTATTTGTTGTCATTTGAACCCAGAGTTTCAAACGAAATTTGGTTTCTGCAGTCATACAAACAAGAAGAAGAAACAAGACACAACACAATTTACACAAACATCCACCACAGCGAATTCCTCCTCACTGTGATGGAAGGCAAAGTCTCATCTCTCCCCTGCACTCCGCATTCTCCTCCCGATGTCAAACTCAAAGCCCCCGGCGGGCGATGGTAGGTAAGTCCCGCGGCCATTAAAGTCGCGCCGGGCGATGCAAGGCCGCGCTCCGGATCTTGATGTTGGAGCCCCCGGCTGGCGCTAGCAAGCCCCGCGGCCATTTAAAGACGCGCCGGGCGATGTTAGGCCCCGCTCCAGGTCATTTTGAACCCCTCAACTCGGGCGGGAGAAATTGCCGTTGCGGGACCTCCGAAAAGCGGTCTCCCACCAGGGACACGCGAGCTCCCGATGTCACCGTCCACCAGACCTGCGGCTGGAGCCTCCGAATCTCCGGGGTCGGGCCGCAGCAGCGAGCCACCACAGCTCCTCCCGTTCCGAACTCGGCCAGCTCCGCGATGGTGAGTAGTCCGCAGACTCCGCGACTGGAGCCCCAGCTCGTTTCGGTTGGAGGCCCTTCCACGGTGCTAGGCCCCAACGACAACGGAGACCCGACAGAGAAAGGTCGGGTCCCTCCACACATACGCAGTTAAAAAAAAGACTATACACTACACACTACACTCAAACGAGACAAAGCAATAAAAAAAAAGACAGACGGACTGCAGAGGCAGCTGCGACGTGGGTCGCGCCGCCTACCGTTTTTGGACATGGATCAAAAACTTTCTGACAAACCACCCACAGTTAAAATCGGCCCACATCTACTCCATCACATTGAGCACTGGCACACCTCAAGGCTGTGTGCTGAGTCCACTCCTTTACTCCTTATATACCTATTACTGTACAGCCGCAACACCAATATTAAATTTGCTGACGACACAACTGTCGTCGGGCTCATCTGGGGTGGGGGGGGGGGGGATTCAGTATACAGGGAAGAGATACAGTAAATGACACAGAACCCCACAAAGACAAATGAGCTAATACTGGACTTCAGGAGGAAACGGGACGCAGACCCGTCCCTGGTCTGCATAAATGCGGCTGGTATGGAAAGGGTGCAGACTTTCAAATTCCTCGGAGTCCTCATATCCGTGGACTCTCCTTGTCGGCCAACAGTTCTGTAACCGTCAAGAGAGCACAACAGATTCTCCACTTCCCGAGAGTGCTCAGGAGACATAACACAGAGAAGAAGTTGCTGGTGGCCTTCTACCGGGCGACCATTGAGAGTCTACTGACATATTGCATTTCAGTGTGATATGCAGGCTGCTCTGGTGCAGTCAAGAAAGCGCTCCAGCGAGTGGTAAAAACAGCAGAGAGAATCACCGGCTGCCTACTGCTCTTTCTGGAGGACATTGCCACCTCACATTACCTCAGCAAAGCCACAAACCTCATCAAAGACACCACACACCCCGGTCACCACCTTTTTGAAATGTTGTCCTCTGGCAGGCGTTACAGATCAGCCAAAACAAGCATCCCCGGACTCCGAGACAGTTTATGCCCCAAAGCAATCTACACACTCAATATGAAAAATCATTGATGTTGCACTTTCCCATGCTGCTACCCACCTCGCACTTTACCATCACCATGTGCAATACTAATTATTTATTTATCTTGATACCTAGTTTTATAACATTGTTTTTAAATTGTGTTCTTTGTTTTTATGTTTGTGTATTATGCACCAATGGAGTGGCAATACTAATGTCGTTGTATGCAGTGCATGCAATGACATATAAGGCTTTCATTCATTCATTCATTCATTCATTCATTCATTCATTCATTCATTCATTCATTCATTATTGAAATGAATAGCTCTTTTTGATGTCAACGTCACTCTCTTGCAATAATGATGACCTTTTATACCACAGTGCCACCGAAGAATGATAGCCCCGGTAAGCATAGAAACTTAATTTAAGACTCGTGGAGCAAGATGATCTGGATTTATAAACATACGCTATTTATACTCTGTCAATCAGGGGTTGGATCGGACCTCTCCATCTGTTAACAGACACATGACACTGGTTGGACATTAATCTTTTTCGGTTTCGTTTTCCTCTTTCTTATCTTCGACTAATGTCTCTGCTATTTTGCTTCTTGTTTCATCTTGGGGGTTTTCCATTAACCCAGTTCTTACTTACTTTTTCATCTCTTGTTGCTGATTCGCATTACATCCGGCATTGAAAGACAATTCCAGTGCTGCACGCCCACTCAGATATCTATAACTTGAATCATTGCTAATTGTAATCAAAATCCTGCATGGTTCAAACTTCTATTTTCCGATTCTTATGGCAAAGAAAGACATCCTTCTTTGCTGGTTCCAAACACTATCGAGCACTCCCACTCCCTTGCACATAACATCCCTAACATCCCGTTGGTTAGTTTCCACTCATATAGCACTATGGTGTATATTCAGGTGATCCTAAAGGAATGGACAACAAATCCAATTGGGGACAGGCAACAGATTAGGCATTCGGAATGTTAACAGATAAAAAAAATCAACCTATCAACACTGTACGAGCCTGCACTGATTTCTTAGATGAACGCTAGTGGTGAACATTATGTAAAATTAATAATGTGTAGGTTTCAGGTATGATTCCATGAATGATTTGCACCTGCCGGTTTGCCGTCTCATGATTTTCTAAAGCAAGCCTCTTTAAATGAAGAAAGGCCTAGATCCAAAGCGTTACCTATCCACTCCGTCCACAAATGCTGCCTGTCCCCATGACTTGCTCCAGCACATTGTGTTCTATTCAAGATTCCAGCATCTGTAGTTCCTTGTCCCGTCCCAGTCCCGTTCCATCTACAGTTCCAGTCCCGTTAACCTATTCCCATCGTGTTCTGTATTTGCACCATTCTCCAATTGTGTCCTTAATCTGCACGTCTCACGCATTTAATTTGTTATATCGTAGAAAGATAAACTCTGAAATTGGCAATATTTCACTATCTATTTTTAATGATACGTATTCAAATACCTTTTGATCCCCTTCCTTCTATAAATGATTAAATGGAAACCTGATTTGGGTGATATTTAGGTTTTTACACAACCTTCTGCTTCCCCAGATGTCACAAGCAATTAGAATATTTTGTTCATCCTCTCATAAGTAAAATAAACACTAATGTTTCTTCTGTTCTACTTCAGAGATGGACGTTCTTCGTATAAAATTTGGTAACGTCTCACTTTGATTACTGACAACGTAGTTGCATTCAATATTTGCATTATTTTGCTGAATATTGAACAACAATAAAATAACTACTTCCTGCAGAATGCGCTGGGCGTGTTGGTTCTTGGCTGTGGTTAAGTGTTTAGATCATTATGAAGCTCTGTTTGAAGCATGGTTTGATCTCTTCAGAGCTATGCAAGAAAATATGAGCCGGCACACAATGTTGGCGTTTGATCGTTAATAGACAAGGTTTACACATATTGATCTCAGAACATATATCTAAGACACAAAGTTCATTTCATTTGTCAAATGATCCTTGAAATTAATTGAATGGAAACTATCCTAATATAACAATTCTTCCATAGGATGATAAGGAATTGCACAAAACAATTTAATTTCAATGAACTTTGGTCCTTGCACTGCAGACCAAAGTTAAACCACACAGCCATGCTTTGACCTTTCGAATGTTGATGTGTTCAAAACCCACCAATCATATAATTTCTATATAGATCCCTGAATATGTGCTTGTGGCGAAACTATCATGGTCTATTATAACAACTTTATTACATATTTACTTTTAGAATATCTACAAAGACTGGAAAGCTTTGAAGATATATTCTTATATCTTACTGAATGCATTTTAACGTGTTTTCACTCATATACATCTATCTATATTTAAAACTGTGTGCGTGTGTGTGTGTGTGTGTGTTTCTGCCTGTGTGTATTTCTGCCTGTCTTGTGGGTGCCAGCCTTCCTTTGATTCGTTGCTACGCCAACACCACACGCAGAAACGCCGAGATGTTTTCCATTTACGTAGAGATTTCACTTTTCATTCCAAGTATCCACTCCTGATTAAATTTCGTCGTGTTTATGTACACATTTTTAATAAAATCCTTCTCCCCTCCCCCCAGTCACGCATTTTGTCTTCTCCTGCTGGCCAGCCACGTTACCGGCTGCTGCCGACCGGCTCTGCTCCAAAAACGACGCCTTTTTTTTTTCGCTAGCGATTTTCGCCCCGGGGTCTGAAGCACGTTCGGGGTCCAGACCCAACGGATCTGCACTTGGTCTAGTATATCTATAAAACTATATAACCGAATCGTTTGCTAGTCCTTGTTTTGCAAAAGCCAATTCGTGTACAGAGCGAATCATTTGAATAAAACTACGACTGTAATAAAGAAATGCAGAATTGCCAGATAAGTTGTTCAGCAAAAGGTATGCAAATCCAAACTTAATAATTGTTCTCTGACTCATTGAACTTTTCGCTTTGATTTACTAGTTGAAACGGTCGCAGAACTCCGAGGTAATGTATGTGCTCTGGTGCTGAATTTATTGTTCAAAAGATGATTGAAAAAAATGCACCTTTTCAGATATTTTGTTCAGCACGAAACGTTATATTTTACCTACCCCCCACACCGTCCCCCAACCACACCCCTTCCCTTTCTAGATGCTTACCTGGCCGCCTTTTCAATATGCACAACCTATTAATCTTAATCATTATATGTGACGCTCTCACTGCGATATTTTTGGAGAAAGATTCTCTGTTACATTTTCTGTAATATATATCGGTGAGTACCTAATATCAACGAACAATCACTTTGTTGTTCTCCGCAAATACGATTGTTCTAGGTGTCAACGGATACCAGCGTTAAAGGATGTGATTGTCAAAGCAATATACTCAATGGCATTGGGATGATTGTTTTTATTGATGATAAGTTTAGTTACAAACGGAAGTAAATTATTCTGGTGATCAATGCGAAGGTCATTTTCCTGCTGTGGAGCAGACCACCAAATATTCAATATCATGAAAAATCTTGAAATTAAAGAATACAATGTTTGGAATGACAGGGAACTGCTTTGATTTGCATGCCTTTGGGGAGCAGGTTATCGAAGTTAGCTCAGTATTGGTTTTGACAAAGGTATCAGATAAGTTCATGCAAGCAAGCACATTAGGAAAAAAAAACGTGAGGTGGTCACTAACTGGACGTTTTACCAAAGGAGTTTGAGCAAATTGCTTCCTTTGTCATATTTCATTCAGCAATTCTTTGACAGTCTTACAGAAATACAATTCTTTATTGTAGAATGAAAGAGTGCTATTTTTTCAGAGGAAAAGAGAACGCGAAAAGCTTTAGGTAGAATTGTTATTTTTATCATTTCAAGTGCTGTTTAGCAGCTGTAAAGATGAAAATGTCTTGTGTTCCTTTATCTTGTAATTTCCTACCTTGGTTTCATTTCCCTGTCCTTTTCACACCAATGCGTCCCAGTAACACATATGGAAAACGGACATTCTGGCGATATTCGACATCAGAAACTCTCCGGGTCCTTCATAACGAAGTATTTTTCAAAGGCTATTTGTTTTGAACTGCAGGAGACATGAGGACAAAATGCACCAACCAGAGCAAGCTTACAAAAACAGCAATGTCATAATCGTCTGCTAATCTGTCTTGGTAATGTTGAAAGGGGGAAGCTAGAGATGAGTTAGTTATTTGTCATATTAGGACTGCATAGTTGAGACATATCTGAAAAAAATATTTAATACCCATTATTGGCATATACTTTACCAGAGGTTGGATGGCTGACCAGCGGAGCAAAAGTGTATTTCAGCTTCAAATTACATTTTATATATCTTACAGTTCCTATCTCATAGGGCCTGTTTGCTGAATAACATTTGAGAAATAAAATGGTACTGAAATCCGTCTTAGCAGGCTTGCTCCCTGTATATTTTTATCCATTCCTGAATATTTAAATCTCTTCCCTGAAAAGCTGGCAAGTATCTCAGCATTCCGTGAATAACTGTGTTGGGAATCTAACAACAAATTCATTTCAATGTAGGTTGCAAATTCATTCAGCCATATGTAGAAGAGATGAAGGCAAGTTAAAATACGCGTTCTGAATATTTCATTTCCGTTTTATATTTCTCGCAGAAGATAGATTGAAACTAAAAAATGCAGGTAAATTATTATTTAAAAATTGCCTTTCATCTTCTAAAATTTATAGAGTACACGGGATCCTTGTAAATGCAATTCCCGCGCATAGTTATTAGAACAAATAATCCAAATGAAAGAGGTGGGGGGCATGGGGGTAGACAGAACAGGCGACATTATACCTGAAATAAACAACGGAGAATGTTTGAAATACCGATCTCAAATGAGGATGAATTAATAGAAAATTTACTTTCAAACAATAGATTTGTATTTAGGCACAGAAGTGCATATACTTCGCTCTTTATTCTGAAGGAGGGTCCAGAAAACTCGCGTGGCCTTCAATTCCCTAGAGGTTGTCTGGCCCGCCTAGTTCCTCCTCCACTTTTTGTTTTGCAGTACTTCAGAATATGTTAGCTCCGAAAGTAATGCGTCCCAAAACCTACTGAAGACAGACAATTCGTGCAAATGGAGGAGAACCGCGTGTCTGGTGAAAATTTTACATTCTGATGAAAATAAGAAACGTTGATATACGTCAGAATGAGCCATTCACACAATTACCCTTCCTTCCAATGACCATCACACAAATGAGCCCCACTATTAAGAGTTAAGACCAATAGCCATAGGCTTGAGCCAAGTACTTGCAAGTCTAAACTACAGGGCATATGTTTGAGCCGATAGATAAAGATCTCTACAAATGATCCGACCGGCAACTTTTTATTACAAAATACATTTTGAGCACACTTGGACAGGTGAACGGATGGGAAAGTTTTGGCGAGATATGGAGCCAAGCGCAGTCAAGTGAGATGAGCTCCTTTAGGAAATCAGTTTGGTTTAGTTCAATTGAGCCGAAAGTCCCGTTTCTAAGCTGTCCATGACACGATGACTCGGTGACCGTCTTTAATTTTGCACCCGCAAGGCTCACAACGACGATTTGTGCTTTTAGAAGTGAACACTTTAATACTAACGCTGAAAGATATGGGTAAGTTAAGAAGAAAGGTAACTTGTTGCACAATACGAGAATGTTAGATTATCAAGCAGAGCACAACCGCAAAGATGGGTACTGGTCAATTGCAGGAGGCGTTGGAATAACATAACACGAAAGAAAAATGAGATAAAATTGCCAGCAATCTGGCGTGCATTGTTATATGATATTTGCCACTGTTTTCAGGCATTTCGATATGGGCGGACAATACAGGGCGGGTAAATACGGCAATTTGTACAGTAGCGTTTAACGCTGCAGCTCCGCCTTCTGCAAGAAATAAGGTCTTGAGATCATAAGGGATATGAGAAGAATTGGGCCATTCGGCTCATTAAGTCTACGCCATTCAATCGTGGTTGATCTACCTCTCCCTCCTAACCCCATTTTCCTGCCTTCTCTATATAACCCCCAACACCCGTACTAATTAAGGATGTATCTATTTCTTAATAATATCAATTGACGGTCCCCACAAACTTCTGTGGCAAAGAAATACGAGCCGAATTCTGAACATCCTCGAGAGAGAGAAGGTTAACAGCCGGCAATAGTTGTGCACGTAGGCACAAACGACATCGGGAAGAAGAGGAAGGTAGCTCTCCAACATGACTTCAGAGAGTTGGGAAGAAGACTGAAATGCCGGACTTCTATGGTGGATATCTCTGGATTGCTTCCTGTACCACGTGATAGTGAGGACAGGAACAGGGAGATAGGGGATCTGCATGTGTGGCTGAGGGGCTGGTGCAGGGAGCAAGGATTCGGATTTATAGACCACTGCGATCTCTTCTGGGGTAGGGGTGACCTGTACAAAAGGGACGGGTTACACCTTAACTGGAGGGGGACCGACATTCTGGCAGGCAGGTTTGCTAGGGCTACACGTGTGGGTTTAAACTAAATAGTGGGGCGGAGGGATTGACACATTGGGAGTATAAAGATGGAGTTGAAGGGGAATTGGCTACAGGAAGAATTACAAAAGATTCTCGAATTAATGGGAAGGAAAGCTCGCGAATGGACAAAAAGTAAGGTCAGGGCCAATTGCGAGGGGGAAGTGAATACGGAGGTCGAAGTACTGTATATGAATGCGCGAAGTATAAGGAATAAAGTGGACGAGCTTGAGGCTCAGTTAGAAACTGGGAAGTATGATGTTGTGGGGATTACTGAGACATGGCTGCAAGAGGACCAGGGCTGGTAACTGAATATTCAAGGGTATACCTCCTATCGTAAAGTAGACAGCTGGGCAGAGGGGGTGGGGTTGCCCTGTTGGTGAGGAATGAAATTCAGTCCCTTGCAAGGGGTGACATTGAAACAGGAGATGTGGAGTCAGTATGGATAGAACTAAGGAATTGTAGGGGTAAAAAGATTATAATGGGACTAATCTACAGGCCCCCAAACAGTAGCCTGGACATAGGGCGCAAGTTGAATCCGGAGTTAAAATTGGCATGCAGTAAAAGTAATGCTGTGGTTGTTGTGGGAGATTTCAACATGCAGGTAGACTGGGAAAATCAGGTTGGTATTGGACCCCTTGAAAGGGACTTTGTAGAGTGCCTTCGAGATGGATACTTTGAACAGCTTGTATTGGAACCTACCAGGGTGAAGCAATTCTGGATTTAGTGTTATGTAATGAACCAAATTTGAAAAAGGACCTCGATGAGCCATTAGGGGGCAGTGACCATATCATGGTCTGGTTTAATCTACAATTGGAGATGGAGTAGAGTAGATTGGAGGTGTGAGTGTTGCAGTTGAATAAAGGGGACTATGGGGCCATGAGGGAGGAGCTGGCCAAAGTTGACTGGAAAGATACACTAGCAGTGATGACAGTGGAACAGAAATGGCAGGTGTTTCTAGGAATAATACAGAAGGTGCAGGCTCAGTTCATTCCTAGGAGGAAGAAGGATTCCAAGGGGAGGAAGGGACGACCATGGCTGACAAGGGACGTCAGTATTAAAATTAAAGCGAAGAAGTACAACGTAGCAAAGATGATCGGGAATCAAGAGGATTGGGTAATGTTTAAAGAACAACACACGATAACCAAAAAGACAATACGGGGAGAAAAGCTGAGGTACGAAGGTAAGCTAGCCAAGAATATAAAGCAGGGCAGTAAAAGCTTCTTTAGATATGTGCATAGGAAAATATTAGTTAAGACCAAAGTTGGACACTTGAAGACCGAAAAAGTTGAATTTATTATGGGGAAAAAGGAAATGGCAGATGAGTTGAAAAGGTACTTCGGATCTGTCTTCACTAAGGAGGACACAAACAATCTTCCTGATATAGTAGTGGCCAGAGGATCTGGGGTGAAAGAGGAACTGAAGGAAATCCACATTAGGCAGGAAATGATGTTGGATAGACTGATGGCACTGAAGGCTGATAAATGCCCAGGGCCTGATGGTCTGCATCCCAGGGTACTTAAGGATGTGGCTCTAGAAATCGTGGATGCATTGGTGATAATTTTCCAATGTTCTTTAGACTTAGGATCAGTTCCTGTGGATTGGAGTGTAGCTAATGTTATCCCACCTATTAAGAAAGGCGGGAGAGTGAAAACAGGGAATTATAGTCCAGTTAGCCTGACATCGGTGGTGGGGAAGATTCTGGAGTCAATTATAAAAGATGAGATAGCCGCACATTTGGATAGGAGTAACAGGATCGGTCCGAGTCAGCATAGATATACTAAACGGAAATCATGCTTGACTAATCTTCTGGAATTTTTACAAGATGTAACTAGGAAAATGGACAAGGGAGAGCCAGTGGATATAGTGTACCTGGACTTTCAGAATGCATTTGATAAGGTCCCACATAGGAGATTAGTAGGCAAAATTAGGGCACATGGTATTGGGGGTAGAGTGCTGACATGGATAGAGAAGTGGTTGGCAGACAGGAAACAAAGAGTAGGGATAAACAGGTCCCTTTCATAATGGCAGGCAGTGACTAGTGGGGTACCGCAGCTATTTACAATATAAATCAATGATTTGGATGAAGGGATTCAAAGTAACATTGGCAAATTTGCAGATGACACAAAGCTGGGTGATAGTGTGAACTGTGAAGAGGATGCTATGAGAATGCAGGGTGACTTGGACAGGTTGGCGGAGTGGGCAGATGCACGGCAGATGAAGTTTAATGCGGATAAATGTGAGGATATCCACTTTGGTAGGAAAATCAGGAAGGTAGATTACTATCTAAATCGCGTCAAATTGGGAAAAGTGGACGTAGAACGGGATCTGGGGGTCCTTGTAAATCAGTCTATGAAAGTAAACAAGCAGGCAGTGAAGAAAGCGAATGGCATGTTGGCCTTTATAACAAGAGGAATCGAAAATAGGAGCAAAGAGGTCCTTCTGCAGTTGTACTGAGCCCTAATGAGACCACACCTGGAGTATTGTGTGCAGTTTTGGTCCCCTAATTTGAGGAAGGACATTTTTGCTATTGAGGGAGTGCAGCGTAGGTTTACAATGTTAATTCCAGGGATGGCGGGAATGCCATATGCTGAGAGAATGGAGCAGCTGAGCTTGTACACTCTGGAGTTTAGAAGGATGAGAGGGTATCTCATTGAAACTTATAAGATTGTTAAGGGCTTGGACACGCTAAAGGCAGGAAATATGTTCGCGATGTTGGGGGCGTCCAGAACCAGGGGCCACATGTTTAAGAATAAGGAGTAAGCCATTTAGAACGGAGACGAGGAAACGCTTTTTCTCACAGAGAGTGTTGAGTCTGTGGAATTCTCTGCCTTGGAGACAGGTTCTCCGTATTCTTTTAAGAGAGAGCTAGACAGGGCTCTTAAAAATAGCTGAGTCAGGGGATATGGGGAGAAGGCAGGAACGGGGTACTGATTGGGGATGATCAGCCATGATCACATTGAATGGCGGTGCTTGCTCGAAGGGCCAAATGGCCTACTCCTGCACCTATTGTCTATTGTATATTGTCTATAAATCCACAGATTTACCACCCTTCGACTAAAGAAATTCTTCTCCTTCCCGAAGGAACGTCCTTTAATTCTGAAGTTACGATCTCTGGTCCTAGACTCTCTCACTAGTGGAAACATTATCTTCAGATCCACTTTATTCACGCCTTTCACTACTCGGTAAGTTTCAATGAGTTCTCCCCTCATCTTCTAAACTCCAGCGAGTACAGACCAGTGCCGTCAAATGATATCATGATATTTTAACCCAGTCATTACTACGACCATTCTTGTAAACCTCCTTTGGACCCCCACCAGGGCCAAGCCATCGGTCCTCAGATATGGGCACCAACATTGTACACAATACTCCAAGTGCGGCCTGACCAGCGCCTTATAAAGCCTCAGCATTACATCCCTGGTTTTGTATTCTAGTCGTCTCGAACTAAACCCCAGCATTGCGTTTGAAGCATGCATGCAATCGTAATTAGCTCCTCGGGGATATCCTACGGTATTTTATTGCAGACACGATGTTGCAACGTTCTCCAGCCTCTGACAAATACATCCAGTCTCTTCATCATATGTTTGTTATTTGGAACAGAGAAAGCGCTGGAAGAGAAAGGCTCAGGTACTCGCAGGTGAAATAGATCCTCACGATATGATATATGTTGCCGGCATCGTACAAGAACACAAATGGCAGCAATGGAAGATCATTCGCCCCCCCCAAACCCCCCACCCCACCCCCACCCCCACCCCCACACCACCCCACTCACCGTCCGCAAACTTGACTCGCCATTAATATGATCGTGTCGGCTCTATGCAGGCCTCCACTCCCCCTTTGTGACAGTTCTCGTTAACCTTTACTTTCTCAAACTTCGATAAATGTTTCTGTCACCTCTCTAAATGTAAACCCCACCACCCTCGGTGCTGGCATTACCGATATTCATCACACCTAATAAATTTCCACACACGTAAATTTTAATTTACCACTGTCTTATTTTGTAGACATGAAGATTATTGTAAAATGAAAATAATGCGAAGGAGTACATGAGAACTTAAGAGCAGGAGTAGGCCACGCGGCCTTTCAGTCTGTGGCACCATTCAATATGAGCATATACCCTAGTCCTCATCGCCGTACACATTGCTGATCTATCATCCTCGAATATGCCTATATATATTCTGCATATTCTACACACAAAATATATATTACAAAATATATATCCAAAATATAACTGAACTGCTCTCAGCAAGACAAGGTGATAAAGAAAGGGAAGGTGAAGACATAACATTCGCCGCAGTGGATGAAGGACAAATTATGATGCTCCACCAGGTGGTTGCAATGGTTCAAAATTGTCATCATCTGCAGCCCCAGTTATCCACAATGTGTATGGGATGCAGCACTTCGTCTCCAGATCTCTGAGCCGTAGAGCAAAATTGTCCTCGTCTAGTCTGTTGCCTTAAGCACCTGCTGCACGGAACCTTGGCTTGAACACCGAGGGAAAACTTAATGTATTGGTTACTCCTTTTATAAACCGCTCATTTTTCACCTTCACGCAGTCGATGTTTTGACCCGCATCCCATCCATCCATAAGTCTTCATCTCTATTGCCGACCAAAAATGAACACTGTATTCTTTATTGTAAATAGCCTACACAGTGTGAATTGATGAAATATTAACTCGTCTCCTCTGTCCACAGATGCTGACTCTTCGTAACATTTGTTTTTCTATTTTTTACTTTAAAGACGTTGCGCTTGAAAAAAGGTTAAAATTCAGTTCTTATTGGAATGAAATGTTCTCAAGTCTTTGACGTGTTTTCAGTCTGAAGTAGGTAGAGGTTCACTACAGACTTGTCTACTTTTATCGACACAATGCCTTATTTCCACTTCAGTTCATTTTAAGTAAAATGATATTTCCGTGAAGTATTTATACAATCTATTTTTTAAATATATATTCTTCCATAGGTAGTAAAGGAATAATCAAAATCGATGGTAAATTTGCGGTGTGTATGGCGGTTTGGGGAAATAATGGGTTATTTGGAGCAGGAAAGCGCAATGGAGCGCCTTTCAACTAGTTTGCCTATGGGACACGGCAATTGTGCCTTCCTGATGTTGCATGCTGAAGCGATCTGCCGTTAGTTCAAACGTTTCGATTGTACGAGAAATAACATTGAAGAATTATCCGTACAAATTGGAGATGGTAAAGTCTTGAGCAAATGACAATGTGCTGAAGGAACTCAGCGGGTCAGGCACACCTGTGGAGGGAATGGATCGACGAATGTTCGGGTCGGCAGCTTTATTCACACTGAGTAGAGAAGAACATTGGCAAAGAGATGTGGTTGTGACACAACGCCATGCAGCAATGGTGGATAAATTTGATTGGGATATGGGTGGATTAAGTGACAAAAATGTGAGGCCAAAAGGAGACAAACGGGCGTTAGGTATTGATGGAAGCGGAATGATGAACTGTAGAGGCAGAGGGAGGGATTTGGGTGGAAGAGAACTGATGGGACGTAGTGGGGAGAAAACTGATATATGGACTCGGAGATGGGAGATGAGCGTTCGCTGGAGGGGAAATAGGCAAGGTGAATGAGATCGTGGGGGCATCGAGTTGGGAGATCAGGAAAACGAAGAGGGTTTCGAAAGTTATTGCTTGAAATTGGATAAATCAATGTGAATACAGTGGAGATACAAGCTACGGGGTGTAGTTCTTCCAGTTTGCGTACCGGCTCACTCTTGAAATAGAGGAAGCCATGGACAGAAATGTGTTTATTGGAATGGGGGGGGGGGGGGCGGGGTGATATGGTGCGCAAGCGAAAGATCCAGCAGGACGCCGCACCAAGTGCAAGCGGTCGGCGAAACGATCTCTTATCTTATGCTTAGTTTCGCCGATGTATAGGAAGACGTACCGGGAGCACCGAATGAAATAGACGGGAGTTTGAAGGGTGTTACTGAACCGCTGTCTCGTAACTCTCTATGTCCATCTATCACTTTCCAGACTCTCTCTCCTAATCCAATCATTCAGAAGAAGAGACCTCCCCCGCCCGCCCCTTGCAGATGCTGCCTGACCAGCTGAGTTCCGCAAGCACTTGCATGTGGTTGCGTGCGTGTATGAGATGGAAAGCAGTGAGGGGGGAGTAGGCGGGATTTGAAGGGCATAACCATTACCCAACGACTTAGTGATGAGCAGACGGTAATGAGTACAACTTCCATTTCACATTCCTCGTCACGTGATTTTTTCATTAAGATCAACATTAGGAGTTTGTTTTTTCCTCATCGTCCGAATTATATTTCATTGTCGGGAACATAGTGGTCCCCACCCCTTCCTGGTCACTCCCGTAATGTGTGTAGCGCTACCTATTTCTCAAACCACCGGAATAAACTTCCGATGTAGACTATCCGCTTTATTCAATCAACAATTTCTTGCATTTTGCAGATAGACAATTGGCTGAGGCCTACGAAGGTATGATTTTTGACGTCAAATAAATGCAATACTAATATGTGCTCAAATGTTGTCGAGTTATATATGAACATATATTTTGTCAGAATGTTTTAATCAAATGTGTTTAAGCGCGAATCACTATCACCGTGCTAGCATCTCTTGTGTACACTTTACAGTCAGGCAATCTTCCAATGTACCGATCGGTCGCCTGTTTTAAGAAGGGACGTTGATGTCGGCGACGTGATATAGGGGCTTTGATAAGAAAAGGTAAAATTCGGATTCGGTTCTGATGTGCAGTTTTGGTGCCAATTAGTTGCCAGATATAGAATTCGCCGTAACCTTCTTTCCATTGATGTTCAATAAAGAAACATTTGCCCTAATCGCATAAGTGATTAAATGATCACAGTCTAGTTAATAGTTGCCAAGCAGGGTAGAAGATTTATGGGCTGCCTTTATAATCGCTTTTATGTAATTTGCTCCAAGATTAGCATGTAACACTTACCAATGGTGGATGTTTAATCACCACGTGAGCAATTCATCCACATTCTTTAGTTTCATTCACGTTTACATCCAAGGTTCAAATTGCATTCACAATTGAAATACATCTCCTGCTCCTCATTTCAGAATCGAAAAAACTGATCCTTGCCTGCAGTAAGTAATATTTGGCATTTTATGTGTAATTTCACGTAGAATAGTAACATCTGATATCTTTGGAACCCAATGGGGTCTTATCAATCGCTTTTTTTCCCAGCCAAGTAAGGATTGTGCACAGTCATTAATCGAATAACCTATTTTTTTTATCAAATATGTTGGTCTCCTCAAACGTCGTCATACCACACGCTTTCAGATACTAATATAGTCCGCGCTGAATCTCCAAACTAAAACTAAGGTCAACTCGGCCCTGTCGACGTTACCACAAGGGAAGGCGGGATAGTGGCGCAGCGTTTGAGTTGTTCTCTCACAACCTTAGAGACACAGCGCGGAAACAGTCCCTTCGGACCATCGAGTCCGGGTCGACCAACGATCACCGTATAGACAGCAACGGTAGTACCGATCGTAACGACGGCATCCTATCGAACCCTGCCCTCTGGTGCTGTAAGGCAGAACATCTACCGATACACTACTTTGCTGACCAATCAGATCACTGAACGAATAGAAAGGCAATCATCTATCAATGGGTTGGTTTGTTTCGTATATTTGTCAAATAATGTTCACATTTTATTCAACTACTAGTGGCTGTGGTTCGGCAGTAATAGTTTCATTTAGTGTTTTTCAGTTTCTTAAAATATCCAAGTAATTTTCAACCAGCCATTACATATCTCTGATAATTGGTGACTTTTCAAAGCTTTGTACGGGCGTTTTACAGTGGCGAACTGTGAAAATAATCTCAAGGTGATCCTGAGAACTTGTTTCAAGTTGGTTGTAGATTCGAACCTTGCAGGGCAATCAATCCCGCAGTCGGTGAACAAGATACATGCGCCTGGAACCAAAAGAGGGTGTGAGTGCAGTTGACAAATTGGTCAATGAATCTAAACACATGCAGGATGCTGATCTCCAGAGGCTCTGCTGCTTTTCCATTCCAATCTAGTTAACAATATACAAACCAACAAATATATTGTGCATAATAAATTGTCTAAGCTCGAATTTCAAACACATTTGTATTCCAGTGAGACAACTACTCCTTAAAGACATAGGTAAGGATATGTAGAATCTATGACGATTCTCTAAAAATGCCAGTTTATGTGGAGGACGTTGTTAATTTTTGGTGTTATTGCTACAGCAGATTGCTTGCTAGGTGAGATTCTTCCTGTCAGTTAATTGACAAAGTACTCAGATTGGTGGGAGGACAATTGTCTATTTTCAGGCTTTGCCATTCAACCTGGAAGTATTGTAGAACAGACAATTTACAGTTCTGGCCATAAGAATTCGTATGTATTGCCTGCACTGTACTATCATGTTCAAGCGTCAGGGTGTATACGTTAAGTAGCAATGTTACAAAATGTTGAGATTTTTAAAATCAAGTCTAGAATTTATCCCATCAGATAAAGCATAAAAATAAGTTTAATTTGACACCTAATTCACTTTCATATCTTCAGTATTAAAAAGGTTATGGCCACTTTCACACTCGGAAATTAGCATCTTGTTCCCTATTGCTTTTCCATTGATTTAACTCAAAAGCTGTGATCAAGGACAGTCAAAAGCCCATAACTTACTTAATAATTAAGAGAACTGAATGAAATTTTCAGTTATTATAGATTGAAGCATTCTGAAACAAATATGAAACCATCTTACTTGGATGACCTGAAATTGAAGCATATAATTAGTTAGTTACCTAATTGTAGCTAATTACAAAATTAAATTACTAGATCTAAACATCTATCAATTTCTTAAGAAAAGATTAACATTTTTAAATAGCCTAAGTGTCCAAATAACATTCACACAAGAATTCACAATATAACATGATTTTTAAATCTCATTGTCATGAATTTATAGGCCAAATGGAAGGATTTTAGTGTTTAATTCCCGTAAATTAATGGACTTTTAAATCATCTTGCGAGTGGGGTTTTGTGGAACGCAATCGTTTGGAACGTTGCGGTTTGCGGTGAATTTAAACCCCATATCGGCAGGAAAAAACACTGTCGGTTCGTATGGGGCCTAAATCACCTTTTCGCAACGTAAAATTTGGATTAAAGTAATCCTAAGAAGCAAGTTTATATGTAAAATAAACGGCTTACCTTTATTTGTCCCGTACGGGAGATCCGTCCCGTTGTCGGCGTTGACGGCGTTAGAAGTCGATTTTTATTTTACTCCCGCCATTAAATTGTCCAGCGATGTTTTTAAAAAACTTCAGAGAATGGATGTCGGAGCGATTTTTCTGCAGCAGCCGAACAGGCTGAGAAAGATCGACTCCGACAGGCTGGAGAAAACGGCATTTTAATCCCGCCCTCCTCTCAAAGGCGCCAAAGTCGCGCACACGGCCAGTGGCAGAACTGCAGCGCCGCGGAAGGTAAGTATTGTAACATACCTACTTTAAGCAGTTAGCGAGAGGTTATTTTTAATTCCGCCACGAATTCGCACGCAGTAGTGTTTTGACTGCAATTGTGAGGACATAGTAATTACTTTTGAGGCTACGTGCGACAGAAAATTCGTTTCCCTTAAAATATTTAGCAGGGTTCTTTTCTATTAATTGGATTAATTAATTGGGTTATAGATTGTTTTTTCGAGGATTTCACCGATTCCTTGACAGAGGCAGATCAATATTCGCGCGTTTCAGAAAACTATCATCGTAGTTAGAGTTGAAACATTTCGCACTTGCTCATACATGCCATTGTATGAACGTCTGTTGTTGCTTTGCTAATTGCAGGTATCCCCCCAAGAATAAATTGAACTCTATTCGTTTCCTATCTCCGTTCATGCCTTGCCAGAGGCATGTTATGGTTTGCCAGAGTGTATATAATCAAAACGACACGTGGTTCACACTGATAATACGACCAGCTTTATTTCCGAGAGGACTGCTGAGAACAATTTGATTTATATTTCATGCTGAATCTGTACTTTAAATCAAACTCCGTAGAGTATTATTCTTTAAATGTGTGCCATTATAAAACAACTAAATTTACTGTATAAGAGGATTCGTAGTTGAGTATTTGACGATAGCAACGTTCTTCATTCTTGTAATTATCAATAATTGTCGTTGGGAAAACCATATCTTGGGGTAATGTCAGCCAGAGCGCAGAAGAAATCCTACAAGTAACCAGAAGTTACAATTCATGAAATGTCTACGAAGAAACTGCAGATGTTGGTTTGAACCGAAGATAGAAACAACTGCTGGGGTAACAAATAACGACCATAAATGGCCCGTTTCATTTTTCATCGTTACCTCTTTCCATATTTTTCATTCATTTGTTCTATATCTCTCTAAATCACTGTCTATATCTCTGGTATTCCTCTCCCCTGACTAGTCTAAAGGGTCTCGACCGAAACCGTCTCCCATTCCTTCTCTCCAGAGACGCTTTCTGTCCCGTTGTTACTTCTGCATATTGTGTTTATTTTCGTTAAAATTCATGAATTGAATTAAAAGCTCTATTTTGTTTTCATTATAACTTATTCGACCGCTTGTTAGCAAACACGAATCTGAAGGTAAACCTCTTCCAAAATGTTGTAGTAAAGGCAATAGAGTTTCACAACATTGAGAATAAATACCATAAAATAAACTGTTTTAATTAACCATCAGCAGTAAATATTTTTTTGTCCAGAAATCCAAAATCTATGTTGATGTGTCGTTTCAGATATTGGCGTCCTAAAGGCAAAGCTGGAAGCTGCTGGTGAGAAATTCAGTACACAATTATGTTTCTACTCCCGATTCAATTGTTTGTGATGCTTATGAATCTTGACGCAGTTTGTTTAGATATTCAACAGAATCTTCGAATGATGACACAAATAATGATCAACAAACAGGAGTGGGGCTTTGGAAAATAGATCTCTACATGTTTCCAAAGCATTAAACCATTTATTTGTGTAAGGAAAGGCACGCACAGTTTACTTCGTTGCCTCAAATAAAACATTCACACACCCTGCCAATAATATCAATGGCCTTGGGTGCGAATTTAATTTCAACATCTATTTCAATATTCAAGGTCAACAATCAAGACTATAGCTCGATGTTGGCGGGGCGGGGGAGAGGTTGGGGTTGAACTTAAGACGCCGTCGTGACGTCTGGAGTTGCTTGTTCCACGGTTGATCGGTACTTCAGTTCCCATCTTTGCAGCAAAAGTTTCAATCGTTTTTTTCTGGCTGGGGAGTTAAAAGAGATGGAGAATCAATATGTAAAAGAATATTATTTTCTTCCATTCTATTGTGGTTTGTTTGTTTGTTTGTTTGTTTGTTTGTTTTTGCACAAAGTCCGCGAGAATTGCCACTTTTCATTTCACTGCACATCTCGTATGTGTATGTGACAAATAAATTGACTTGACTTGACGTGACTTGACTTGAGTTGGGAGTGCTAGAGATGTTTGGCAAATTTCGAATCTTTTCGCGGTGCTGAAATTATTGAGAATCACACAAATCACCTAGCGGGAGGTGTCGAGAGTGGGTGTTGTGATTAATATAAGGAATAGAGGGCATTTAAGGGAAAAAAACAAATTAGTTGAGCACGCACATCGTTCCGGCTAACACTAACCCGTGCATCAATTTTTCTAGCAGTTATGACGACAGGATTTTTGCTTACTCCTGTTTTGGAAACTGAACGTCAAATCCAAATATGCGTCGCTGACTTTGAAGATTTCACATATATCAATGGCAAATAGATACAACTATGTTGCTAAAAAATACCCCAAACGTCGTATTTTAAAAAGATAGTCATGCTTTGCTTCCACTTTCCTAGCTTAATGCACGGGTTGGCATAACCCTATTGGTCCAGGTACGGGGGGCATACCTCACATTAGAGACAAGACATTTACACGTGTTTCGCTTCCTTCAAAGTCTGGCAGCATGTGTTTACACCATAAACCATATCCAGATGGAACGCAGAAGTGTACATGGGTGCATGGCAGGGTGTGCAATGAGAATTTTGTTTAGTCATAGGGGTAAAATATAGTCAGAGAATTGAATACATGTGGTGCAGGAGATATATAGAATTCATCCGATGTATATATTTTCATCAAGAGTAATGTCTAATTGTCGGGGCAACGAAAGCAAATGTTTAATGCTGAATGTCATTATATTCTTCAGACACTTTTTGAAGGAACGTGCTTACAAATTGGGTTTGAACTTCCTTTGAGACCGAAAGTTCAGGAGCGCTTTACACGATATCCGACCGCACCGATGCCTTTTTCATATAAACAGAACACACCAATGGCTATTCATATAACAAAGTGACCAGCGGAGCTCGATCAGTGGTTCTATAATTTTGGAAGGTTAATTATATATTTAGTGCTTTTGATTAATATTGTCTTCAAATATGAATCAGGTGTTTGAGAACTTATCAAATGTTTAGCGCAGAAAATCACGAGTAGAAATTCCATTAGATTTTGAGCGTGCGGCCACATTTAACCGACACTGGTGCAAGAAAGCTCGGGACTGCTATTCGGACAATCACATTATATGACCGACGAATTGAATCCAGAGCATAACTTACATCAGAAAATATTGGTCCTTGATTTCAGGGATAGACATTCCAGACCGCAAGACAGAAAGTTCAGGTAAGAACACACAGACAATTATTTACTATTCATGACAATTTTAGATGTAATTTGATGTTGTGAGCTCAGAGCTCACAGAGCACAGAGCATGGGCGGTCACGGTGGCTCAGCGGTAGAGTTTCTGCCTTAAAGAAAAAGATAATAAACAGAGAATAAGTGGTGGTGACAAGGTTCCTCATGGAAGGTTGGTTAAGAAGATTAAATTGTTGGGTATTAATGGTGGAGTAGCAAGATGGATTCAACAGTGGCTGAATGGGAGATGCCAGAGTGTAATGGTGGATGGCTGTTTGTCAGGTTGGAGGCCGGTGACTAGTGGAGTGCCTCAGGGGTCTGTGTTGGGTCCATTGTTGTTTGTCATGTACATCAAAGATCTGGATGATGGTGTGGAAAATTGGATTAGTAAGTATGCAGATGATACTAAGATAGGTGGTGTGGTGGATAATGAAGTAGATTTTCAAAGTCTACAGAGAGATTTTGGCCATTTGGAAGAGTGGGCTGAAAGATGGCAGATGGAGTTTAATGCTGATAAATGTGAGGTACTACATCTCGGCAGGACAAATCAAATTAGGACGTACATGGTAAATGGTAGAGAATTGAGGAATGCAGTTGAACAGAGGGATCTAGGAATAACTGTACATAGTTCCCTGAAGGTGGAATCTCGTGTAGATAGGGTGGTAAAGAAAGCTTTTGGTGTGCTGGCCTTTATAAATCAGAGCATTGAATATAGAAGTTGGGAAGTAATGTTAAAATTGTACAAGGCATTGGTGAGGCCAATTCCGGAGTACGGAGTACAATTTTGGTCGCCTAATTATAGGAAGGATGTCAACAAATTAGAGAGAGTACAGAGGAGATTTACTAGAATGTTGCCTGGGTTTCAGCAACTAAGTTACAGAGAAAGGTTGAACAAGTTAGGTCTTTATTCTTTGGAGCGCAGAAGATTAAGAGGGGACTTGATAGAGGTCTTTAAAATTATGAGCGGGCTAGACAGAGTTGACGTGGATAAGCTTTTTCCATTGAGAGTAGGGAAGATTCAAACAAGGGGACATGACTTGAGAATTAAGGGACAGAAGTTTAGGGGTAACATTAGGGGGAACTTCTTTACTCAGAGAATGGTAGCTGTGTGGAATGAGCTTCCAGTGAAAGTGGTGGAGGCAGGTTCGATTGTGTCCTTTAAAAATAGATTGGATGGGTATATAGACGGGAAAGGAATGGATGGTTATGGTCTGAGTGCAGGTAGATGGAAATAGGGGGAATTATTTATTACAATTTTTTATTTATTTAGTTAAATTAATTATTTTTTTTTAATGTTCGGCACGGACTTGAAGGGCCGAGATGGCCTGTTTCCGTGCTGTGATGGTTATATGGTTATATGGTTAAAGCGAACGCAGCGCCGGAGACCCGGGTTCGTTCCCGACTATGGGTGCTGTCTGTACGGAATTTATACGGCTCCCCGTGACCTGCGTGGGTTTTCTCCGAGATCTTCGGTTTCCTTCCCACTCCAAAGACGTACAGTTTTGTAGGTTAATTGGTAAATGTAAAAAATGTCCCTAGTGTGTGTAGGATAGTGTTAATGTGCGGGGATCCCAGCTCGGCGCGGAACCAGTGGGCCGAGGGGCCTGTTTCCACGCTGTAGCTCTAAACTAAACTAAACTAAGCTGGGGACTTTGTTCACACGGTGCTATGCCCTCCTGTAGATTTGTACGCATGATTGGATACAACCGAAACAGTATATCAGGCAGTTTCTCGGACAGCAGCTCTGTACAATAAGCTGTCCAATAGACAGGGAACACGATGTATACTATTTTGCATCCTGTCGCATTATTTATTTAAGTTTGTAATTTTGGTAGTGTATTTTTTGCATTAATTCATTGAAGTACAATGGAAACTGATGCAAATACCTCCCATGATAAATAGAGGATGAAGCCGAGTAGGCAAAAGCCGATTTAAATGATAATGCTAAAGAAACAAGGATGAATGTATAGACACATTTACTAGTTACATCAGTGGACAATAGCGTGTTTCTCAGTGAGACCGTAAGCCGTCGTCCAATCAATTTATAATGGATACTCAATAAGCGCTTGAAATTAACTGATGATTTAAATAATTTCAAGAAGAAGCAATGGGCCGGATAATGTGTTGAATTACATCCGACGGATAGCTGCAGAGCACGCTTCTGCTTTTCCGACCAAGCTGAAGTACAAAACGTCTTAGTGGTCAGAAGGTGTCGCAATTATTTGGCATTACTACGGCACAGTAGTGCTGCTGTCTTCCTGCATCAGCGACTTGTCTTCGACCCTTGATATCCGGTGTTATCGCGCCTTGGAAATTCCACACCTAACCGAAGAGAGAGAGACGTACAGCGACGCTACGTTGTTTTTATTTTTGATATATTTCACGATAGAGCATGCGTTAATCTCTGTGACTGAACTTTAAAGTTAATATTCCCTTGTCGGTTTAATTATCTTTAAATGTGATGGGTATTGCTTGAAGTAAAAAAGATCACCAACAATGTCACTGTTATGTCCGAAACAGAGAAACCGAAAGAAGCGCTCAAAACTTGTGGTAAGATGTTTGAAGTTCAGGTTCAAAGAATGTGGAAAGATAATCTGACCAGACATCTCAGTGAACAAGGTCAACTAGAACTTTGTTCTCTTCCTTAAATTGCTGTATTTTATTTCCTTATCCTCTTCAACGAGGTGAAGTGCTGATCTGATACCCCAAAATGCAGCTGCGCCTTCCTGACAGTGTCTTACTGATCTGTAAGCATACGGGAAAAGCATAAATTCCATCGATCTGTCGATGAAACAACAAATAAGAGGCGATTCATTTTCATCCATTATATTCCAAATCTCATAATGCGCAAATCATGTGTTTGATGGAATTTAGCAAATCAATAATATAGGCGCATTGCTTTCCCCAAGCGAACTCGAAAATAATCAAAGATATTGTATTTTTAACAGAGGATTTGCTGACCAGAAAAGACATGGGCAAGTACAATTACTGCTGCGAAACATGTACGGCAATATTTTAACAGTGGACATATTCTTTCTAAGTCACCTTTGCAAACTGATATTTTAAAATTGAAAGCGCTGCTGTTAGATGGGATATTGTAATGACGACGTTTATACGGATAATGTTTTTTTACGTTTATGCTGTTAAATTCCCAAACAACCAAAAAATACCTCTGGTTATTTATCGGATCGGAGTATGTGCAAATTAGATGCTTACTCTCCCACTGAAATTCCATTTCAAATTCTAAATTTCTCCTGAAGTACTTGCCTTTGTTATTGATTAATCTCGATCTTTAACAATATACGAACTCTGTTAGCACGCGGGTCTGTGAAAAGCAATGCATCATTTTATTCTCGGAAAATATATCAAAGGGCAAAACAGCACGGTAATTTTCATTGGCGAACCTCAGGTACACATCTTGTACCATATTTTAAGCAGCATTCCATAAAATTGTACAAGGCGGGTGCAGAAAAGGGTACTAGAAACGTTGAATCGAAGATGTAACATTTCTTCCCTCAGCTTAATTTTTGATATTGATGAATTATTCGCCATTGTTCTTCATATTGGTCACTGTTTTCCTCGGTTAGCTTGCATAGTTTTGAATACTGCTTTCGACCTTACCTTTACAGAAATTTTCGTTCTGAAAGATAACGTAAAAACACTTGGTGAGAAAAGTAATGTATCATAGAACATATAATTGTTCATAGAACAAATACTCTGGAATTTAGAAGGATGAGAGGAGATCTTAATGAAACATATAAGATTATTCACAGTTTGGAGACGCTAGAGGCAGTAGACATGTTCCCGATGTTGGGGGAGTCCAGAACCAGGCGCCACAGTTTAAGAATAAGGGGTTGGATTTAGAACGGAGATGAGGAAAAATCTTTTTCACACAGAGGGTTGTGAATCTGTGTAATTCGCTGCCTCAGAAGGCAGTGGAGGCCAATTCTTTGGATGCTTTCAAGAGAGAGTTAGATATAGCTCTTAAAGATAGCGGAGTCAGGTGACATGGCGAGAAGGCAGGAACGGAGTACTGATTGTGTATGGTCAGCCGTGATCATATTGAATGGCAGTGCTGGCTCGAAGGGACTAATGGCCTACTCCTACACCTATTGTCTAGTGCCTATTGTCTAGAAAATACAACAGTACTGCACAAGAACATGCCCTTCGGCACACAATGTCTGTGCCGAACATGATGCCACGACATATACTTATCTGCTTGCACATAATCCAAATATCTCCATCCCCTGCATATCCATGTACATATCCAAACGTCCCTCAAATATCACTATTGTATCTGCCTCAACCACCACCCGGCAGTTTGCTACAGGTGCTCAGCACACATTGTGTGAAATAAATGTGGCCCGCATATCTCCTTTATACTTTATCCTTCTAACTTTAAATCTATGCCTTCTTGTGTTACAGTTTTTCATCCTGGGAAAAAAAGGTTCTGCATGTCTATCCTATCTGTGCCTCTCATGATTTCTTGAAATTCTATGAGGTCTCCCTATATCGTTCAGCAGAGAAGAATGGTCTAGCCCTGTATCTGTCACCACCTAATCCACGCATAATCTCCTACAGCACAGCGTCATTGCATTTTGGAGAGTATATCTAAGTTGACGAATTGTCGACCATTACTTAGTGAGGCCTACAGATTCACTGGGCTAGTTGTTAGGAATATTGGAAATCGCGAGGTTAGCCACAACATCCATGACACCAATAATGGATCTCTTTCGCGCTAAAAGCATTAATTAAGTTATTTCGGCTTGCCGAATTCCGTATTTTCAGCGGAATGATTTTTTCCCGATGTTGGGGAAGTCCAGAACTAGGGGGTCACCGTTTAAGGATAAGAGGGAAGTCTTTTAGGACCGAGATGAGAAAATCATTTTTCACGCAGAGAGTGGTGAATCTGTGGAATTCTCTGCCACAGAAAGTAGTTGAGGCCAGTTCATTGGCTATATTTAAGAGGGAGTTAGATGTGGCCCTTGTGGCTAAAGGGATCAGGGGGTATGGAGAGAAGGCAGGGATGGGATACTGAGTTGGATGATCAGCCATGATCATATCGAATGGCGGTGCAGGCTCGAAGGGCCGAATGGCCTACTCCTGCACCTATTTTCTATGTTTCTATGTGTCTATGATATGCAGAAAAATATCCGAACTATTTATGAAACATCCTTCATAAATTTGAGTGTTTTCTTTTAACAGAAGCAAAGTTGGCTGCGATTTCCTCCGGTAAATTATTTCAAGACCAATTTGTCAATTATTCATTTCTCAATGATACAGCTAGACGTGGTACAATAATTCGCGGTTTATAAATGATATCTTGCAGGCATGGCAAATAATTCGAACGTTCGGGATTATTTAGTTTAGTTTATTGCAATGTGTGCAGAGGTACAGCCAAAAGCTGTGAGAGCCAAAATTTACTGTGAGAGGAACTTACAACAGCGTAAGCATGCAGGTACAGCAAGCAGTGAAGAAAGCTAATTGGCCTTCATGACAAGAGGATTTGAGTATAGGAGCAAAGCGATCCTTCTGCATTTGTACAGGGCCCTAGTGAGTAGTACTGTGTGCAGTTTTGGTCTCCAAATTTGAGGAAGTACTTATTTGCTATTGAGGGACTGCAGAGTAGGTTCACGAGGTTAATTCTAGGGATGGCGGGACTACCAAATGTGGATAGAATGGCTGCGGCTGGGCTTGTATACTCTGGAATATAGAAGAATGAGAGGGGATCTTATTGAATCATATAAGATTATTAAGGGAGTGGACACGCTAGAGGCAGGAAACATGTTCCCGATGTTGGGGGAGTCCAGAACCAGGGGCCACAGTTTAAGAATAAGGGGTAGGCCACTTTGAACAGAGATTAGGAAAAACCTTTTCACGCAGAGAGTTGTGAATCTTTGGAATTTTCTGCCTCTGAATGCTGTGGAGGCCAATTATCTGGATGCTTTCAACAGAGAGAGCTGGAAACAGCTCTTAAAGATATCGGAGTCCGAGGATATGGTGAGAGGGCAGGAACGCGGTACTGAATTTGGATTATCTGCCATGATCACAGTGAATGGCGGTGCTGGCTCGAAGGGCCTCTTCCCGCACCTATGCTCTATTGTCTATTGTCTAATGGTGTACTTCAGTCATGTTGGTGAGATCCCATCAGGAGTATCATGGAATAACCACATTGATAAGATTTGCAATAAGACATAACAAAGAATCTGGTTTCTCCGCCGACTAAGATCATTCGGAGCAAGTAAACACTCCTTTTATTATTTTTTACTGCCGCGATAATGAGCGTGTTGCAGTATTGTAACACTACTTGGTACAAGAGTCTGTCTACCACTTCTTAATCAAAACTGCTCCAACAAATAAAAATGTGCTCAAAGATTGTAGATTTTTACAAAAAAATGTATCTGTCATCCTACCTTAAAAACATTCTAAGGATGGCCATTAATATTTCCTTTGACACCAACCACGTTCTGAATAGTGAGTACAATTTGTTACCATCAAACCGGAGATATATTGTTCCAAAATGTAATAAGGTTAGAATGGGGAGCTCTTTTGTGCACCAGTCAATCCTTGAACACGGCGCTTAATCCCAGATCAAACGTACGCTGACGGACCATAAATGTGGTCTTCTGTTATTGTAATGTCTTGTCGAATGTGGGTATTTTGGGATCCTGTCTTGATATCTTGATGCGTGTCTTTTTTCGCCCCTCTTGTCTTTTTTGTGATGCTGTAAATGGAGCTTATGTGATAGATACATAGATACATAGAAAATAGGTGCAGGAGTAGGCCATTCGGCCCTTCGAGCCTGCACCGCCATTCAATATGATCATGGCTGATCATCCAACTCAGTATCCCGTACCTGCCTTCTATCCATACCCCCTGATCCCCTTAGCAACAAGGGCCACATCTAACTCCCTCTTAAATATAGCCAATTAACTGGCCTCAACCACCCTCTGTGGCAGAGAGTTCCAGAGATTCACCACTCTCTGTGTGAAAAAGTGTTTCCTCATCTCGGTCTTAAAGGATTTCCCCCTTATCCTTAAGCTGTGACCCCTTGTCCTGGACTTCCCCAACATCGGGAACAATCTTCCTGCATCTAGCCTGTCCAACCCCATAAGAATTTTGTACGTTTCTATAAGATCCCCTCTCAATCTCCTAAATTCTAGCGAGTATAAGCCAAGTCTATCCAGTCTTTCTTCATATGAAACCTTCATTGGTGAACCTTCTCTGCACTCCCTCTATGGCTATAATGTCCTTCCTCAGATTTGGAGACCAAAACTGTACGCAATACTCCAGGTGTGGTCTCACCAAGACCCTGTACAACTGCAGTAGAACCTCCCTGTTCCTATACTCAAATCCTCTTGCTATGAAAGCCAACATACCATTCGCTTTCTTCACTGCCTGCTGCACCTGCATGCCTACTTTCAATGACTGGTGTACCATGACACCCAGGTGATGCAAAACAAATTTCAGACTCGCTCTGACAATAAAGTATTATCGTACCGTATCGTATCGTAGTACTGTGCACTTCATTGGTTATAGATAGACAAAAAAGCACTGAAATAACTCACCGGTTCCGGCAGCGTTTCTTGACAAAATGGATAAGTGATGTGTCAGAGCTCGATTCGTCTTCAGACCGATAGTGGGCGGAAAGGAAAAAAAGAAACTGGAAGCGAAAATTGCATTAGTCACGTCATGTAAAGATTAACTCTCCAGCCATGATTTCTAAACAGCAATGTAGAAATAACCGGTTATTTCTGGAATGGTTGGGCATGAGTTATCTTTCCGTTAGCGCCATCAGTGGGTGGCACCGTCAGCAATGGCAGCCTCGCCAACATTCTGTCTGTGATTTCGTGTTTTTTGATATTGTTAGTTTGCTTTAAAAATTCTGTGTTAATGTTCTCTGGTTTGTTTTGAGTGGGGGGTGGGAGGAGGTAGGTTCGGGGGAAACATTTTCAAAATTTCTTACCTTGCGGAGATGCGATTGTTTTCCGGATCGTATCTCCGATCGTTCTGCGGCCTAACACCATGGAGCTGGCGGCCTTGCTCGAGACTTACTTTGAGCCTTACAGCGGGGCCGTGGACTTACCATCGGAGCTTGCGATCCCGTGCGTGGGATCGACGATCCAACCGAGGCCTGCGAATTTCAACATCGAGGAGCACACAGTCTCGGGTAGAGGCTGATGTCGGGAAGTTCCAAAGTCGCAAGAGGTTCGTCGAGCCCCGACCCGGGGTCCGGTCGCCCGGCGCGGGGAGCTGAGATCCACCCGATGCGGGAGCTTGATTGCCCCGATGCGAAGCACTCGACCGCCGGCTACGGGAGCCAAAATCGTCCCGACAGCGGAAGGTTCGAGGCCCCCCGACCGCGGGAAGACAAAGAAGGGTAGAGATTGAACGTCTTTTGTGCCTTTAATCACATTGAGGAATGCGGAGGAGTCACCGTAGTGGATGTTTACGTTAAAATGTATTGTGTGTGTTTTGTTGCTTTTTATTAGTATGACTGTATGGCAAATCAAATTCCTCGTATAATGCAAAACATACTTGTTTAATAAAGTATGATTATGATTATGATCAGCGTTTGAAATGTTTACTGTCAAGGATAACTGAACTGAATCATTTCGCTAAGTTCCGGGAAGTCGTGACAGACAGCAAGTTGAGAGCATGATATTTTTTGGGAGAATCGAGCTCGAAATGTTGACAGTTCCAACCGCCACAGATGCACATCGACCCACTGGGAGTTTCTCGCAGATTGTTGGGCTGGATTCGACCATCGGTAGTTTCTTGTGTATTCACTGTTTTAGATCAAGGAATCGCCAATATCAAGAAGAAGTTGAACGATATTTTTCGCTTGAAGTGACTCTCAACCTCTCCCTCAAAGGACAGTAGAAAGAAATGTGGGGATCGTTTCAAGGCAGAAACAAATGGATGTATGTGTTGAGGGACAATCCGGAATGGGGTGACAATCGACCATGATCCCATTAACCATGGAAGCTCATTGGGGGGCCCAAATTGTATATTCCTGTTGCGTGGTTTGGAATAAATATTCTTTCTGAAAAAAAATCAGTAAGTGTATTAGAATAATCCAATTTTATGTTCTCAAAACAAAAAACACCAAACATAAAGTGCTTGAGGAACGCAGGAGGTCAGAGTATCAGGATGCTTTATGGCCCCCTGAATTCCTTCGCAGCTTTTTGCTTTGCTGAAGATCGAGCAACTGCAGTCTAGGGTTTATTTGTGCTTTATTTTAGGTGTGCTGATTAAATAGTGAAATCTATTAATATACTTTTTGTCACCTTAGACTTTGACAAACACAAGGGCGGCGACGGTGAGCTACACAAACCTACACTGTGGTTTACATAAAAAGTAGTTTTTTTGCCTGAAACAATAAGTTTGTAGCTCTTAAAAATATATATACATGGACAGACACACAACATTCCACTCCATCATTGATCATCTGTAGCTTTGCAGGCTTTTCCTGACATTACGTTGCCAAAGTGCCTCTCGGATCTACAGGCAAGTCAGGGCAGAGGTCCAATTGATTCTGGGTATGCAGAGTGAAGGAAATTTAACTTTTAATTGTTTTTAATTCGATCAAGTCTGCACGTTTAAAGTTTCGAATGAGCTAATAATAGTTGTCACATCTTTTCGTGATTTTCGTGAATTTTAGGTTGAAGTATATTGGAACATTTGCGTCATTGAAAAGATTGTTGAATTCTGTGCCTAATTTCACGGAAAACTGCTTTCAGCATCGCTTTCTGCTGGTGCCTATCAGAGTGATTTGGTGCGTGGAGCTCTGGAGCATGCGGCCGTTGGTCCAGTCATTTTGCGCAATTATCCTTGCCTCTGACGGAGGAGGCCAGTGGAGTGATCATCCATATCTGATCCAGTTGCCTTTAAGGAGGACACTGGCGGCGAATATCTCCAGCCGCCTGGTCGCTGAGCATCGGATAAACAAGGTTCAATGTTCAAGTTATGAAATCTTCTGAACTTCTTTTTTGCTGTTCAATTCGACTTTTTATATCTTGAAATGTTGACCGGATTCCTAAGTCATCATGTTGATCCATGAAATAAGCATTTTATTACATTCAGACGTTTATATATTGCAGAATCTAAGAGAAAAGAGGCGAAAACTGGTAAATTGCTACGTTCATTTTCATTTGGAGAGTATATCGCAACCTGTTCCACAACCGACGATTGAAGCAAATGTTGCAATCGTTTTAACGCCAAGGCAAAGGAATACAAAGGGAGACAAGGCGGTTAAACATTATGTCCGGGGAAGAGGTTGACAGTTTTGACTAAATCAATATCGGAACGCTTATGATTGACATAATTCACTTAGTAAAACCGGAATTAGTGATCTAGTTTAGACTGAAAATAAATCAGCAAACACTGACACTGTGCATACCTATCAATTGTTCACCGGTTCCCATAAATTAAAACCCAAACTTAGTGCAACGATATCATGGAGAAGATAGGTTGCATTTTATGTTGTTATTTCTTAATACGGGGCAGTTATCTTGCAATGTTTTGGATTATTTTAGACAGAATGGTAAGGCTTAAACATATTTAGCGTTTCTGTCAGACAAAATAAAATAAGTTCAACTGTACGTAACTTACTCCTTTTCTACTGCTGTTAACAGGCTTATCGCTGCATCCAAAGTAACCTGAAAGTTTCGTTGTTATATCTGTTCCAGAACTGGAGATATTAGAATCAATTCTCAAAGATGTCGGTGAGGTCTATGGCTATGGGTCGGCTTTACTTATTTGTTTATGTTCATGCATAAAATAATACGATGTGTATATCAATTTCATTTCATATGGCTAGAACATTAAAACAGTTAGTTACATTAAACGTTAGTGAATATTTAGTAACACAAGGTAAGCAGAACCTATTCATTGTGCATACTGAATACATTTATTTGGTGCGACATTCTATTATCTAATTATATTTGGTTTGATGACTATGCTTAATATTAACTTAAGTGTCTCCATTTTTAAATTTCACGGTACTACATTGAGAAATGTTTTAGGTCATTGAAAAACAAAGCTATTATCGAAAATGCTCCTTACTCATTATATGTAGAACCAGCAAGTAAGTAAAGAACATCGTTATTTCAGTGAATCCGCAAAATCAACACTTAAGTTCGCCCTTTTAGTCCAAGTTAATCAGGAAGAATTACTGTGCGTGGTAACCGCAAATCGAACCGGCAGCAATTTACTTTACCCCATAATTATCGTCTGACCTATTGAATTCCTCCAGCAGCTTGCTGTTCTTGTCTCATTTAATGAACAGTTGAAAGAGATCTTCAGTAGAATTACCTCAGCGCATTTTTCTTTGGTATCGGAGTCCCACCTGAACCTAGATCAGAGTACCCCATGCCTTAATACTTTACATAAGGTTCTCGATTCGGTCGTAATTTTTACGGTAAACCACTGGAAGAATCGATAGGTAGTATCGAAGACCGGAAGCCTCGCCTAACAATTTTCTCCAATACCACGTGTCTTCGTTTGAATAAAACAGGGGCATTCAACCTATCTCAACTTTGATGTCCATTGTTCTTTTCGTTCTGTTACAATTTCTATAAAATTTCTTGGCACCTTACCAATTACTACTTGTATAAAAAAGCAATTTGACTAAATTTCAAAAACATTTCACTGCAGAGGGCTTTCGTCAAATCTTATTTCTGATATTTGTTATTGCACATCTTTCCGCAGAGGAGCTTCTACGTTTGAAAAATGAAGGTGAAAAAAAAACAACAAATAATGCAATAGTTTAGTCTAGTTTATTATTGTCACATGTTGCTAGGCATAGCGAAAAACTTTTGTTTGCCTGCTATCCAGTCAAATGAAATGACTATACGTGATTACTAACAACCCGTCCACAGTGCACAGATGAAGGAGAAGGGGTACACCATTTAGTGCAATATAAAATCCGATAAGTCGTAACGGAAGGACGGTCAGTTGATTCCCTCAGTCAAAATCAATATGGAACGCTGACGAAAAAAGAATGGAACCACTATGAATCTGCCTTCTCGAACATTTTCCTGGTACTTTATCGCGCCTTCATAATATACAACATCCTCCGACTGATAAAATTCAGGATATTTCAGAGATGTCCTAAACTATTGCAAGTTAATGCAACGAAAGCATAAAGATAAGCGAATTATTTGAGAGTCTTGAATGTTGATGGTGAACAATGACTCAGCATGTAGTGCTGCAGCGTCACGTCTTGGGATCGATTCTAACCTTCGCTACCTATTGTGTTTTCACGTGCTAATCCCCACTTGCTTTGGTTTCGTTATACATCCTAAGGAAGATTTTACTTCGGAGTCACGTGAGTGACTACGTGAAGAATCTGCCAGTCCGCATGCGCGTCATTACGTCTAACGCATGGCGCACGACTGGCTGGCAGGCGCGTCGCTCCTCCAGCGGTAAGTTTCAAAACCAGAAGGTAAGTTTCGAACTTATATTTCAGGTTGTGCTTTTTCTTGCAGGAAGCTCTTTTATAGAGTTCCTGCTGAATGACGTTCGGCTCTGGGAAACCCGGCTGCGAAGACCGCGGGGTATCCCGGCTCCGCGTGGAGAAGCCCTGCTCGGGAAAACCCGGCTGCGGAGACCGTGGGGAAGCCCGGCTCCGCGTGGTGATTCCCTGCTCGGGAAAACCCGGCTGCGGAGAGAGCAGGAAATCCCGGCTCCGCGTGGGGAACCTTTGCTCAGGGAAACCCAGCTGCGGAGACCGCGGGAAATTCCGGCTCCGCGGGAGGAAATCCGGCTCGGGGATACCAGGCTGCGGAGACCGTGGGAAATCCCGGCTCCGTGGGAAGACCCGGCTCGGCAGGCCGGATGACTCAGATAAGTTCGGCCGTGAGGGTTCGCTTCCTGCAGTGGGGAACAGCCTGAGATGATATACTCCAAGAAACGGAGTTACATCAGCGCGGGTCTCGGGGCCCGCAGCAGCGCCTGGTGCAGTGCTGCATTATATCTCCCTCTCTGAGGAGGGGAGCGTATGGAAGAGGAAAGGAGGGTTCCCCTCCATGGGTACGTCCTCATGTGGAGCATGGATGCGTCCGCACGGCGTTCATCCCACGGAGGAGGGCTCCATCCTGATATGGTCCGTGGACGGGGCGATATCAGCACAGGTCTTGCCGGGGACCTGCAGCAGCGCCTGTGCAGGGCTGCATTATATCTCCCTCTCTGAGGAGGGGGGCGTAGGCAGTCAGTGTGTGACTGACTCCAAACTCGGAAGTATGTCCGTGAATCATACTGGAGTGCATGCATGAGGTTCAAGAATTCTGTCATGGCATCAAGGGTTCCAATATCCACGCAAACAGAGGAGCTGCTGCAAGGAAGAGTTGGCTTCCAGCCTATGGCAGAAAACCAGGAGCCAGAGTTCCCCTCACATTACAAGCTTGGTAAGCATCAATGACCGCACGTCACATCATTACAGGAACAAAGTGCCGCAGTGAACAGCGCTGTCTGGGGAGACTATGGATGGCGAGGCCAGCAATGTACAGCCGCCGAATCTTCTCCTTGGAGAAGATCTAGCCAAACAGGTAAAAAACCTGGATGAGGAAGTAAAGCTGTCGGACTAGTCAACGTACCTACGACGATCAAAAGCCTCCCCGTTTCGGCGACAACACCCCTACGACCCCATCGGCAGTAAGTGGTTCACTGAAGCTGGTGGCAGCTTGAAAGTTGATTCTCTGGGCACAGGTCTTTTAGGCCAAGGCCCAAGCCGGCCCTGAGGGAAAATGTGCAATCCACGCACCCCAGCAGTCCTATTCTCCAATTCAAGGATGGAATTAGAACATGAGGACGGAAACGAACCTGCATCAGGGGCCTTTAGGCTTACCACAAGACCACCGGTAACCATGGAGGTAGGTGGGTCTGGTTCTTTCCGAAAAATGGGGTGTGTGGACTAGTTACGAGTTGGTAATAGATTACACTTGTTTTTGCAGGAATGTCGATGGATAACTTCAGATCCGTTTATAACTGAAAAGATAACATCGGTCAGTTTATGCTGCACAGTATACAAGGATTCCAAATTGAATTTCCTTTAACTCATTGCCATCCATACAATATAAAACAAATTGGACATCTATTCATTCCAAACAAAAAGGTTTGGGTATATAAGCAGATATCCAAACAAGCGAAAGATGGATGGTGTCGGATCACCCTTGATTAACTCACATTCACACGTGCAGTATAGAATTTTGAATTTTTAGAATGGAAAACTTCGTTACTGTCTAACAACTGATTCCATAGGATACTTTATGGCATGCATCGATCTCAAAGATGCATACTATTCAATTCCCATTGACATGGTTCACCGGAGATATTTGAAATTTAGCTGGATGGGCAGCGATAGCAGTTAAAGCTTTGCAAAATGGGCTAACTTCAGCTCCCAAGTTATTTACCAAATTACCAAGCCAGTGCTGGGGCTGCTCAAAGCTCAAAAGTACATATTTATGGCCTAACTGGATGATATTCTAAAAACGCTGAACCTTGCTAAATTAGCAGTTTCAGCCGCAAAACTAACATTTGAGAAATTGCGGTTTCTCATCCACCCAGATAAATTTAAGTTGATACCAACTAGAGTTATTGATTGCGATTTGCCTTTAACTCTATTAATTGTCTGTGAGTCCGCCCTGGGGCAAGAGATTAGAATTAATGGAAGCTTGTAACAATCTTGTTGCTTATTCATCATGTGGCCAGTGTAATTGGCAATTTAGTGGCTGTTTTTTCATCTGCGTAATTGGGGCCTTTGCATTATCAGAACTTACATCGTGCAAAGGAGCAAGCTTTCAAGTACCATGAAGGTCATTGTTAACAGACCCATGCTATTTCCAGCTGAAGCTATAAAGTCACAATGATGGACAAACAGTATTCAGCATTACTCCAGTACTCTTGGTCGTTAAACCTTCAGTTATATTTCAAACTGATGCTATTGCTCAAAGAAGGTAAATTACTATCCCATCTCTAGTCACAGAGGCGGATGGGATGTGCATGAGTTACCAATCCCTCAGTTCTATGGTATCAACTACCTAAAGTCACTAGGTGCGTTTTATGGGTTAAAGGTTTATTGTGCGAATATGTATATCATCACGTAACTCAATGACAACACAGAATGGATGTTGGATCACAAATTATTTAATGACATTGTGGTTCGATGGAACACCAAATATCGATTTGTTTGCATCTAGTCTCAATCACCAGTTGCAAAAATATCTGGCATGGCGGCCATTCTCAGGGGCAGTGGCGATGGATGCATTCTCGCTACACTGGGGAGGAATGTTCTTTATGTCTTTCCTCCATTTTGCCTCATCAGTCGGTGCTTGCTTAAAATTCAGCAAGACTCCGCCTCAGGTTTTCTGACTGGCCCACAGCCATGGGTCTACTCATACTGGGAATAATAACAGAGCCTTTATGTCTGTTCCCAAACGCAGAAATATGCTGGTTTACCACGTGACTGGGGAGAACCATCCACTGCATGATGGTGGATGGTTGTTGGTTTGCAGACTATGAGAAGACCTTTCCTGGGGTACGGACTGTCAGGTTGTACGGTAGATGTAATCACTGCGGCCTGAAGACATAGTACCAAGAAACAGTACATCTCCTATATCAAGGAATGGGAAGTGTTCTGTTTACAGCCCAATATATCGTATGACACGGTACGTATAAGAGATGTCTTGGAATTCCTCTCAAAGCTATATTACACGAGAGATGGAGTTATAGTGCTATAAATTGTGCCAGAAGTGCCTTGTTGTCATACTTCCTGCTGGGGTCGGGACACCACGCTGTCGGGTCTCGACCTCTTATATCCAGATTTATGAATGGTATCTTCAACTCAATATCCCCCAGGCCCAGGTACTCGGAGATATGGGATGTTAATGTCCTGCTGACGCTGCGTCGTCGGTGGGCTCCAGCTACATCCCTGTCCTCGGTCAAAATCACTTACAAAGTGGTCATCCTCATGGCACTGGGTTCAGTGCATAGCTACGACTGGACAGGATGGTTACATCTGCAAATAATATCATACTTTAGGTTCATGACTTAGTCTTGCAGAGTAGACCGGGGGCGTCAGGTGTCCAACTAGTTTCACGGCATACCCCATGGACCTTTGGTTGTGTGTGTGGTCACACATCTACAACAGTCATTATGTCACCTAGAGCTTTAGAGGCTCTGAACTAGCAATGTTTGTTAGTTACAATAAACCTCATACGTAGGTATCAGTATAGACCACCCGCAGGTGACAAAAACGGGTTTTGGCTTGTGCAGGAGTGAACACTGATGTTTTCAAATCTCACTCCACCAGTGCTGCAACAACATCAGCAGCGATGGTTATGGATGTTTCGCTGGACCATATCCTCGCAGCTGAAGGATGGTCAAACAAGCGAATTCCCAAATGTGTTATAACAACCCATTGCCAGACCGGGGGTATTTGCCACTCTATTTTTAGGTTCTGTTTATAATTCCTCCCGGATGAGAGGGATTCCTATGATTATCATTTCGTCATTAAAAAGCATCAGCATGTTTACATTTATGTCATGCTTTATTTAATTTCACTCATCCCTGGTCAATTGATGCAGTGTGTGACGCATGGATTCGTGTCCACGGCATGAAATCACAGAGCTTTGAAATCTTCACGAAGTCACTCACGACTCCGAAGTAAAATAGTAAGATTAAACGAGAACTTACCAGTTTGAAGTTTGGTCTTTATTTTATGAGGAGTTACGATGAGGGATTACGTGCCCTCCGCTCCCAACCCTCTCTCATAAAGGTCAGCTGGTAATTCTAGTTTCTCGAATCTTACTATATTCAGTTCAACAACTGTTATCTGTGATTTCACACCGCTGCTTTGAAGATTAACGCGCATGCGGGCTGGCGGGTTATTCACGTAATCCCTCATCGTAACTCGTACCGAGGTACAGTGAAATTTGATTTATCATACAGTCATACCAAATAAGCAATGATTCAAAATTACATAAAGATCAAACATAAAATAAAGATCAAACTTCAAACTGGTAAGTTCTCGTTTAATCTTACTATTAGTTTACTTGGCTAATCTATATCATGCTTGGTGTGGACGGGTACTCGGGATCTATATGATGACTACGAGAGAAAATAGGTAGTTTGGTGTAGTTTAGATATACAACGCGGAAACAGGCTTATCGGCCCAACGAGTCAGCACCCGACCAGCGATTCCCGCACATTAACACTATCCTATTACTAGGGACAATATACACATAACGAGGCTAATTAACCTGCATACCTGTACGTCTTTGGAGTGTGGCAGGAAACCGAAGATCTCGGAGAAGACCAACAGGGTCACGGGGAGAACATACAAACTCCGTACAGACAGCACCCTTAGTCGGGATCGAACCAGAGTCTCCGGCATGGCAAACGCTGTAAGGCATCAATTCTACTGCTGCGCTACCTTGCCACCCATAAATAAATAAATAAGTAAATGTGGAATTAGAACTGAGAGCCACGTTGGGATGAATGGTCTCCTTGTGTGACCTTAGAAAAATATTGAGAGTAGTTTCCGCTTAGTTGTTTACACCGACCATGTGCAATTTTCACGACGAAAGCATGAAAGAGATCCTTCATTTTGTTCGTGCTAAAAAGTGTAGAGAAGATTACTTCATGATATATGAAAGGCGTGACCTCTATCCATAATGAAAATGACATTACGCCAAGTACCTGATACCTTTATTACATTTGGATTGTGATTATTTTTGTTATTTTCTTTAGAATTCTATGTTCCTTATTTTATCGTGTTTCTTTCCATTCAGAAATGAAAGTAATCGTCAACAAAACTGGTAACCGTCAAGCCTTTAGCATTCGCTTCAAAAAAACACTTAAATACTAGGTCGGTCCAGAATGTGGATTTTAAGTTAATAAAATACGTAGAACCACAAGGACGTGAAAATGTCGACGAAAATTGGATTGACTAGCTGGATAACACATGTAGTGCGAATGGTTTGTGAATACAATTATCAATCTGCTCCAGAAAGGGTGTTTTAGTTTACGCAGTCTTCTCGCAATCTCAGCTAATATTTCGATTTCAGTCTAATTTTCTCAGCTAACCTAGGACATTGACAGGATTATATGATACTTGGATGGTTCAATGGTTCAATGGCCCTTTATTGTCACGTGTACCGAGGTACAGTGAAATTTGATTTATCATATAGTCATACCAAAAAAGCAATAAGATTCAAAACTACATAAAGATCAAACATAAACAGCCACCGCAGTGGCGTATGGGAATCCCTAGGGCACATAGCATAAGCGGAGACACACAGCCATCAGTTCAATGTCCGGGCTACACACCCGCTCCTTCACCGTGATGTGACCAGAGTTGTGCCGACCGCTGTCACTCTCTCTGCAGTCCTTGTCTGCCCGAACAGTCAGAAAGCCGTCACACACGCACCAAGCTCCGGGATGTCCTCATGGAGCGATTTCCCCGCAAACACTGAGATCACTGCACTCACGGCATTCTATCCGAGTCCTCACCAGTGCAGGCACCAGTGCAGTCAGCACGTCCATCTTGTTTTTCGGTGATCTCACATTCCCACTGTGATGGAAGGCGAATCATTTTTATCCTCTTCCTCTTTTTCTCCCGCGGACGGGTGATCGAAACATTCGCAGTCGGGGCGTTCAAGCTCCCGCAGGCGGCGATCAAAGTCGCCGCATCGGGGCGATCGAAGCTCCTGCGGTTGGAGCTCCCGAAGTCCATCCCAAGGGGCCACCAGCTGCACGATGTTAGGCCGCAGAGCGACCGGTGATACGATATGGCAAAATTCGCGGGAAGAGATTAAAAAAATACAAAATTAAATATACCATTAAAACATACAAATTAAACAGACTAAAAAGAACAACAAAGAAAGGGTCCGAACAGTCTTCAGGCGAGCTTGCCACTTACGGCGCAACCCATTGCAGATGAAGCAACATATCTACATATTCTATGTGCATTTATTCCTTTCATTGAGTGGTAGCTTCAGCATAGCTGGTTGGTGCGTCTTCTTCAATTTCTGGCGATGTTTGTATTCCGCAAAGGAACTGCTGATTTCCCAGCAATAATTGCAAATACCAATACTGTCGATGTTTACACAAAATCGAGATGTGCCGAGTCATGATGCAAATATAACCTATGTCCTCCTGCAAATTTCATATCTGCCATACACGCTCAGTTGATCGTGGGCTGTGAACAGGGTGATTCTGCTCCTGCGTTTCGTGTGTTTATGCAGTCTTTTACTCCTGACGATTCCGCAATATTGTTGCAAAATAAATTGCTAACCTAATTCCAGCTAAACTGTGGGAGATAACCAATTTATCCGCGATTTATTTGTCTCAATGTCTACTTCTGCTCTGTCATTTCCAGTGGTCCAGTATCCGCACATTCTTTTGCTCTTTATATATCTGTAGAAACGTTTGCTATCCGTTTTTATACTGTTGGCTAACATATCTTCATGTTTCATCTTTTTATCCCTCATTTCTCATTCCTCTTTCTGGTGTTTTTTATAACCTACCCAATCTTCTAGGTTCATACTAACCTTTGATATATTATACGCCTTATCTTTTGCGTGTATGCTATCTTTCACTTCATTTGTCTGCCACGTCGGACTTTCCCCCCCTTGGTATGTTTCTTCCTCTTTGGGATCGAATAAACGGCGACTTCCAAATTACAGCCCGACACTCTTGCTATTTGTGTAGCACCGTCATTCCGGCTAGAGACCCTTTCCAATCAACTGTAGCCAGCTCCTCCCTCATGCCTATTTAGTTACCTTTACTCAACAGTAATACAGAAACGTCTGATATCAGCTCCTCCCCCTCAAACTGCAGAATGAATGTTATCATATTGTGATCACTGCCTCCTTCACTTTATACCCCTCATTATTCATGACAGCGGCTTGAACACAATAACACTTACTTATAGAAAGAATTGTCAATACTTTTCACTCCTTCACTGCTCCTGCTATCATGTCTCATCGCATTGCATAGATAACAGGAATCGTTCGCCCATAATATATATATATATATATTTTAATTTTTTTTAAAATCTTTTTATTAGAAGTTAATACAATACAAAACAATACAGTGGCACCTAATTTTAGGCGCCTACTATGTCATAACGTAATGCATTCTATGTACAACCTCTAGTTTTATGTTTTTGAAAAGGAGGTAAAAATTTTAAAAAAAGAAAGAAAAAATAGAGAAAGAAAGAGGAAAAATAAATAGTAGAAAATAGAAAAACGTGAAGTGTGTATATAAGAAAAGAAAAAATAGAAAGTAGAAATAGTAGAAAAATAGTAGAAAAAGACCCTTAAAAAAGAAATTTTCAAATCTTTGTTTGGAGATGTAAATCTATCCACGACCTGACCTGAAATCATAAATCAGTAATTCGCCCATAATATAATGGTAATACTGGCATGAAATTAGATGATAACAACTGATTCACATCTGAGATTACATACCACTTAAATCGAGGAGTTATATGTTAATCGCCGACTTGAATCACTTTGCAAAAACTTCGTATTCCACGTAATTGCATTAGGTTTTTATCTGCAAGTCAAGTCAAGTCAACTTTATTTGTCACATGCACATACAAGATGTGCAGTGAAAATTAAAGTGGCAATGCCTGCGGATTGTGCAAAAACTGCAGACAGAATAGAACAGAAGCAGTATTTATATGTAAAAAAAAACAACAATTTTTAAAAGACACAACAGTAAATTAGTACAGTAAATTAGTTCCTGGTGAGATAAGAGTCATCCTCTCTGTTTTCCCAGCATGACAGCGGAGACGTTTGCCTGACCGTAGCAGCTCGAACAGTCCGTTGCTGAGGTGGTATGGGTCCCCCATAATGTTGCTGGCTCTGGATCTGCACCTTCTGATGTATAGGTCCTGCAGGGGGCGAGTGTAGTTCCCACAGTGCGTTCGGCCGAACGCACTAATCTCTGCAGAGCCTTCATGTACTGGGCAGAACAGTTCCCAAACCAGATTGTGATGTTGCCGGACAAGATGCTTTCTACGGCCCCAGAGTAGAAGCACTGAAGGATCCTCAGAGAGACTCTGAATTTCCTCAGCTGCCTGAGGTGGTAAAGGCGCTGCCTAGCCTTACTCACCAGTCTGCTAGCTAATCTCGCAGTAGAACGTGGAAACGTCTACTTTCTGCAATATGGAACCACTTTACAAGATGAATAGAAATCACAGCAGACCATCGCATCTGACACATGAATATAATTGCGTCTATCATATGTCTTTCCTTGGGAAACAAAAAGTGATTTTTAAACTTGTTGTCGAAAAGTTCATATTTGCGCAAGTAAATGTCTTTGACCGAAGTCTGGGTAAATGTGACTGTTATCCACATTGGGGGTCGAATTTATGTGTGTATTTTCCGAAGAGAGATAGCTCACGTCCTTTGCACGTCAGATGATAGGAATGGATTAGTTAATAGTTATGTTCAGACATTTAAACCTGCAACTGTACAATCTTCGCATTTTTTTTAAATAGAAAGCCTGGCAACAGTTAGAAGAAACAAAAGTAAGTGATTTATAATAATTTTGATAGTCATGTTATAGGTGTCCTGTAGCCCTACGCGACGTAACGAGCAAATATTCAGAGCAGAGATATGTTTTGTGATAGAATGATTAGAATTGGTATTTGAGGATATCCAGTCAAATTATATGGAATAGAAGATCGTACTGTTCGCTGTCCATCTAACGAGTTCCAAACTGTAGCAAGCGTAGGAATGATTTCGAAGTTCATTTAACCTTTCGTCCCGCTGGCATCAAAGTAAATTGTTTCTTTGTACGATATCTTAATGGATATTATATTTTTATATATTATACATTCCTATTGATAAATTATGTGTGCGTTGTTCAAATGTCCCTAAATTGATTTTATTGTCAGAAGCTTTTAGAAAGCACAAGCTCTTTAATGGTTTTAACTGAAGTTTGTGGGCGCACATTGCTGTTCAGTCGTCGCATCATAGAACCATCGGAACTGAGAAGCTGTGAGATCAGTGGGAACCACATGGGGCCTACGCAGAACGTCCCAGCCTTATCAATAGTGTTCTACGTTTACTTGTAGACAATCTCACTTCAATTTTATCTATATCTCTTCTTTGTTGATTTTCATTCCAATTTAGTAATCTTCGTTTTGTCACAATTATCCTTTATCACCCTAATGCATGTTCTGCTATGACCATCCCATAGCGGGCTTATGCCCATCGTCTGACTTCGCTTACCTGCACCAATTGATTGTCCAGTATTGATCCAACAGCGAAACTGCCCTGAAGGTCTTTAATATGTTGAGTCCAATGTGCCCCAAAGGGACTGTCCTTTACCGACCTAATTGTTTAATCAATACTGGGGTTGTTGATAACCTCTACGATTATTATGAGATAGTGTTGGTATGTGATGGTGGGCGGAAGGGGACATAGGGAGCAGGATAGGGTTATGATCTGCAGGTAGGTTGGGGAATGTAGTGATCTGGAGTGAAATGAGGCGTTTGGCACAGACGCGAGTCTTAAAATTGCATGAAGGATTAATTGACCGAGAATGGTTGCCTGCGCTAGATTCCGGCACACGGCACCTTGTCGGATTCCTTCCACTGTCTTTCCTCTGGAGAAATCCTCACATGGATGGTCGAAGCCTGCTTTCGCGCTTGTACCCCTGACCCGCTGTCGGCTAAATATATCGAATCCAAAAACGAGGAGGTGAGTTCAAGATGTAGGTTGTACACATAGGTTGTCCGGTATCGCCCGTGCCTTCGATCCACAGAGAACACGGGAGAAATTCGAAGACATTCGAACGATTGCACAGGTGGCGCAGCGGTGGCAGGTGGAATGCGGTGGCGGTCACGGTGGCGCAGCCGTAGAGTTGCTGCCTTGCAGCGCCGGAGACAAGTGCTTGATCCCGACTATGGGTGCTGTTTGTACGGAGTTTGTACGTTCTCCCCGTGACATGCGTGGGTTTTCTCCGAGATCTTCGTTTTTCCACCCACACTCCAAAGACGTACAGGTTTGTAGATTAATTGGCTTGGTAAACGTAACATTTGTCCTTATGGGTGTAGGATATTGCTAATGTGGGAGATCACCGGTCGGCACGGATCCGATGGGCCAAAGGGCCTGTTTCCGCGCTGTGTCTCTAAACTAAACTAAACGAAACTAAATATTGTGGAACATATTTGCATGGGTTATTTATTGAATAATGTAGCACATAACAGGTAAATGGTCTGATTTATAGGCACGCCAGTCATGCATTTAATTACATCATATTTTTTTTATTTCTCTAGTTGCTCTCAAATTGGATCCAGCGACAGCAGATCCACGATATTTGATTTCAAACGATTACCTCAATGCTCGGTGGGTTGAGAATCCATGGGATGTCACTTCAAGTCAAACGAAATATGCCGGAACGTACCTTATTTGGGGAACAGATGGGTTCATGTCAGGAAAACAGTATTGGGAGATACAGGTGGATGAGGGGACAGTCTGGTCTGTCGGGGTATCGCCGCGGAAAATGACAACCAGAAAATGGGTTCGAGCTTCAAAAGAAGAACAGTATTGGACTGTGTTGCTCTGGAACATAGGGAACAATGAGGTGGAAGCAAGGACAATGGGTCACTTCGTCACCATCGTTCAACTTCGCAAGATTGGAATTTACTTAAGCTACGAAGAAAGAAAAGTGACATTTTATGATATCGCGACAGAAAAACCTGTTCACCAATTCGCCGGTCAATTCGAAGGTGTATTTTATCCTGTGTTTAGGTTTTTCTTTGGAACAACCCAAAATAAATCGTTGACAATTATTTAGTACATTTAAAATGTCGCCGGATGGAAGCACACACCGAAGGAAGTGACAAACATTCATTCTTAATTCTCGTTGAATTGACCAAAGACCGTGACATACAGAGCTGCGAATGAAGAGCTAAAATGGATATTGTTTACGATAGTGCGCCTATTTGTTCGTTTATGCCTATCTGTCATACCGGTCGTAATTTCATTTACCCTCTACCCGTCTGCCTGTCTGCCTCTCTGTTTGACTGCCTGTCTGCCGTCTGTCTGTCTGTCTGCCTGTCTGTCTGTCTGTCTGTCTGTCTGTTTGTCTGTCTATTTGTTTGTCTGTCTGTCTGTTTGTCTGTCTGCCCGCTTTTCTTTTCTTTCTTTCTTTCTTTCTTTCTTTCTTTCTTTCTTTCTTTCTTTCTTTCTTTCTTTCTTTCTTTCCTTCTTTCTTTCTTTCTTTCTTTCTTTCTTTCTTTCTTTTCTTTCTTTCTTTCTTTCTTTCTTTCTTTCTTTCTTTCTTTCTTTCTTTCTTTCTTTCTTTCTTTCTTCTATCTATTCTATCTATCTATCTATCTATCTATCTATCTATCTATCTATCTATCTATCTATCTATCTATCTATCTATCTATCTATCTATCTATCTATCTATCTATCTATCTATCTATCTATCTATCTATCTATCTATCTATCTATCTATCTATACTATCTATCTAGCTATCTATCTGTCTGTCTGTCTGTCTGTCTGTCTGTCTGTCCGTCTGTCCGTCCGTCTGCCTGTCCGTCTATCTGTCTGTCTGTCTGTCTGTCTGTCCGTCTGTCTGTCTGTCTGTCTGTCTGTCTGTCTGTCTGTCTGTCTGTCTGTCTGTCTGTCTGTCAATCTATCTATCCATCTATCTAACTATCTATATGTCGGTCTATCTATCCATCCATCTATCCGTCCGTCCGTCGGCCTGTCTGTCTGTCAAGATCTTAGAGGGTGAATGAAATTACGACCGGTATGACAGATAGGCATAAACGAACAAATATGCGCACTATCCTAAACAATATCCGTCCGTCTGTCTGTCGGCCTGTCTGTCTGTCTGTTTGTCTCTGTCTGTCTCTGTCCGTCTGTCTGTCTCTGTCTCTCTGTCTGTCTGTCTGCCTGTATGTCTGTCTGTGTATATCTATCCGTATATCTATGTTTAGATATATTGGTTCTTCTACAGAAAGGTATACCTTTTTAATGAGAACGGTAGCTGGCCTAAGAAGGATCCCGACCCGAAACGATCCGTGCGCATTCCCTCCCGAGATGCTGCCTGACACACGGAGTTCCTCCGGCATTTTGTGCTTTGCTCATGATTCAGGCACATGCAGTCCATGTAGCCGCGAAAGGGAGATATTTGTTAATTAAGGATATCAAGTATACGAAGCTGGGGGCGGGGGGGAGGGGTGGTGCGGGGGCGGGGTAATTTTGTGAAGTGCATTATGAGCTACAATCCAAATAAACCTGGCTAGGGATAATTTAATCTTGTTTATCGTGCTTCTTTCTGTTTCAAAACTGTTAACATGCATGTAATTTGATATCCTGCGCAATAAGCTAGGGCTTTAGAATATCGAAGCTCAAGTTGCCTTCTTGAAACTCTTCCTTCTGCTTTTTGTATGGGCAGTTAATTTAGTTATAATTAAAGCACAAGCGATGAAAGCTAATCAATAAATGGAAGTGATATTTTTTAATTTGTTATTTTTGTATAGTTTCCATTCATTGCCACAATTTATTTTTGTATACTTTCCGTTCATTGCCTTCATCTATTCTTATTGTAACATAAGGGTTTAATATGACATCCCAAAGTGGCATGTTATAATTTTGATAAGTACGTAACATTACTTGACAAACCGATCTTTCTTTAATGCATTTAGCAATCTTGCATTAATAAGCGAGTTCAGTATTCCAAAAAACGCAAGGAATCATGGGATGTGTCAAAGGTTGAACGTTATAAATAAAAATCGTAAGAAGCGCTGTAGATTCAGTGAGTATAGTTTGGGTTTTATTTTCTTTTTTCAGATGGACACCGGTGGGTAGACCGTGGAGGAAAACCGGGGGGGAGATACCAGGCGGATCGGGGGGGGGAGTGGAGAGCGGGCGGGCCGGAGGGGGTGGGAGGAGAGACAGGGTGGGGGGAAGACCGGGCGGGCGGGGGGAGACTGGGCGGGCGTGGGGGGGGGGGAGCCCGGACGGACGGAGGGCGGGGGGAGAGTCTGGGCGGGGTGGCAACCAGCAAGCGCCATGGAACCGCCACTGGACCGTCCCGGTCAACCCCGTCCCCCACTCGAGTGTTCGAGTGTCCCATCAGCGCCCGGGGGACGCCCGGAGACGTCCGACTGGGCAACGGCCCCAGACCCTGCGCGGAAAAGCGCCAACCCCAGCTCTCAAACGCCTCTCCCTCCATGCCAACCGACAGCCCGGATCGACAACACCAGCGGCCCCAGATCCTCAGAACCCACAGAACCCACAGATTCTCCACATCCCTCCCATGTTTGGGAGGTGGCGGACAACCCCCCCCCCCCACACCCCCCCCCCCCCCCCCCCGCCATGTTTTGTAATCCGGATTTTGAAATTCGGTGAAACAAATCTATCAAAATCTCCGCTTTCCGCGAGACAGTGGGGGTGTTATTGTTCAGCGCTTGTTAAATGTCTTATTATCAACGTATTATCACGATGTGCCACTAATTGTGTTTTGACCTTCATCTCTAACTGAGATTATTCACGGATAATATCTTAAAGCTGCCTGACGTTGGTACAATTACCATTTGAACTGATTGCATGTATTGATGGATGGGAAAGAGTTAAACGGGTATCGGATTTAAACGGGTCAGGTCATTAAGGGCTCCAGTCCAAGGGCTTCTTGGTTGGCTTGCAGGTAAGTCCCTCATTCACGGTCACTCACGTTATTTATATTTGTTCCCATCTCTCTCTCTCTCCCTCCTCCAAGGTTGGTTCTTCTGTTTGTTCAGTTTTAGTGTTATTTATCACATTGTAGCTTTTGAAAGATCCAAGTGGGTATCAGACGCTTTCTAAGGGCTGAATCGGCCCGTTCGCTAGGCCTTTAATCGCCCGGGCGGCTTAAAATCAAACTGCTGTGATTTGATTTAAGGAGATCGAGGCTCGCGATGTTCAAGCCCCGCCGGTCGATTTTAAGCCGTGCCGCGCGATAAAGGCCCCGCAAACGGGCCGATTCAAACCTCATGATCTGGGGCGGACAAAGCTGCTGTTGCTGGAGTTCGGAGTCGGTCACCAACCAGTTCAGCTCCCGATGCTACCGTCCAGAGGGCCAACGGCCGAGCCTCGCGCGTGTGTGTGTGTTTGTGTGTGTGTGTGTGTGTGTGTTTGTGTGTGTGTGTGTGTGTGTGTGTGTGTGTGTGTGTGTGTGTGTGTGTGTGTGTGTGTGTGTGTGTGTGTGTGTGTGTGTGTGTGTGTGTGTGTGTGTGTGTGTGTGTGTGTGTGTGGGCGCGCGCACGCGGCCACCAAGAAACCGTGGTCCCCCAAATCGTGTGTCCCCCCCATGTTTGAGCCCACAGAACCACAGCCAGCGCCAACTCCAGCCCAACCCCGCTCCAACTCCAGATTAACTCGCTCCCCGATGTGCCGCTACGGCGACAAGTGCCAGTTCGCCCACGGCATCAGCCGCTACCTCACGTACAAGCCGTACCTTGCACACCACCGGTTTTTGCCCCTACGGTATCCGCTGCCACTTCATGCACAACCCAAGGAGGAGCGATACCCCAGCCTCGCCTGTGCCAGAGCGCCAGCCGGGGCTCAGCCTCCTCCGGCCCGGCGATCGAATGTGCCGCGCTGGGGGCTGCCTTCAGCACCGACCTGGAGTTAGAGCTGGTCCGGATTCCGGGCTTGTGGGCTGGGCAAGAGAGGGGGAGGAGGTTCCTGCTGCCGGCAGCACCACCAACACCAAACACTACCCGCGGCTCCAATCCGAGATAGGTGAGCCGAGGCTTTCGGGCCTGCCCGGTGCGCGGCAGACGAGTCAGGCCGGCAGGTGTTCTGGTCGTGGGTTCATGCATTTCCGTGCGTTGTCATGAATTTCGGGGGCCAAAGAGAAAGCAATACCAGAAGGGTTAATTAATTGTTATTATTACAATGCGTGTAATGAACTATCTTTCTTTTTAATGGGCTTCCATATAGCCAAGTTGTAAATATTAGGTAATAGAATAATAGAAGGTATGACATTAAATGCTAGTGATAAAAAAATGAAACACTTTCCACTGTGGTGACCAACCAAGGCTCATATAGCGTATCGGTGTTGATGCTTTATTGATGTGATTCCAAAACCTAATCAGGTCTTGGAGCTGGTTACGCATCGAGATATCGGTAGGTAAATGTAAGTAAATATTTATCGTCGGGGGGAGGTAATTCTCGTATACGTGCCCAGGATTTGCGGGTTATGCAAGTTGACCCTACCAACACTGCAATTGCCCTAACGATTCCCTCGCGTTTTGCTTCGGAAATGGTTGGGAAGAATACTTGTCAGGAAAGGTAGTAATATTTAAAGCCCATCCCCCGACGTTAAACAATAGAATGAGTCACCGACGTAATATTTTCATGAGCTGTACCCATAAAGACGTAACGACTAAATATGCGAGTTGGGATATAGACATTGGCGTGTGCAAGTAAAGGGATATATTGGCAATCTATTTTGGAATAATATAATCAAATATTTATCATTCAACCAAATTGCTTGCATTTTGGGGAACCCCTCCGTACATTCAGACGGAACAGAACATAATGAAACTGGTAATTCGGTCCACAATGTCGGTGCCGAACATGATGCCAGTCTAACCTAATCACCTCTGCTTTCACGTAACCCAAGTATCTCCATTTCCAGTTGTGGAAGAAATTAATTTAAATGGAAATTAAAGGAAAATGAAAAGCAGAAACTTCGCAGGTTTGCTTCAAGATACTTTGTTGCATGATGTCATGGAGAGATTGGCGGCAGTTAACTGCTCACCAGTTCTCTGACTTCACAGCAGAATAAGCCAACAGTTATACTGTGCATCAAAAACTTTTGTTTTGTATTAGATGCAACTACACATAAATATACAATCTACTACATTGGTATCATTTATCTAATTAGTCATAACATAGTTTTTCGTTTATATCAATCATATTCAATGACAGATGGTTAATACTAGTCAAACACAATGCAAGGCCATCTTGACATTATTCTATCTCAACTTTATGTGGACCGCGCCGCCATCTCCTCTCCGAGCCAATCATAAACCCCCATTTACTGCAACGTATCGGCGCTACTAGCGGTAGGGGGCGCGGGTGGTCTGCTGTAACACACTGCTGAGAGAAACAAGCTTCCTTATCTCCGTCTACCATTTCATGTTTCCATTTACCATCCATCCTTCAACACATTCCTACACATGAGGTAATACGTCTAATCATAATTTGCCGATTCCCACAAACCTTTTCTACACATGGTCAACGAGAGATGCCAATTGTCACATCCAAACTACCATCCGTTACCTTGTTTAATTCCAAACAAAATTAAGTAAGAAAAGGATGCTATTTTTTTCTTCCGCTGTTCCATCCTTGGTGATCTTTTTGATCAACACTTATAATAAGAAAGGATATTAATATTTTCTCCCATTAATCACTTGCAAAAATGGAGGCATATCTGTCCGATTATAATTTTGGTTGAACCCCGGCCTAGTGTTAGCAAAGGGATACTTCCTTCTGCATATGAAGGCACAAACAGAACCTTCTAATCAGATAAGGACGCTTTTTTTTCTTACAGCAGCGAGTTCACTGTGTTCTGTGAGAAAGTTGTGAGTTGAATTTCATATTCCCATTTCTGCCTGCATCCTGTTTCTTGTAAATATCTAGATGCCCCTCGTCACCCTCGTATCCTCTATGATCCCATATAATGTTAATATATTCATAAGTATTTAATGCTACAAAGATAGTTAATAAAGAATATGTCTACTTTTTCAAACTTTATTGTCACTACATAATTGTACGGTTCCTTTGTTTCGTTCTCATCGAGGATTCCGTCTGAGTGATGCAGTTTACATCTGGTGGAAGTGTATCCAGTTGTGTTTTTATTTTACTTTTACTGCTGTCCATGTTGTAAGTAGCGCCAAATATGGTCCTTTCAACCCTAGAAGAGAAATAATCTTTGGTCATTCACCGTACATAAACCTGATTTCTTGGTTTAAACGGGTGCACACTTCCTTCTGCCGGAGGTTCCTGTGCCTCCTTAACTTCTTCATAGATTTTACCAACTGTTTCACACATGGCTTGAACATATCTTAAGGATTTTTCATCATTCCTTATCAGCGCTACTTCTCAGGAGTCACTGGGGGTCGGGTTCCTGTTATCATAGGTTACCCCATCAATATCACCTGAGGTGTTAGGCCCGTGTTTCTATTTTTCTGATTTATCAGGGCACACATCACTACGGGCATGGCGTATGGCCACAACAATCTATTTTGCTGGCATACTTTGGCCAAAGTAGATTTTATCTCTCCATTTGTTCTTTCTATCATCCCTAAGGACTGTGGTTGATATGGTATATGTAATTTCCACTGGAACCCAAGTGCCTTCGACAAGTTTTCAACTAATTTACTGGTGAAATTAGTTCCATTGTCATTGTTTATTGCCCTGGTGTTTCCCGAATCTAGAATTATTTCTTTGATTAAAATATGGACTACCGTCCTTGCATCATCCGTCCTAGTGGGATGTGTTGCCACGCATCCGAAGAACATATCAACTATGACCAGAATGTACTTAACACCCTTTGCTGCAGGCATATGTACAAAATCAATTTGCAAATTCTCTAAAGGCATTTCAGGTTATGGTAGGTGGTGAAATTTTGCAAGCATCTTCCCTCTATCATTTTGTTGACACACCAGACATGTTCTTCAAACTTTATTAATTATGACTGATATACCTGGTGCATACCATTGCTGGGACAAAGTGTGTGCCATCCGCCCTTTTCCCATGTGAGCCTGTACATGGGGTGGGCGAGCCAGGGAAAAATAGGCTCCTGGGCCAAACTACCCGACTATCAGGGTGCACCCAGTTAATGGGTTCTTGATACACCCTGCTTTACTCCAGGAATTATTTTCCTGGGGGTGATGCTAGGCTCAGTGCATCTTGTAACTGGGTTACATCAATGCTACTCGGGAGATTTCTTTTTGGTGCAGACTTAATTTTAACCGCTTGTAATTGCGGGGTTTGCCTGACGGCAATTTGTTTGGCTACAAAATCAGCTGATCTGTTTCGCTTTGGTACTATTTTTTTTTAATTCTGATTATATGTTTTCTATAAATCTCTGTATGGTGTCCTTGAGACCTCGGTATAAGGCACCCGTAAATAAAATCCATTATTATTATTATTATCATCATCCGATGATGTATGAACTTCGCATTTAATAACTGCAATTTTCCGTGGCAATTGAATGGCATCCAATAAATTCAAGACCACTTTATCATGCTTAATTGTCTTTCCTGTTAATGTGATGAATCCTCTATTCATCTATAACTGCCCAAAGTCATGTACAACCACAGACGCACAGAGAAAATCGATGTAGATATTAACACTTTTATCTTTTGCCAATATACAGGCACGAGTCAGGGCATACAGACAGCTGCCTGAGCAGGTGTTCGGGATGGCATGCCTCCAGCACTTGGTGTGATGCGACCACGGCATATCCTGCTGATAATCTATTGTCGCGAGGTTGGTGTGAAGAGCCATCAGTAAATAAGACCAGGTCAGGTTTATCAATTGGATGACTCTGTATGTCCAGCCGGGGAGTGACAGTGGCTTCTACAAGCAATAGACAATCATGGTCGCATCCTTCTTCTGGCAGTAGTACAAAGGTAGCTGGGTTTATAGCAGGTGATCGCTGATAGGTATAGTTCTGCTGTGATAAAAGGATAACTTCATATCCTGTTCTTTTAGCGGCTGTAAAATGCTGTGTAGCTGCTGAGTTCAATAATAACAACACGGCATGAGAAACAGTCACTACACACGGATGATCAAGAACGACGGGGATTGATGTTCCTATCATTGTGACCGCTGCCGCTAAAGCTCGCAAGCAGGCTGGCATGCCATTTACTACAGCTGGTAAAGCCACGGAATAATAGGCTACCGATCTGTTTTCCCCCTCCAAGTTCTTGAGCCAGGATCCCAGTTGCAAACCCCTTTAATTAATTTACATAAAGTTAAAAGGGCTTTTTTAAAATAATTTGGCAATCACAGTACCGCCTTTAGCTTTCTGAACGCCTGGTCTCTTTCTGCAGCCCATACTACTCTAGAGGGCTCAGTCTGCCGGGTGGCTGGACGCAATGCTGTATCTAGTTCCCTGTATTCATAGATCCATTGTTTGCAGTAACCCACCATGCCTAAGAAGGAGAGGATGTCCTTCTTTGTCTTCGGGACCGGGACGTTCTCTATTGCCTTTATTCTATCTTTCCAAGTCTCCCTCTGTCTTCCCGCAGCTGGAATCGCAGATAATGTAATCTACGCTGGCAGAATTGTTATTTCTTCCAGAGATACTTTATGCCCTCTTCCTGCCAAATCTTGCAGCAAATGGTGAGTCTTCTTTACAATTAGGACCTGTCACAGAGGCTCCCAAAAGGTCATCGACGTAGACCTATCTGATAATTGTCATTCCTCATGACCACTTTTCACTGTTGCTGCATATACGGCCGGGCTTTCAGAATACGCCTGGGGTAACCTAGTCCAGGAGTATTGTACATCTTTGTAGGTAAAATCAAACAGGAACTGGCTGTCTTTATGCAGGGGTATGGAGAAAAAGGGAGAACATAGGTCAATTACTGTAAAAGTGTCGGCTTCCGCCGGTATTGATGTCAGAATAATATTGGTGTCAGGTACTAAAGGAGCAATCGGGATTGTTAATAGCTCTAAGGTCTGGGGCAAAACGCCATTCATTAAGTCTTCCCACTTTTGGGATTGGCAGAATGGAAATAGTACACGGACTTTGCGTTTTTACTTATACTCCTTGTTGAAATAAAGATATGATGATTATAGCTATCCCTGCTACGGCCTCCGGGGTCAGTCGATATTATTTTAAACATGGCAAAGCAGCACCCTTTTTTAAAGTCACTTTATGTTCAGGGGCTGAGTGCACTCGCCCCACATGATTCTGATGCTTTGCCCATGGTTCAAAGGGTACTTGGACCTGAGCCATTGGTAACCTTGACTGATCCTCAGTAGGCGGCTGTTGCTTTTCGAAAATAGTGTCGCATTCCTTTCTGACCCACGTGATATTTCCTTCTGTATCATTAAAGAAGCCAATCTGGATCTCTCCTTTTGTCATTGGCAACTTCAAAACATGAATTGACTGTTTGTCCTTCAGCCTTTAAAAAAAAAAAATTATCCTATTACTTGCGCAGTTGCTGGAGGTCAATAGACAATAGACAATACACAGTCGACAATTGGTGCAAGATGATCATCCACAATCAGTATCCGTTCCTGCCTTATCCCCATACCCCCCTTGACTTCGCTCTTTAAGAGTTCTATCGAAATCTCTTGAAAGCATCCAGAGAATTGGTCTTCACTGCCTTCTGACGCAGAGAATTCCACACATTTACAACTCTCTGGGTGAAAAACACGTTTCTCATCTCCGTTCTAAATGGTCTACCCCTTCTTCTTAAACTGTGGCCCCTGGTTCTGGACTCCCCCAACATTGGGAAACTGTTTCCTGCCTGCAGCGACTCCAATCCCTTAACAATCTTATAGGTTTCAATAAGATCCCCTCTCATCATTCTAAATTCCAATGTAAACAAGCCCAGTTGCTCCATTCTCTGAATATTTGACAGTCCCGCCATCCCGGGAATTAACCCCGTGAACGTACGCTGCACTCCCTTAATAGCAAGCATGGACTTCCTCAAATTTGGAGACCAAACATGCACACAAAACTTCAGGTGTGGTCTCACTAGGGCCCTGTACAACTGCAGAAGAACCTCCTTGCTCCTATAATCAACACCCCTTGTTATGAAGGCCAACATGCCGTTAGCTTTCTTCACTGCCTGCTGTACCTACATGCTTACTTTCAGTGACTGATACATAGATACATAGATACATAGAAATTAGGTGCAGGAGTAGGCCATTCGGCCCTTCGAGCCTGCACCGCCATTCAATACGATCATGGCTGATCATCCAACTCAGTATCCCGTACCTGCCTTCTCTCCATACCCCCTGATCCCTTTAGCCACAAGGGCCACATCTAATTCCCTCTTAAATATAGCCAATGAACTGGCCTCAACTACCCTCTGTGGCAGAGAGTTCCAGAGATTCACCACTCTCTGTGTGAAAAAGTTTTTCCTGATGAACAAGGATCCCCCAGATCTCGTTTTACTTCCCCCTTTCCCAACTTGACATCATTTAGATAAGAATCTATCTTCCTGTTTTTGCCACCAAAGTGGATAAACTCACATTTATCTACATTAAACTGCATCTGCCATACACCTGCCCACTCACCCAACAAGTCTTAGTCACCCTGCAACCTCACAGCATCCGACTCACAGTCCACACTGCCACCCAGCTTTGTGTCATCTGCAAATTTGCTAATGTTACTTTTAATCCCTTCATCTAAATCATTAATATATATTGTAAATAGCTGCGGTCCCAGCACCGAGCCTTGCGATACCCCACTAGTTACTGCCTGCCATTCGGAAAGGGAACCGTTACTCCCCACTGTTTGCTTCCTGTTTGCCAACCAGTTAACTATCCATATCAGTACCCTACTCCCAATACAATGTAGCTGTGGTCAGGTGTGAATCAGAAGTGTCTCCCCTCTTAAATCGATTCATTTGATTTGAGAGATGTGCAATATTATTCCTAATCCCGGGACCGCAAAAAACAAATAACGGGTCACTGTTTATTTTTCGAGTTTAGTCAACCTGGGGGAGACACTTTCCTGGCATCCCGGATTTGGGAGGCGCGTATATAATGCAGTACAATGCGTTCGCTTATGTTCTAGGCTGGTTTCAACAAGATACTGTAAATACTGGCCTTTTGAATCGTGTACTCTTTGCAGAGCACAATGGGTTTGATTAATCAATTGCCTGTACGGATTGCTACTCAATTGCCAATAATATAGGATGGGCATCTTTTGCCCTTGTTCCTTCTCCTTAATTAAATTTAGCAATTGTTGTGTCTGCATTTGAGGGAGTGCCATAAACCTGCCGTCTGCAGTACAGTGTAAGACGGCTCCCAGCTTGCACAGAGCCTGCTTTCCCAGTAACGGGAGTGGGGCTGTTCTAGAGTTTAAACATCTAAAAGGGGCTGGACACCCTATCTGTTGGGCGTTCCCTTGCTGTAGCTGTGGGGAACATCTGCAAACTCGAGCCCAATGCCCTTTCTTACCAAATCTCCAGCATATACCTCCTGTTATCCTTTTAATTGTAAAACTCTAATCTTGGATGTGTGTGTGTGTGTGTGTGTGTGTGTGTGTGTGTGTGTGTGTGCGTGCGTGCGTGCGTGCGTGCGTGCGTGCGTGCGTGCGTGCGTGCGTGCGTGCGTGCGTGCGTGCGTGCGTGCGTGCGTGCGTGCGTGTGTGTGTGTGTGTATTTATTTGTTTGTGTGCGATCACATCTGCTCAAAGAAACGACGCGCTAACGGTAAAATTTGACATATTCCGGTAGAGGTTTATCCTGCGAAATCAAAAATCGCCTTATCTGAAATATTCATGCATTATATATCGTCATTAATCAAAATTATGACAAATCGAAGAAACTTGGGAAAAATAACTGCTTATATCCTGATGATGTCACAATGGATCTGCCTGCCTGCGTCTGCTCGTGCTGCGAGTCACGTCAGCCCCCCCACCCTACCCTCCTCTCCCCGTTATTCAACAGTCGGCTCGTCGACTGAAGACCAAAAATCAGAGCTGATGACTGCACTGCGAGTGAAGAACGAGCAAGTCGGGCCCTGTACTAGAGATCTCGGATCCGTCTCTGGTCGGGTCCGAATCTGGTCGGGTCCGTCTCGGGTCGGAACCATCTCGGGTCGGGTCCCTCTCGCCCCCCTCCTCCTCCTCCTCTCCCACCCTCCTCCTCCTCCTCTCCCCTTCCTCCTCCTCCTCCTCTCCCCCTCCTCCTCCTCTCCCCCCTGCTTGCTGCCGTCTGACGAATGACGTCACCCCCACCTCTCCTTCCTCCACCCCCTAAAAATGATGCTAGGGCATCGCTTTTTCTCGGGGCTTTCTCTCGGTTCTTCGGTCGCATTCTCTCCCCGCCCCCCCTCCCGGCTCTCTCTCGCCCCAGGCTCTCTGTCCCCCTCCCCCCCCCCCCCAGGTTCTCTTTCCTCCCGGGCTCTCTTTCCCCTCGGGCTCTCTCTTCCCCCCGGGCTCTCTCATCCCCCGGGCTCTCACTTCCCCCGGGCTTCGAAGAACGAGCAAGTCGGGCCCTACACTGGAGCTCTCTGGTCGGGGCCGTCTTTGGTCGGGCTATCTCGGGTCGGGTCCTTCTTCCCCCCTCTTCCCCCCTCTTCCTCCTCTCCCACCGCCTCCGCTTCCACCTCCTCCTTTCCATCCCCCCTTCTTCCTCTCCCCCTCTCTGCCCCCTCCCCTCCCCTCGCCTCCTCTCCCCTCCACCGGCCTCTCCCCTCCACCGGCCTCTCCCCTCCCCCGGCTTCTCCCCTCCCCTCTCTCCCACTCCCATCTCTCCCCTCCCCTCTTTCCCCCTCCCCTCTCTCTCCCTCCCCTCTCTCCCTCCCCTCTCTCTCCCCTCTCTCTCCCCCTCTCTTCCCCATCTCTCCCCCACTCTCTCTCCGCCACCACTCGCCCCATCCTCCCTTCCCGCTCTCTCTCTGTGCCTCTGTGTCCCTCTCTGTGCCTCTGTGTCACTTTCTGTGTCCCTCTCTGTGTCCCTCTCTCTGTCCCTCCCTGTGTCCCTTCCTGTGTCGCTCTCTGTGCTGCCCTCTGTCTGCCCGTCACTGTGTCCCCCTCTGTGTCGCTCTGTATCCCTCTCTGTGCCTCTGTGTTCTTTTCTCTCTACACCCCTCCCCTCCCTCTCTAGCCGCACCTGCGAGTTGGGGGCTACACGTGAGTGGATAGGGCGGGGGATGGAGTAAAAGGGGTGAATGAATAATATTAATATAATATCAATGGGGGTGGTTGGTGTGTGGGTGGGTGGTGTTAGTGTGTGTGAGTGGTTGGTTAGTGTGTGTGTGACGCCAAATGCCGCCCCCTCCCCCCGCAACCGCGCATTGAGGGGACGGGACCCAACAGGTCCCACTTGTATCTTTTAATTGCCATTGTCTCTTTCCTCTGTCCCCCGGTCTACAACTTCCTCTTCTACTCCAGCCCCCGTGTAATACTGGCCCGATGTTTTGGTTTTCAGCTCTCTACCTTATGCAAGCAGTCCCTCCCTTTCCATGTTCACAGGCGCTGTTATCACATTTTCCGATGATTTATTTTGCCATACTAGATTAACAAATTTAAAAGTTTGAGCTTGTCGGGGCAGCAAACAATTCACTAAAGTTTGAAGAGCTAGAGACCCATTTTAACTAGGGACACACCGGCATGTTCCTCCCACTTTTAAATCGGGCTATAAATTCGGAATCTTCTCGTCTTTAACCATATAACCATATAACAATTACAGCACGGAAGCAGGCCATCTCGACCCTTCTAGTCCGTGCCGAACACGTATTCTCCCCTAGTCCCATATACCTGCGCTCAGACCATAACCCTCCATTCCTTTCTCGTCCATATAACTATCCAAGAGATGGTGCGATGCGTTGGAAACATCGCACCATCTCTCCTATGTCACTATGTTTTCTTGTTCCCCTCATTATAGCCTCCTTTCCTCTGTGGGCCAACCAGTGAGTGAGGGAATTGTTTCCCTGGGCCTGCGGGTCATCATATTGCAGCCACTTGCATTGGTATCATAGGCACAGGTCCCTTATTTCCCTGTTTCTGCTTAACACCCTTCTCGCCCTCTAGTGGCTGGTGCCTTTTTCCATCCCCGCCCATATCCTTATTATTTCCATCAATTTTAAAGTTATACACAGCATTGCAACTATCACTTATAACACCACCACTGCAAATATTAATTGTACTCCCATCTCGTCAAAGCATTTTGTTTTTAGAGATAAGCAGGACAGAGATAGCTTATGACTTCCCCCAACCGGCCAATCTCCATTTGATCGATTAGCTAGTTTACCACAAATAATTACCGCACATTGGTCATCTCCGTTCTTTTTTATTACCACATCGACTGGCGATCCCAGTGAAATATTGGGATCTCCTACCTTTTCCCGGTGTCGTTTGGTCTTCTTTTATCACCTTAGCAATGCTTTTTTTAAATCTGCATCTTTCCCTCCTGGACCATCTGCTTCTTTTCCTCCTACCTCTCTCTATCAGTAGGAGCAGATTTTTCCGATTGACTACTGTTTCCTCCAATATTCTTTCCACAAATCTGTAAAACAAAAGTTAGGTTTCCGCGGATAATGCCATGATATTTTATTCACAGTTTGCGCGCACCGGTTTTCTTCCGTCCGCAAATCTCGAAGTCACCTTTCAATTTTTATAGCGCGCTATGGCACCTGCTTTAAATTATTCTACGTCCAGCGTGAGTAAATTATCTTCTCCACTATTTCGCCTCACCCCACAGGCAATGTTCCTTCCAATTTCAAGTAGTTCGTGTGCGCAGAAATCTTCTATTGTGCAGTTTTTTATGCTGTTACAAATGTGTGTGCGCACTGAATTTTTGTGCAAATTATATGACCTCGTGAGCTTCTGTTGTAGCAAATTTCAGTATTTCGTTAAGCCATTCAACTTTAAACCAGCTTGCAGTTCTTTTACGCTTCACACCATTTGCATCCTTTGAATTTGAAATGGTGAATCAAAATTTCTTTCAATAAAAACCTCAATAAGCCAGCTACAGAATTTCAAATGGTAAACTGTACAATAAAGTCAATATGATTGTGAGATTTTTAGGAATAGATATAAATTATATATTGTATAACTATAATTATTGATTTCTACATTTTATGTAACATTGTAGTGTCTATGACATACAGACTCTTGAATGCTTTCGTTTTGCAAATGAAACAGTTCTTTAGTTTAACATTGTAACAAGCCCCCCTACCCATCTCTCTTCCCCCTCTCTCCTCCACCTCTCCTCCCCACTCTTTCCACCATCTCCCCCTCTCTCCTCCACCTGTCCACTCTCCTCTCCTCCACCTCCCCTCTTTCCTCCAGTCTCTCCTCCACACCCTCTCTTCCCCCCTTCTCTCCTCCCCCTCTCCTCCTCCTCTCTCCTCCCCCTCTCGCCTCCCCCTCTCTCTTCTCCCTCCCTCCCCCACCTCTGCCACTCTCTCCTCCCCTCTCACCTCCCCCACTCTCCTCCACCTCCCCTCTCCTCCACCTCTTCTCCCCTCTCTCCTCCCCCCTCCTCCATTACACCTCTCCCCCCTCTGTCCCACTCTCTCGTCCACTCGTCCCCTCTCTCCACCATCTCGCCTCCAACTCTCACCATCTCTCCGCCTCTCCTCCTCTCCCTCCTCCCCGCCCCCTCTCTCCTCCACCTATCACCCTCTCTCATCCTCCCTCTCCCCTGCCCCTCTCCCCTCCCCCTCTCACCTACTCCTCTCTCCTCCCCCTCGCTCCTGCCCCTCGCTCCTCCCCCTCGCTGCTCCACCCCTCTCTCCTTCCCCTGTCTCCTCCCTCTCTTTTCCAGCTCTCCCACCCTCTCTCCTCCCCCCTCTTTCCTCCACCTCTACACCCTCTCTCCCCCCTCTACCCCTCTCTCCAAAACCCCTCCCCTTCTCCCCCCCCTCTCTCCACCTCTCCCCCTCTCTCCTCCTCCCTCTCCCCTGCCCCTCTCCTCCACCTCGCTCCTCCCCCTCGCTCGTCCACTCCCTCTCTCCTCCCCTCTCTCCTCCCCTCCTCTCCCTCTCTTTTCCAGCTCTCCCACCCTCTCTCATCCACCCAGTCTCTCCTCCCCTATTTCCTCCACCTCTACACCATCTCTCCACCCCCCTCTACCTCTCCTCCTCTCTCCTCCTCCATCTCCCCTCCCCATTACCATCCCCCCCTCTTCCCCCTTCTCAGCCTCTTCCATCTCCCCCCCTCTCTCATTTCCTTTCCTCATTCCCTCTCTCCCTTTCCCCCACCCCTCCCTCTCCCTCCTCTCCAAGGACCAATCCCGTCAATTTAGCGCTGGGTTCCTGCCAACAGCGCAACTATCTTTGAGGATATCGACCCTGGCCAAAGATCATGGCCCTGGCCCTCCCCCGAGTGAAGCGCAGGGACAGATGCGGCGCCCACGGATCCGATTCCCCCGATACCAGTGCGGGCTACAGCTGTCCCAGTGCCGGAACGGGACGCGGATTTTGAAATATGGAAAAAAAAACCATCCGCTATAATTTCTCCGCTATCATTTATAACGGCGATTTTTTTTCCGAATTTCAAAATCCTTTGTGCGTACATAAATGTTCTTTGTGCACTGGTTTCAAAACTTGTGTGCGCGCTCACACACGCGCAGCTTAGAGGGAACACTGCCCACAGGCCTATTGACTAAGCGTGAGTCACCAGCCAGTTAATCTAAGTTGCCTGGGGTCTCTCCCTGCTTGCTGGGAAGCCCCCCCCCCCTGACCCTCTTTCTGTGGGGACTATTTTATCATTCCCTTTTATTTCCCCTTGTATACGTTCGAATCCCGTTTCAATTGGGATCCTGCCGACTACGACAATTCTGTGGAATCAATTAATTTAGATGGAAATTAAAGGAAAATGAAAAGAGGAGACTTCGCAGGTTTTCTTCAAGCGACTTCATTGCATGATATTATTATTATTATTATTATTATTATTATTATTATTATTATATTATGGAGAGATGACGGCAGTTAACTGCTCACCAGTTCTCTGACTTCGCAGCAGAATTAGCCGACAGTTACACTGTGCAGTAACTTCTGTTTTTTGATAGATACAACTATTCAAAAATATACTATCGACTACATGGGTACCAATTATTTTATTAGACATAGCATACTTTTTTAATGTCAATCTTATTCAACAACAGATGGTTAATAGAAGTCAAACACAATACAAGGGCATATTGACATTATTTCATCTCACCCTTTAGGCTAACCGCGCCACCATCCCCTCTCCGTGCCAAGCATAAGCCCCCCCCCCTCCCCCTCCCCCCCCCCCCCCCCCCACCATTTATTGCAACGTATCTACGCTACCAGCGGTAGTGGGCGTGGGTGATCTCCTGTAACACACTTCTGAGAGAAACAAGCTTCCTTATCTCCGTACACTATTTCATGTTTACATTTACCACCCACCCTTCAACTCATTCTGAGACACGAGCTAATACGTATAATCATACTTTGCCGATTCCCGCGAACTTCTTCTACACCTGGTCAAAGAGAGATGCCAATTGTCACATTCAAACACCCTTTCGTTACATTGTTCAATTCAATCAAAATTATGTAAGAAAGTATATATATTTTTCTTCCTCACCTGTATATGTACATGCCTCTCTAAAAGCCTCTTAAGTGCCGGAGTCGTATCTGCCTCCAACACGTGGTCAGTCACCCATAACTCTCTGAGTAAATAATTTGTCCTGTACATGTGCTTTAAACCTAGCCCCTCTCACTTTATAGATATGCTCTCTAGATCTTGAATTTTCCACGCGGGGTAAAACGTTCTGACCTACCTATACCTCTCATGATTTCATACGTTTCCTTCAGATCTCCTCTCAAACACTGACGTTGCAGCCAAAACAATCTTATGGTCAATTCTTCATACGCAAATCCCTCTAATCCAGGCAACATTCTGGAAAACATCCTCCTTCTATTTGAAAAAATACCTATCTGAGATCGTTTGTTTGACGCCTACGTTGATTTACTTTCTGATATAAGGAGGTGGCTCATTATTTAAATGTGCTAAAGGTAGAAATATATTTATGTAACAATTTCCCCAAATTTATCCCGCCTCCCCAATGCTTAATAAATCGAAATGTATTTGTTACTTGTATTGGGAAATCTAGTATTCACCTCCATTGCACTTTACTTGTATTGGGAAATCTAGTATTCACCTCCATTGCACTTTATCATAAAAATTCAAACAAACACCGTTTGCATCTTAAAAATCATACCTTTATTCATTTAACCACCAAATGAATATGGGCATAATGGGGAGTTATTGATCTAGAAGAGACCAAAGAGACTATTGAAAGGTTAATGAGGTTGCATGTGGCGACAAGAAATTCAAGAGACTGCATATAGTAGAATATTAAGGAAAACAAACTGCTAAAGCAATTTAGCGGGCAGAAGCGTCGATTTATGGAAATGGACCGACGATGTATCGGATGAGGACCGCCTTTGAGACTGCAGACTATTTATCCACAGTATCCCTAAACAAACGTCCCATTCTACTTATGTCGGTTAAGGTTTCTATCTGGGATACACAAGAGCAACACTTGCAAATAAACATCCACTTTTCATAAAAACAATGAAACATTTCTTCTTGAGTAATAGTATTATGCATTTATAAGCAAAATTACAATTTTCAAGGACACCGTTCAAATTTCATGCAGTTGAGTTATCAGATCATAACTCACCGAACGCTTATTTCGCGACACTCATTCTGCATTTGTAAAAGATCAATGGAATTATTTTATTTTTAGTGGGCGGAGCAAACAACGCCGCCGAACAATAATGGATTATTCAATAAATGATTCATCACTTCAGATGAATTGCTACAGTTCACATGTCATATCGTCATACGTTTCATACTCTCACTGTTACTAATTGCATAATTTGTAACCCTTTCTTGTCATCGTTACGTGCACGTTACGTTGGCCTTGTACAACTAACATAGCGCGGTTGGCAGTTGGAATAGCGAACGATAAGCAGTAATAGGTTATATGGTCTCAGGCGCAAGAACAAGAAATAGGTCAGTGCTCTTCAGCGCATTGCTCCGGATCACAATTCGGCAGTCGGCCTACGAACTCTAATATTTTAGCTGGAAACCTGCAAAAAAAGTAAAGGTAAAAAATAATAAAGTACGGCAGTTCATTCTTGGATATTTGAGTCATTTACCCATTACTATTTACGTATGTCTGATTATTGCTTGTACGTAGAAAAAGGGCAGAAAAGTTAGTTTGTGGGAACACTACAACCTGGGGTTACAAGTGTGGAAGTGAATCGAAAAATATGGAGAGGAACTATTTTCGGTGTTTACTTGAGAAATGCTGCTTTTCAAATCCACCGAAGGCGGCTTTTCAAACGTTTACTTTCTTCACCACTTAAAGTCGGCGCTAATTTTATTAGTAAGCGTAGAGGTAGAATTGCTGCCAGAGCACCCGGTTTCGATCCTGACTACGGGTGCTTGTCTGTACGGAGATTGTACTATCTCCAGGGTGACCTGCGTTGGGTTTCTCCAAAATCTTCGGTTTCATCCCACACTCCAAAGATATACAGGTTTGTAGGTTAATTGGCTTTCGCGGACTCGGTGTGCCGCACGACCCGTTTACGCCCTGTATCTCTAAATTAAGCTAAACTAAACTAGTAACTGTTATAATGCGAGTGCTGTGTAACTGTTATAATGCGAGAGCGAGTGCGAGTGCTGAGTGCTAAACTAATAACAGATACAAATGCGAGTGCTGTACGATACGTACATATATTTATACCTTGCAACAATGGTAAAAACAAATGCAATAGTGCAGTCGAACGTAGTGTTAAAATTTTCAAAATTTTATGGTGGGTTATTATACAGGAAGAAGAAACTGGCGATAAATTTAGTTTGCGATTTTCGGATGCCTTCCATCTGTTAATATTTCGGCTGTTTTCGGCATACGTTTTAACCATGTTTGCATAATTATTTAGTTTATTCACGCATCCATTTTCTTCCACACCCTCCTTCACCACTCTTCCCGTTACATTCACCTTGAGAAGATGCGTAAACTTAACATTCACATTGTTCCTTTCGCTGTGCGAAAAATCGTTTGGAATAACGATCCACACGCTCATTTTGTGTGAATGCTCAAATCAGTATCAGCGAGTCGGTTCTGCTCATATCATGTAAATGTTACATCTACAGTATAGTGCATATACAAACCGTAAGGAGATTGTTCCGCATGTAATGGAGAGTGCGGGCAAGGAGGGGCATAATTGAGCATTTACACTGGGAGGGACCAATCGTCATGTATGTTTGAAACAAATTAATGATATTTATCGAAGAAATTAAAATCAGAAATCCTGCCATCATCACGTTATAGTTTATTTATATAAATTAAAACAATAACAAATATATATTGTTGTTTACTTTGCAGGATGGATAGTTTCAAAGGTAGGTTCCGAAAATATATAAGACATTTGACAAAGAAATTCGCCAACGTTAATACGGCTAACTACTGGTTGAATATCTTCACCGATATCAGTTCAATTTACTTTATTGTCACATGCACCAATGTACAGTGAAAAGCTTTCGTTGCGTGCTAACCAGTCAGCAGAAAGACAATACATGATTAAAATGGATCATGATTAAAGTGTATGAGGTAATAAGGGAATTTTCGCGCAATAGTGCAAATGCGGTATGAAATTGTGCTCTGCACACTGTCGCTTTCTGTTGTTAAATAATTCATAGGTAATCATTCCGAGGACGCAAAGACCACAGAGATTTACATCGTCTGGAACTATTCCATTGCAAAAGAAAATATATCTCCACATTTTCAACGGTATATTATTTAAAAGAAAATATAATTTTCAACAAGCCATGTGAATTTTCAATGTGAGGCAATCAAGTTCCAGAAAGCCCACGAAAGAAACGCTTTGGCCTCATTAATCACCCTATTATCTAACTGAAACTCACAAGCACCATTTATGTATTCAGTTCGAGTATTTCGTCATAAATGTACACCTATACATCAACACATAATATATTTTCCACATTATCATTTAGAGATCTTGCCCCATCACCAATTCGCCTGTAAAGTACTTACACATATTAGCCTTACGATCTTGTTCAAAATAACTTTTCTGTATTTTGTCTTCAATTCTAATTAATGCACGATCGAAAATTAAAGATAGCTCACCGCAACTTGCATTCAACATTGTACATTTCTACATTTTTTACTCGTATCTATATTTCAAATGTATTGAACAAAAGTGTCCTTTCAAGGATTTATTTGACATTTCAGCCTGACAACTATCTCCAACATTTCCTTTTCCACTGCATTACCTAGAGTTTCTACCTAGGGCAATTGCATTGCACACTTCAAGTTCAAGTCAAGTTTCCTTTATTGTCATTCAGACCTTTCGGTCTGAACGAAATTGTGATGCCTGCAGTCATACACAGAACCAATAATAACAAAACATACAATAAACACAAATTAAACATCCACCACAGTGAGTTCACCAAGCACACCCTCACTGTGATGGAGGCAAAGTCTTAGTCTCCGTCTCTTCCCTCCTTGTTCTCCCTCTGCGCTGAGGCGATCGATCCGGGCCGAAGATGCCGCCCTCCAGTCCAGCGGACCTCCGTGGTGATGTCGCCGCCGCCAAAAGCCGGAACGCCGCCTCCGCTCCAAGACGGCCTGCCACAGCATCAGCCCCGGATCTCGCCGTCTCCGCTCCGGGCCGCTGCCCCAGCTCCGGGCCCCGCAGTCTCCGCGCCCCGCAGTCTCCGCTCCGGACCCCGCTGCACCAGCTCCAGGTCCCGCAGTCTCCGCTCCGGATCCCGCAGTCTCCGGTCCGGACCCCGCTGCACCAGCTCCAGGCCCTGCAGTCTCCGCTCCGGACCCCGCTGCACCAGCTCCAGGCCCCGCAGTCTCCGCTCCGGACCTCGCTGCACCAGCTCCAGGCCCCGAAGTCTCCGCCCCGGACCCCGCTGCACCAGCTCCAGGCCCCGCAGTCTCCGCTCCGGACCCCGCTGCACCAGCTCCAGGCCCCGCAGTCTCCGCTCCGGACCCCGCTGCACCAGCTCCAGGCCCCGCAGTCTCCGCTCCGGACTCCGCTGCACCAGCTCCAGGTCCCGCAGTCTCCGCTCCTGACCCCGCTGCATCAGCTCCAGGCTGCCGCCGAAAGCCAGAACGCCGCACCAGCAAGTCTGGCCACCGCTGCCTCAGCCCCGAAGACGGCCAGCCTCCCGTTGGGAAGTCCTGGCTGGCTCTGCCTCCGTAGCCTCGGGGTTGGGCGCAGGATGGAGGCGGCCAGTCCCGCCATTAGGCCTCACCGCAGTCTTTTCATCGAATTATTCCGTTATGGCCTCTGCCTGAAGGTAAGTAAGTAAGTAACTATTTTTTTTTATTTATATAGCACTTTTAAATCAAATCACGTTGAAGCCAAGTCCTTTACAGAGAAAAAAACTAGATTACCATACATCCATACAACACAAAAAAGAAGAAAAAAAAGACACAATACACCATAGGATTCAACACGAACGTCCCCCAACAGCAGAATCAACAATTTCCACTGGGAGGGAAGGCACCAAAAAGTCCAGTCCTCCTTCTTCTGCTAGTCCACCCGAGGTCGGGGCCCATTTGAGGCATCCGCAGCCAGTCGCCACAAGGGCGGACCGATGTTTTCAGGGAAGATGGAACTCCGGCGTCGGGTGAACACTCCTCAGCGGCTTGCAAATGTCTGGAGCGGCCGCTTCCTCCCCGGACACCGCAGCTCCCGAAATCCTCAGGCCGCGCTGGTCAGAGCCCCGACTCTGGCGATCTCGGATCGCAGGCTCCGCGGTGTTTTAAATCCAGCGCCGCCCGCGGCCGGACTCCCGCAGCCACAGCTCTTCGGATGTTGGAGTCGGGGGTCGCAGCACTCCGGAGCTTACCGCTCGGCGACCCGGGTAGGGCATCGCCCCCTCCGCGATGGTGTCCCAGCCCTGTGCCGCCGCCGACGCTGTAGTACCGGCCGATCCCGGGAGGAAACGCCGCTCCAGTCTCGAAGGAGAGGACGAAGATGCGACTCGGAAGAAAATCTCAGAAATAAAGTTTCCCCCTTCGTCTCTCCACACCCACCACATAAAAGAAGACCTCCAACAAACACTTTGTTTTAACAGGACTAAAAATAAAAATAAAAAAGGGTGAAAAGATGGACTGCAGGCTGAAAGAACACAGATCAGTCACAGACATGTCTGCCATTAATTCGCTGTTTCAAATGTAATCGTTCGCTTTTCCTGATATGTTAACATATTTATACCGAAATTCCGCACCGCACTTCGGCAATTGGAAAATAAAATTTCAAATTTGTTTGCCATATTAGAGCAGATGATCTTCATCAAGATGGATGGGGAAAAGTGCAGCAGGATCCTAATCGATTGGGCGGGTGTGCTGAGGAATGATTGATAGAGCTTAACGGAGAGAAATGTGAGGTATTGCACGTGGGAAAGTCCAACATGGGCATGACCCACACAGTGAATTGTAGGGCTCTGGGTAGTTTTTTTTAGAGCAGAGGGATCTACGAGAGCAGTTGCGTGGTTCATTGAAGGCGGAGTCGCAGTTAGATTGAGTGGTTCAAAGGCATTTCGGCCGGTTGGTCTTCATGAGGCGGAGTATTGCTTATATAAGGTAGACACAAAATGCTGGAGTAACTCAGCGGGACAGGCAGCATTTCTCTAGAGAAGGAAATGGGGACGTTTCCGGTCGAGTCCCTTGTTCAGTCCGATCTGATTCTTCAGACAGATTGAGTATATGTCAGTTTGCACTTGTATAAGATGTTGATGACGCCGCATTTAGAATATGGTATTCCGTTTTGCGCACCGTGTTATCGGAAATAAGTTGTCAAGCTGGAAAGGGCGCAGAGAAGATTTACGAAGATGAAGAAGGGTCTCGACCCGAAAAGTCACTCATTCCTTCTCACCAGAGATGCTGCCCTTGCCGCTGAGATACTCCAGCGTATTGTGTCTATTTACGAGATTGTTGCCGGGACTAGAGTCTCTGAGCTAGAGGGAGAGGTTGAGTAGGCTGGGACTGTATTCTTGGAGCGCAGAAGGAGGATGGGTGATATTATAGAGTTATACAAGGTCATGAGCGGAGTGGATCGGGTAGATACACAGAGTGAATCGAGTACCAGTGGACATAGATTTAGGTGAAGGGGAAATTATTTAATAGGAATCTAAGCGGTAACCTTTTCACACAAAGGGTAGTGGGTGTATGGAACTGGCTGCCATAGGAGGTAATTGAGGCAGGGACTATCCCCACATTTAAGAAACAGTTGGGCATGTAAATAGATCGGGCAGGTTTGAAGGGTTATAGACCAAATACGGGCAGGTGGGACAAGTGTAGATGGCACATCTTGGCCGCTATAGGCAGCTTAGGCCGAGGCGCCTACTTTCATACTGCATCACTCTATGACTGTGACTCTATCAAGATTTATGTGAACTGATTATTTGTGGCAACATATTTATTCATCAGCATAAATTCAATGCTATATTTAGTGTTATATTGCCTTTAACGAGACACGGTTCACAGATTAATATTAAACAAGTATAACATATTATTTTTAGTCAGTACTTTAGTCAATAACTCATTATATGAACAGAACTGGTTGAAAATGATCAAATCAGGTCTTTTTACATCCCGATTCAAACCATATAATAAAAAGATTGGTTGAGAAGTTAAGTGCAGATAAAATTCGATGAGAGCTGTATTGATCATGTAAACCATTTCGTATTTGTACTTCGCTGATTAACTATATCGTTTCGCCATTTACTGACATATGTGCTTTCTTTTTGCCCGATAAAGTTGAGCAACTGGATAAAAATGCAGGTAAGGTAAAATGGTCGTACTATATTTCATTGCTACAAGTATAGTTAATGCAGGACACGAAATACAATGTTATGTGTAATATTCAATTCTGATCCTCCACTTCAAGCGTTCAACAATTTTCAGTTGTATTTTATTCATAAGACCGACGATTTCTATTACACTCGTATTCGTAGACTTCCGAATCCTTTGGATATGTCGTGATCAATTTGGACTATTGTTCAGAACGGTTGAGCACTGCAATTGACAACACAATCAATTCACAACCGTTACATGAATAATTGGTGACATTTGTTGACTACTTTTTATATGGAAACAAATTTAGAAAAAGTAAACGACTTTGCACTCATGATGATCGCCAGCGTTAAATGAAAGTCGATGGGTGCATCGACCTCATTGTCTCTCTGTAATGGTTTCAATGAGCATTTATGTTATTGCCGTATGGAATAGAACCATTATTTAATCACCAAGTACACGTCATTTGCAGGATCAATATATAATATGTTTTACTATTCAGATGTTTACCCCGTGTTATTTAATGGGTATAGGTCTGGAATGTGCGGTCGACCCCTTTTCACCTCCCAGGTTTTCGACATAATAAATATCGCGAAATTACTGTAATTTGCCTCTCAGTCTCATTGCAGAAGTGTGTTTATCAAGGACTACTCGATCTCCTGATTGCCAAACATTTAAATCATATTCAATACTCATACTGACATTACTGTCCTGGGCCTCCCCCATTGCCAGAGTGAGATCACACGCAAACTTGAGGAACAGTAACTCATATTCCGCTTGGGTAGTTCAGTGCCGAACTGTATGGACATAGATCTCTCCAATTTTAGTTAACTGCTAAACCACCCCTCGTCCCCGCCTCTCTCTTAAGCCTCATCTGGAATCTCATCTGTTTCTGCTCTTCCCTCCAATTCCACCAAAATTCATTTCTCAAGTCAAGAATCAAGAATCAAGAGGGTTTTATTACCATATGTCCCGAAACTGAACAATTACATATTTGCTGCAGCAGCACAACAGATATCTAAATATAGTACACTTTAAACACCATAATAAACAACAAAAATAAGTTCAGTATATGTATATAAAAAAAGCAAACAATAAATAATATTGCAAAGACAAAAAACAATGTCCCCAAGGCCATGTTGTTCGGAGCTTATGAATGATTTAATAGCCTGATGGTTCTTGGGAAGAAGCTGCCTTTGAACCTGAACGTTACCGTTTTCAAAATGCTATACCTTCTTCTCGATGATAGGAATACAATGAGAGTGTGGCCAATGAGGTGTGGCTCTCTGATGATACTGGCTGCCATTTTAAGGCAGCGACCCATGCATAACCCTTCGATGGTGGGGGTGTTGGGAGTCAGTACCCGTGACGGACTGTGCAATATTCACCACGTTTTGCAATCTTCTTCGTTTCTGGGCGTTCGAGTTGCCGAAGCAGGCAATGATGCTCTCATATGCAAGTCCATACAGGTTCATGGTAGTTTCGTCGGCATTCCAAATTCCCTTAGTCTTTTAAGGATTTAGAGGAGTAGTACCTTCTTGAATCCGAACATCTTCAAACCTTTTGTCTCACTCCTTCTGCCTTTCGATCTCTGGTCTTTGTCCAACCACCTGCCTATCACACCCACGTCCTTTCCCCCCAACATCCACCAACACCACCAACACCACCAACACCAACACCTGTATACAACGATTATTCCCAGACCCTGTCCTGCACCTCTTGCCTTCCAGTTTCTTTCCTCCTCACCCCCTCTTCCACCAGCAGTCGGAGGAAGGGTCCCGAAACAAAATATTACCTGCCATTTTCATAGGTTTGCTCCATGACCCGCTGATTTTTCAGCATTGCCGAATAGCATCTGCAGTTCCTGTTTTGAGGAAATTATGGTAGTTCCACGCTGACATGACAGTGCGCATACAATGACGGAAATGTCAGGAAATTTAGATGCTCTATTGATATTTTCCGTCCCTCTGCTACGAAATTAGATCACTGGAGATCATCAATAGAGCTAGCATCTGGCGATATAAGCCAATTAATGCATTGGGAAGTATGTTCTGAGTTGATTAAAATGAGCACATCATAGCCTACCAATACATTTCGATGGAGCAGACTGACTAATTATGCGCGCAGATCCTCTCCTATAACGTTCAAATGAAATTAAAAGATTTTTATTTCTGTAATACTTTATACCTTTAAAATAATTGAAAACGCCTTTTTAAGTTGAATGCGTGTATTCAATTTTCAATGGTATGTATCATTCAAGTGCGCCTCACTGGCGTTTCATCGTCGCACAAACGTCCTTTTTTTCGCCCAAAGGTAGACTTTAAATTGAAGTGCCAGTAGATTGCCCAGCTGGTCACCGTGCTGATGGTTGGCCTCAACCCATGCTTCCACAGTTGAGACAACATTTTTCTTCTGTGCTAACCAAAAAACGTGCGAAAATTGAGGTTAGCAGAAACAGAGTATTATTCCATCGAGAACAAACAACTGACATCAATCTACGCATATACAAAGTGCTGGAGTAATTCAGCGGCTGCTCAACACCGAAGATAGGCACAAAATACTGGAGTACCCCGTCTATCTTTGTGTTTATCTTTGGTGTTTACCAGCATCTGCAGATCATTTCTACAGATCAATCTGAGTAGCTTCTGTTTATAGATAAATACAAAATGCGTCAGTCAAAATGTCACAGATCATGTGACGGTTCTGAACGTCGTAATCAGGTTTATACTTATTTTCTCCTGATGTTTATAGTGCCATGTTTCACATCCGATTCATACGTGGCGACATCTAGGAACTCGCATTTCACCTTCACACCTTCCTAATTTGAAACTATAGCGCGGTCTCCCGCTGCCTGTTCCTCGTTCCAGTTCTAGTACTTAGTGAACAGCAATTTTGCACGGTAATGGGTTTAGACATTTAGTTATCTTTGTATAGGAAACCTTTTATTTAATTTGATGTTTCAGTTGGAGTGGAAAACCGCTTGGTTGAAATGTCATTGACCTAATTTAACACAAAATCGAATTAAAATATATTATTCCAGGTAAAAACTAAAGATTATTTTTCAGTTCTGATCATTCAGAACGTTCCATTTAACCGATGGAGAATAATTTGAATGTGGTTGCACTTCATGCATAAAAATATCCATGCTTTAATTCTGAAGAAATAGTTAGCCGAGAACGCTGGAAACTAAATTATTCACAGGCATTAAATGTTGACGCTGTTACTTTCCTGACCGATTCTTCCAGGCCTACTGAGTGTTCCCCGTTTTATCTGCGGTCGTTTGAATGTAATGACTAGTCAGACACTCGGTTACCTAGGATCACGTTTCTTAATATTGCCAAGCGTCGTGAACTGGATCTGCTGCCCTAGGGGCAAACTCCTTAACCATCGTCCCAGCCACCCTAGCGCACCTACAGTTCAGTTTAATATATTTTATTCATGGTTTATTTTGCCTTGGCAAATGTTTGTCCGCGATGACTTAACCCCACTTTTACTTAAATATGATAATCGATAGTCGATATTTTTTGTTTTCTGATAAAAGGAAACGACAACGTTAATTGTTTTCCCCGTTCTCAAATCTGAGCGAATCTTTTCGTTTTTACTGAGAATGGTACACCGCAATAAAACGCGAGAAACAGCTCACAGTAGAAAATTCCTGACATTCTGAATTTAAGTGAAAGTGCATTGTCGTGTATTGCAGAATTTCTCGGTGTAGGAAGGAACTGCAGACGCTGTTTTAAACCGAAGATAGACACATAAAACTGGAGTATCTCAGCAGATTAGACAACACCGCTGGAAAATATGGATCGGTGACCCTTTCGGGTCGAGACCCTTCTTCAGACAAAATCCATTCGTTCGTTATCTCACACTGATGAATCCTCAAACGTTGCAAAGTTCTGTCAGCTCAGTTACGTACTTTCGTTCCCATATGTATATTGAATAAAATATATGTCGCCAGATGGCGCCGAACGATGGCTGCCTCGCCAACGGTCTGTCTCGTCTTTTTCCTTCTCTGTTGTTTTTAGTCTGTTGTTAAATGTATGTTTCAGTGCACCTTTAGTTTTGTATTATTTGGGAGATGGGATGGTGGGGGATACGTTTTGTATCTATTTCCCCGACGGCGATGCAACTTTCTTCAGTGTCATATCTCCGTCCGCGCTGTGGCCTAACATCGAGGACCTGGCGGCCTCTTGCTGGGGATCGATCTCGGGACTTCCAACCGCGGGAGCCTGCCAACGTTACATCGCGGAGCTGGCGTCCCTTTGTCAGAGATCGTCCTTGGGAGCTCCAACCGCGGGAGCCTGCGGTCTAAACATCGTGGAGCTCACGGTCCCTGGTTTGGGACCGAATTCGGTGCCTCCAACCACAGAAGCTTCGATCGCCCGATCGCAGGATCTTCGATCGCCCTGACGAGGGAGTTTCGATCGCCGGCTGCGGGAGCTTCGATCGCCCCGACTGTGGTTGGTTCGACTGCCCCGACCGCGGGTGAAAGGAGGAAAGAAGATCGCACTTTATTGCCTTCGAACACAGTGGGGAATGTGGTGGAGCCGCTGTGGTGACTCTAAATGTTAAATGTTATGTAGTTGTGTGTCATGTTGCTTTTTTTGGTATGACTGTATTGCAACTCTATTTTTTGTATGTTGCAAAACATACTTGACTAATAAGATTACGATTACTATTACGATATGTGTTCTGGTTATATCGTATAATTCATTGTGTAAGTAAAGTCCCAGCAAATGCTGTTACTTGAACTCACGAATATTCAATCGCACCCCGCGATCCGGTCATTGTTCTTGATTGTTTCTCCACTTAATGTTTTTAGATTTGGAAAAACTTATCGCGGAGAGCAGTGAGTACAGACTTTTATAAACGAATATATTTTGTTGGAGATAAATATTCACAGAAATAAGAATTAAAGTCCAGCAAATTTTACGCGTGACGTATCAATCTGTTCCATTTTGGTTTTGGTTTATATTACTTTGCGCAACGATCAGAGGAAAGAATGGTTTGATTACTTTTTCTTTTACAATTCTTACAGTGAAAAAGATGCTTGCGAAAGACCTAGGTAATGTTTACCCTCTAATACTAAATATATTTCAGATTATACTTCGTACATTTTATTTAAAAAAATCAATGGCAGTGTCAAATTTTCAAAAAACTATTCTTAATGCTCTTAAACGAATAAAGCAAAATGTTCGCATGAAACAAAAGCCCTAGTTTATTTCATCATTATATTCGGTGTTATTAACATATCGTTCCGTTTCCGACTGAGCTAATCCTTAACGCCCGAATCCATGCATTCGTCGCCCATTGGAATTCCATGTTTTTTGTAACCCCCAAAAATTCTGAAAAATGATATCAATCTCCATATATTTCTTGCCCAATTTTCTGATTGATTCGATACTCGTCGCCTTAAAAGTTAAAGAAGAGATCTTAGAAATTATCTCGATTAATGTGTTCCATGTAATCATTAGTTGTGTGGACATTCAAATGTTAATTATCGAGGATTTAAATAATTATACTTCAAAAGTGTGCTTCCTATAGATAGCGTGGTCTGACATTGTGTAATATTTTGTTTCATAAGAGATTGAAATTCTGAAGTTAAAGGTTTCGAACGGCGGTAAGGAAACAATCCATTCTATTGAATTAAAATTACGCGGCCGTCTCGCTTCTGCGTTAACTCAGAAAAAAGTATTTGCGTTATTTCCTTCATGATCTGATTCCATTATACCTCGTGTTTGACGCAATTGATAATTGGTGTGTATTCCTAATTTCCCTTGGCCTGTCTGAATTGAAAAAATAATTACCTCGTGTAGGGTATTGTTATAATATCGTACGGAATGAAAATATTGCTACTTTCAGTTAATGTATTTGTATTTCATCTTCAGCGATCCTTTTAAGATTAATGGCCATTAAAATCTATTTGGCATTACTCTGGAGTTATCATTGTACACATATTCTGTGTATTAATTTAATATGAGAGACATCAAGAATTGCAAAGTATTGCAAACTAGTTTAGTTCGCTCGAATTCACAACAATGGTTATAATTGTGATTTGTGCAATGCAAGAGCTGGATAGTTATCAGCGTGTTATTTACAATTTGCTGCTTTCAAAATACATTGAGTACTCTGCCATTGAATGGCTTTGCAAAACCATTATATATGTACCAATGTACATCAAGAAGTCTGAAACATTTCCTATGAATGACATTTGTTTTAAATTTCCTTCGTATGGGACAACATGTAATAAATACGCTGGGACTGGGCAAGGAATAATAGGTATATTAAAAGGAAAATTGCACATATTATCATAATTAACATTAGTCGATCGCTCATCATAATAAAGATGAATGCAATTGCAAGTGATGTATATTCTTATACCCATTCCCCATTTAGAGGTGGACGAATAAAGCACATGTCAGAATGACTTTTCGTGGAACTATCGACTCAACCATTGCTTTAGGTATCACCAAGTGCCAATTGAAATGTCGGTTTTAGGCAATATACGGAAGCTTGCACCGCACTTTGAGGTCACGGAAATGCCATTGATATTCGAAGTATAAACGCATACAGGATGCCACTAGTTATAACGCTAATTAGTCCACTGATATTATTTACCGTCCTCTAAGATGTGTCAATGTGTCACAAGCGGGCGTATCGCGGTGCAGGGTGGTTGTGTGACACTTCACTGTGGACGTTTGGACTTGAAGTTGATCTCAACCTATTTTGAAAATAAAGACATTGACTAATGATGCTCGTATTAATTCGGAGTACAATGCAAAACAAAATTGGAAAGATATAAAGGCAGTAGCTTGATTACGAAATAATACGTATTTGTTTTGGGAAATATGATAAAACCAATGTTATTTGCAGGTGATTCTGCGACTTCCATGAAATTGTAGTTTTGGTTAATGTGTAAAAGGTTCGCATTTCATAATTGTTTATTTTGTTGGCTAGTGCATTCTCCCTAAATCATATTATTATATCCCAATTGGCAATAAAACTTCAATATGATAACTTTTATTTTCTGCAGTTGTCTATATTCTAGATTGTATTTAATGGTGTCTCAATTCCATACTTTTCACAGATGGCACTACCGATACAGGTAAGATGTAATAAATTATTTAGCAAAGCTGCACATGAACGGATCATAAAGTGAAGCGCTCCAGAGATTTGTTGACACTTTTTAATTACAAGAACTAGAAATAAACTTCAGATTACTGACACGGTATCCGCGATAGGGGACAATGGAGAATCACTTGGTAAGTAGGTGATAATCTGGCGGTGAGAAAGGCACAATGCATTGTTGCTACGACAGAGCACAATCTTGAGTTTTTGCTGCCCTTTTCCTGTGCAGCTCATGCCAGCATTATCATTTGCGTGCATTCACATGCAGAAATCCGGAATTATACCGACCAAACCAGCATGATTTCGAAGTCGGCAATTTTTGTAGCCCTTTTAGTTTCCGTCAATATGACATCACGTCAATTGGTGCGGATTTGAGTTATTAACGAAATATTATCATCTTGATATCCTGATAATCCAATATGTTCAGTCATATCAGAAATTATATTATTTCTCTAACGACATGCTTAATGAAGTTATTATTGCAGGCATGACTTGTGATTGCCAGTATTATGATAACTGAGAAGTTTATGCTTTTGCGCGCCATCCAGTGGATCAAGTGAGTACAAGGGAGTTAAAATAAACAGAATGTAGAACAAAGTGTTGCACTTGCAGATAATATGAAGATAATGTGCAGAGACGAAATAGATCGCGAGATAGGGATTTCATGCTTCTGATATTAAAGTATATTTAAGAGTGCGACAATAGTGGGAAATGAACATTTCCTGAATAGCGGCACATGCTTTCAAACTTTGCAACGGCTGCATGCTGGGAGAGAGGTGTGGTGGGGAGAGGGGGGGGGTCAGATTGCGTAATGGAATGCGTTGCGTTTTCCAGCAAGCGCTAGCTGTCTTGAGAGCAGCAGTTACTCTGCACTGGATAAGATGCCTCTGCTCGCGCATTAGTAAATTAGGATGCCAACGTGCAATTGTAAAACCAGGTAAGTCATTGGACACTTGCCTAATCTCATTACATTACTTGTCTGTAGTTTCAACGTGATTAGATGAGGACAAATGGTTGGTGAAATTTATCCTAATGTCCCATCCCTATATATCACCGTACTAATTATGAAAGTGCTTATCAACAGTTGATGTCCGGCAATTTTTCAGCATAGAACAGCAAAATGAAAACATTTTCCGAATATTTCATAATGTAATGTCTTCACTTCAGAAAGCAAAAAAAATATCTGTTGCCGATTATATTTGCAGTCTGTTTGGGTCTTATCAGCAAAATCCCTCAGGACGAGATAAAATCAGATTATTCTCAGCGTGTTTGTGAATTGTATATTATATAAATAGAGGTATATGATATTTATAGGATATGTAAATAATGTGGTTATATATGTAATAATTGCACTACAGGCAGTGACAAAGAAACAGGGAAACTATCAACAATATCAGTACATGTATCCTAGATAGTTGCTTGAATCATTTGTTTTACGTCGATAAATAATTTATGGTACATAGGTCTCGAGATGTTATACAGTTGAAGAGTGAATACGTATCTTTACTGTGTACGGTTTTATTAGAATATATCTGTCTATCTATCTATCTATCTATCTATCTATCTATCTATCTATCTATCTATCTATCTATCTATCTATCTATCTATCTATCTATCTATCTATCTATCTATCTATCTATCTATCTATCTATCTATCTATCTATCTATCTATCTATCTATCTATCTATCTATCTATCTATCTATCTATCTATCTATCTATCTATCGATCGATCGATCTATCTATCTATCTATCTATCTATCTATCTATCTATCTATCTATCTATCTATCTATCTATCTATCTATCTATCTATTCTATTCTATTCTATTCTATTTTCTATCTCTCCATAACTAAAACTCTGATCTTGTTATCTTCTGGTTTGTGCGGTCTTTCTATTTGCGCCAAAACGTTTCGCGACAGCGCTACGATTTTTCGCCAGTTCATTTATCGTTCTCCAATGCTGTGATTGCACCAAGTTCCGTTCCGATCGGTTGAATGTTGTAAAATCTAGCGGGCTTTAAACATCTAAAAATCCGCGCGTGCGCAGATCGATCTCTTCTCCTGTAGTTCCGCGCCACGCGGATTAGTCTCTTCCCCTGTCACTCACGGGAACGGTCCGCCCCTTCCAGCGCCATCGCGTCTTTACTGGAGCTGAGCATGGCAGGCGGAGGTTTCCAACCGGATCCAATTTTTGGAGGGACACAAAGCAGCCCAGCCCCAAGCAGCCCAGCCCCAAGCAGCTCGGCCGCAAGCAGTCCAGCTCCAAGCAGCCCAGCGTCAGAGTCCCAGCGTCGGCGACCCAGACCAGCGTCGGAGACCCAGCACAGCGCAGCGTCGGAGACCCAGCCCAGCCCATTTTATTTTAATATGACTTACAAAATAAGCTTAAGAATGTAACAGCTGCATGATCCATTAAACCACCTGCAGTCTTTCCTGACATCGGCAGGCGGGAACAAAATAAATTTGTGTAGACGACAAAGAACATAAGGATGTTTTAGACTACGCTGTTCAAACATGTTCAGTAATAACATAAATTATATTAATTCTCTAAGGTAACGTGATGCTTAATGAAGTTATTATTCCCGGCTAAACGTGATTGCCAGTATGACGGGAAGTATGTAATTTTGCATGCGATTCAGTAGATCAAGGGTGCTAAAAGAAACAATGCAGAACAGAGTGTTGCACCTACAGAAAATGTCTAAAGATATAAGTGGAAGGGCTGAAACGAAATAGGTCGTGAGATCGGGAATTCATGCTTCATATATGAAAGTCTATTTAAGAGTAGAGTTAAAGCCGGAAAGAACCGGTTCTTGAATCTGGCTTCGGAGACAGACCGTTCGCTATCAGAGAGGGGGATCCCACCAACGGTATCCCACCACTGGCCACATCTTCCCTTTCGGCTTTACGCAGAGACAGCTCCCTCCGTAATTCGCTGGTCAATTCGTACCTTCCCAACCAAACACACCCTCCCCTGGTACTTTCCCTTGCAACCGCAGGAAATGCTACACTTGTCGCTTTACCTCCCCTCTCGATTCCATCCAAGGACCCAAGCAGTCTTTCCAGGAGAGGCGGAGATTCACCTGCACCTCCTCCAACCCCATCTATTGCATCCGCTGTTCAAGGTGCCAACTGCTCTACATCGGTGAGACCATGCGCAGGCTTGGCGATCGCTTCGCCCAACAAATCCGCTCAGTTCGCATTAACCAACCTGATCTCCCGGTAGCTCAGCACTTCAACTCCCCCTCCCATTCCGAATCCGACCTTTCGGTCCTGAGCCTCCTCCGTACCAGAGTGAGTCCAACCGCAAATTGGAGAAGCACCTCATATTTCGCTTGGGTAGTTTACACCCCGTTGCCTGCATCTTCCCGGTCTATTCCTCTCATGATCCTATACAGCTCAAGAAATATCACCCTCATCCGCCCGCGATCCAAGGAAAAGTGTCCCGGCCTACTTAACATCTGCCTATAGCTCAGACACTCTAGTCCTGGCAACATTTTCGTAAATGTTAGCTTACCCTATAGATCGTCAAAGTGAAATATATTATATATTGTGTTTGCTTTGAACTGCCAGATACGCATTGATGTCATATTCACAAATTGCTCTAACATAATTTGTTACTTTGCAATCGAACGAAATATTCTCCATATAGTTGAAAACATTCTGCCACCCCTTTCTTTTTTTTTTTTTCTTTTTTTTTTTAAATTTTTATTTATTAGAAGTACATTACATTACAACCACATACATTAGTACTCGTCATTTATATCTTCTTACAATTAATGTACTCCATTTATTTTTTACACTAGAAAAGGAAAAGATTGAAAGAAAGAAGAAAGTGAAGGAAAAAGTGAAAGTGTAGGAAATGTGACAACAAAAAAGGACGAAGACCCTATAAGAGCAAAATTAAAAACAAAAGAAAAAGAGTTAAGAAATAGACCCTAGGAAAGAAAGAGAGAGAAAGAGGAAAAAGAGAGAAACAAATATTTTTATGAGCATTACGTAAATGGGACATACCAACTCTTCAACTATCATCACCCCTTACCTGACCTCAATTTTTTTTAAAGTACTTTTGCACCCTATGTTTGTAATAATTCTATAAATGCAGACCACGTCAGGTGGAAGTGATCTGGTTTACCTGCTAGGAGGAGTCTTATCTCTTCTAGGTGTAATGTTTCAAACATATTTGAAATCCACATATTTATAGTTGGTATTGGAGCCTTCTTCCAAAATTTTAGAATTAGCTTTTTTCCAGTTATTAACCCATAGTCCATTAGTTTCTTTTGAAACACATTTAGTTCTGGACCATCTTCCGTTATACCGAAGATAATCCATTCTGCTTTGGGTATCAGTCTTGTTTTAAATAACTTTGTAAAGATTTCAAAAATTTCATTCCAAAATTTTTGAATTTTTTGTACAAGAAACGAATGAGTGCGCTATGATAGCTTCTTGGGATTGACATTTATCACAAATAGATGATACATTTGGGAAAATTTTATGAATTTTAGTTTTCGATTAATATAATCTATGTAAAATTTTAAATTGTATTAAAGTGTGTCTTACATTAATCGAGCATTTATGCACGTTTAATAAGTATTCATTCCAACTTTCCTTTGAAATTTTAATAGCTAACTCTTGTTCCCAGTCTCTTCTGATACCCTCCGTAGATGGTATTTGTACATTTAAGATAATATTATACAAATATGATATTAAGTTTGCTGATTCCGCTTTTATCTGCATTGCCTCGTCCAGTACATCTACTGGGTTATTATGATGATCTTTTGTATATTTTTTCAAATAGTCGCATATTTGAAAATATTTAAAATATTGATTATTTCCGAGTTTATATTTTATTTGTAACTGTTGAAATGAAAGTAATTTTCCAGTTTCATACAAGTCACCAAGCGTTTTAATTCCTAATCTATCCCATTGTGTATAAGCTTTATCTATAATAGAAGGATTAAACGAAGGGTTATTGACTATGGGTAATAAAAGTGATAAATTTCTTAATTTTAAATTTTGTTTTATTTGTTTCCAAATTAGGATTGTACTATGAATAATTGGGTTCTTATTATAATTTATGTTATTCAATTTCATTGGAGAGAGGAGGATCGCTCCAATGTTTCTAGAGGAGCAATCCTCTTTCTCCATTACAATCCAGTCCACTTGCTGGGCGGAGTTATCCATCAGTGGAATCATATTTTAAATATTTACTGACCAATAATAATACATAAAATTAGGTAGTGCTAAACCCCCTAATACTTTAGGTTTATTCAGATGAGTTTTTTGTATTCCAAGTGATTTATAGTCCCATATACTGCCACCCCTTTCTTTCCATTTTAATAATCATAACCATACTCATATTAATAATCATACTTTAATAGCCACGTATGTTTTACAACATACGAGAAATTTGATTTGCCATACAGTCATTCCATACAAGACACACCAAATACATTTTAACATAAACATCCACCACAGTGACCCCTCCACATTTTTCACTGTGATGGAAGGCGAAAAAAAGTTCAATCTCTTCCCTTATTTGTTCTCCCGCGGTCGGGCGCTTCGAACCTTCCGTTGACGGGACGATGTTGATCCCGTAGCCGGTGGTGAAATCCTCCGCGTCAGGGCTATCAAGCTCCTACATCGGGGGCATGTCAGCTCCCCGCGCCCGGTGATCGACTCCGGGTCGGGGCTGGTCTTCTGTAACTTCGGAGCTTCCCGACGTCATGTACCCGAGACTGCGTGCTCCTCGATGTTCAAATCCGCAGGCCGCGGTTGAAGCGTCGATCCCAGGCAAGGGATGGGCTCCGATGGTCAGTCCACGTCCGCGCGGTGGAGCTCAAAGTCAGTCCTCAGCAAAACCTCCAGCTACATTATGTTAGGACGCAGAGCGACTGGAGATCCGACCCAGAAAACAATCCCATCTCCGGCAAGATAAGAGATTGAAAATAAGTTCCCCCCAACACATTTCTTTCCAACCCATTTCTTTCCAGTTCTACCCTGATGCAGATATATTTCTCCAACTACCACTGCCCCCTATATTTTACCGTAGGAAATATGAAAGTGATTGTCAACAGTTGATATTCTGCACAATTCAAGCACTGAACAGAAACATGAAAACATTTTTACGAATACCTCACATTGCAATGTCTTCATTTCCCAACGCAGAATCGATATATTTGCCTATTACATTTGCAGGCCATATGGCTCTGGTCAGTAAAATCTCTCAGGATAATTTCATATCAAATTATTGTCAGCGTGTTTGTGACTTGTTTATTATACAAATGGTGGTATATAATATTGATTGGATTTGTGAATAATGTAGTATATGTGTTTTAATTACATTACAGGCAAAGATGACAAGGAAGCAGGTACATTATAATCAATATCCGTGTTTATATCATATATATTTGCATGACTCGCTAGCTCTACGGTAAGGAATAATTTATCGAACATAGGTCTGGAGATAATATATTGTTGAAGATTGGCCACACAGCGTTATTGTGCATTGTTTTATCGGGATTCTGTACAAAATGTGAAACCAATGTGTAAAACGTATATATATTGTTACTTTAAGATGACTTTCATGTCCCACGGCAATCTCGATGAATTTTCCCGATGCTATTTACTGTCTATTTGGCTCGATAATAGACTGCAAAACATTAGACGGAAAACATTAATCGATCATTTTTATTAGTAAAGTTTAATGTTTTATGTGTCATTCATAACTGTCACTGTATGTCATGTTGTCACTTGCGAGCGGAGCACCAAGGCAAATACTTGGCCAATAAACGTATTCATTCATTCCAGCAGAATCCCTCAGGGCAATAATGTATCAGATTAATTTCAGCGTGTTTGTGACTAGTATATTATACAAACGGATGTATCTGATACTTATTGGATATAGGAACAATGTGTCTACATGTGTTTTATTTACATTACAGGCAAGGGTGACAAAGAAACAGGTAAACTATCAGAAATACCAGTTTTTACATCTTACTTTGTTACTTGCATTACTAGCTATACCGGTGGAACGTTGTTCATGGAACATAGGTCTAGATATATAATATTGTTGAAGAGTGAAAACAGAGCTTTGCTGTGTATTATTTTATTAGAATTCTGTATGTATTTGAAGCCACCGTGTAAAACGTGTTTCTTTTGTAACGTTAATAAAACTTTCATTTCCCAAAGCAAAATCGATACATTTTGCCGATTATATTTACAATCTATTTGGGTATCATCCGCAAAATCCCTCAGGACGAGATAATGTCAGATTATTCTCAGTGTGTTCTCAGTTGTATATTGTAGAAAATACGCTATTTATTGGATATGTAATCAATGTGGCTACGTGTGTTCTAATTACATTACAGACACAGGTGACAAAGGAACAGGTAATCTATCAGCAATAACGGTGTTTATATCCTTGCTCGAATCACTAGATTTACACGTGGAGAAATAATTTATGGTACGCATAATTAACAACAAGGTCTGGCGATTAAATACTGTTGAAGAGTGAACACAGCTTTTATTTGTTCACTTTAATACGTTAATATGAGTTGCAAATTGAGATTAATTCTGTTTCAGCTAGTGGAGCCATTGAACTACTTGCATACTTTCCTGATAACTGCAGGCGGGAACGAAACAAATTTGCGCCTGACGACACATTTATGAAGAATGTTTTAAACTCCACTGGTCAAACATGTTCAGTGATACCAGAACATATTATTTCTATAAAGTAGTGTCATACTAACGATGTTATCATTGCAGGCTAGACTTTTGATTGCCAGTATTATGATAAATGATACGTGTGTGATTTTGCGTGCCATACAGTCAAAGCAAGTGCATCAAGTTAAAACAAGAGAGCAAAAAGGAACTGAATGCAGAACAGTGTGTCGCAACTACAGATAAGTGCAGAGAAAAATGTGGAAGGGCTGAAATGAAACAAATCATTAGATCAAGGAATCATGCTTTCGATATGAACGGATATTACAGAATATGACAACAACGGGCTAGAAACAATGCTTTCAATCTTTGGCTCTGATCAGCAAAACTTCTCAGGACGAGATAATATCATAATATTCTCAGCCTATATGTATGTTTTTATATTGTACAAACGGATGTACGTAATGGTTATTGGATAAATGAAAAAAAAAAATTGATGCTTCCTATGGTCAAACTTAATCTGACCTGTACATTACACAAATTGCGGTATTAATATTTTTTGGATATGTGAACAATGCATCTACATGTGTTATAATTATATTACAAGCAAAGGTGACAAAGAAACAAGTAAATTAACAACCATGCCATGTTTATATCGTACATTGTTCTTTGAATTACTAACTTTACATGTCGAGCAATAATTTATGGGACAAAGTTCTGGATATACAATATTGTTGAGGAGTCACGACACAGCTTTCTCGTTGCTTAATTCAGACGGATATCGTATATATCCCTGCTTATTTTTAAATGACATTTGCCACATTTTGCCTTTTCACACGCAACATCTGCTAACATTTAGAAGTAGGGAATTTGAGAGTCAGGCTGGAAAGAATTTAATGGACATTGCCCCCCAAAAATCCATGTCTTGGTTAGTCGGAGTCCATGGCAACACAGGTTAGGAGTGCATTCAGTTTAACCACTGGGAAAAGCATAAGGTAAATCATGATTCAGTTTTCGTCTTTTTCACAACAGAAGACGAAGCAAAAGATAAAGAACGTGGTAATTACTTTGGAGCTGTTAAGGTAGCCGCACCTTGTCAGTGATGGACACTGATTTGCGGAAATGCATGTATGTTCACAAGTTCACCAGATATAGGACGAGAATTAGGTAATTTGGCCCATCGAGTCCACTCCGCCAATCAATCAATCTCTACCTCCTAATACAATTTTCCTGCCTTTTCCCCATAACCCTTGACACCAGTTCTAATGAAGTATGTGCGCAGCATAGTTTCTCCAGTGCCAGGCTGGGTCGAATGATCGATCTAATCCGCGAGGCTAGGCATTAGCCCTCAAAAAACAGAAATCACTAATTTGAAGGTAAGCATATCCTCATGGTCCTATTTCCCCAACTGAAACCTTCCGTGCTTCTGACATTCAAAAACGATCCGAATGTTCATCAAGTCAAAAGGAGGATTAGTCCTTTAATGCACTCATTCTTTTTCAAATATTATAAAATTAGCTATTACATGTTTAAGGTTACGCAGTTGTAGATTGGATTAAACAATATTTTATGTAAACGCGCGGTATCATTAAATGTACAATTGGATTGTTTGCAGTACTTCATAAATTGATAAAGTATACCAACGTCGCAATGCTAGTGATGCTTCTAATGCGCATTGATACGTAATCAAAGTCAAAGTCATAGTATCCAATGTTGATTGTTCCATTGTTGTTGTTTACCAGCGAGACATGTAGAATTTATACTTTAAATTTTACATATAAATACTGAAGTGCAATGAAACTAAAGGTTTGTCTTTCTTTTTCAGAGCTCGATAAACTGAGAGAGAGTCTGAGCAATGCAGGTGGTTTCGCTAATCAGAGATGTTTATACATTAATTCATAGAGAGAGAGAGACTCATAGAATCATCGAGTGATACAGTGTGGAAACAAGCCCTTCGGCCCAACTTGCACATACCGGCCAACATGTCTCAGGAACACTTTTCTTTAAAACAATATTAGTTATAATCGTCGTTCTTCGTTTTGCTGACTGGTTTTCCCATTTCCCACAAAATGTTACCTGGTGCAAATAGAACTCTCTGATCGAATGTCATATACTTGTGTGTCGCAATGTTGCTGATTCGTATCTGGTTGTGCCAACCCGATTTTTGCAAATGCTATGATTATGTTCCCTCCATTAAAAAGGCGGAATCAGCCATTCTTCTCGACCTGTATCTATTTCAACCGCTCACCTCCTTTATAATTAGCGACGGCTTTCGCTTGCTTAGCAGTAGATCGTCTCGCATCTCCGCTGCAACAAACACAGATAATTTGATGACCATACTTGAATTCTGTTCCACTCTGTCTATTTCTTCAAATTAATACTGTGCTTGTCTTCCACATTTCCCAGTATGTTTTAGCTTCTTTCATGGGCAGTTGGCGAGGGAAATAATGGGAACTAAATAATAGCATGCACGGTGACACGCGCGTGCACTCAAGCATACGTGTATGTGTTTACTTATGTATGTGTGTCCGAATGCGTGTGTATCTATATATATATGTCGCACAAGCGCTTCGGTGTGCGTGTTTGTGTGTGCGTGTGCACTCCTCTTCAGTATTGCTGAGTGTTGTTACAAAAATGAACATATTCACGTTATCCTGAAAAGGTATGGTTTGTGAATATTACAAAACGTGCTACGTTGTAATGCCCAGTAATTGCAAGTTATGTGCCAAGAAAATACTTTCAGCAAAAATAAGATCTAAACAATTTCTATGACAACGGGAAGTCAAATCTTGCATTGATTACTATTGCTGCACCAGAACAACTATGTGGCAAAAAATTTCAAACATATTTTTATTTTCTACAACAGAGGAAATAAGTGGGTGATATTTACAGAGGTAGGAGTTGAAATATCGGAATATTGATATGTAATCCACTATTATTAACTTTGACGAGAACATTTTCTCATGGGAAGGAAATTAAAATATCTTTGTAATGTTGAAGTGCGAAACATACGTTAATGTACAAATAATTTTACTGTCCTTGGGAACAATTGGTTTGTTGCAATATCGTATCACAAGGTTAACTGGATATTTTGGATATCTGAGATGTAATGAAACCTACTGGGAAATAAAACATTTGCTCGCTGCTGTGTAAACTTTGAAGTTTCACATATATATACGTCAGTATTATTTTGAGATGTATGGACAAACTTTTAAGCAAGACAGGCAAGTCGTGTGACCGAAGTCAAGTCGGAAGTGCTGTTGTCTTCACTGCCCGTTCACTGGCTACGAAATTCGATCATAGATTATCGGTACTGGAAAAGCAGATGACTCCAAAGGGTGCACGATAAGTTAAAACAATTATCGTTACCCATCGATATAAATTATGAATGAGATATAAGTATTTTACGCCGGATGTCATCAATTGAATGCAACTTCCAACAAATTGGAATGGTCATTACCATGTTAATAATGTTAGAATTAGTTGCCAGGAGCAACACTAGCAAGTTTGCGGATGACACAATGCTGGGTGGCAGTGTGAAATGTGAAGAGGATGTTAGGAGGTTGCAGAGTGACCTGGACAGGATGAGTGAGTGGGCAGATGCCTGGCAGATGCAGTATCTATATAATTACAAGTGTCATCTTGACCCTGTTTGCACTGTGCTTTGATTTTAGAAGAAACGCTACCACATATGGCTGTGATTTTATGGCCATCTTACTCAGAGTCCTCCTCCTCTGCGCAGACACCGAGGTTTTTTTCACGTTAATGAAAAATATAAGACTTATTAGTGTTTTAATAATCTTGAGATTCTCTCTCCTGTCAATCACCGCCATGGAGGCCACGCCCCTTCCGGTGAGAGGGAGGGGACGATAGCACCCAGAAATGTGTACGTGGCTCAGTCTGTATGCAAGATGGCCAGGGAGAGGTCACAACTCTCTGTCAGAGCTGGGAAACTACAGAACACTGTGAGTATGCAATGTACTTGTATAAATGAATTGTTAGCCCTCAATGACAATGGAATAAGTTGTTTGGCCTGCCCCGTGCTTGAAACTGCAATGGCAATGGAAATAAAGTGAAAATGCAATCAGCTGTTTGGCTTGAGCCTGCCCGGTGCTTGAAACTGCAATGGCAATGGAAGTGAAATGAAAATGCAATGAGCTATTCGGCCTGCCCTGTGCTTGAAACTGCAATGCAATTGGAAATGAAACGAATTGAGTTGTTTGGCCTGCCTGAAACCACTAACTTCGGCTCATAAGGCCCCTATCAGCCGAGAAACCAGTCCCTTTTCCCCAAAATGCCCAGGTGGAACATTTTGGCCCTAAAGGCCCTTGCCAGGCCAGGAAAAGTCCAGAAACATTGACTTTCACTGAGATTTCACTGAGATTTTTTTAAAGAGCACCTTGGACACATCAGGCCTGTACTAGCCCAAGAGTCCCTACGACCCATCAGTAAGTATTCCCCCTGCAAGTATTAAACCTCACCCCAGTATTTTTCTCCCTTCCTTCATTTGCTCCCTGTGAGATCCAGGCCAGGATAGACTTTCTTCCTTCATTGCTGTGATCTGTAAAAAAAGATTAATAATTTCTAAAATGTATTCTCCACCCTCCTCCCCCTTCTCTCTCTCACAGAGTCTCTCACCTGTTTTGGGCAGAATTTCTGGCAGTTTCTGAGCTGCCAGCCCACCAGGCCTGAGTGACTGAGCTGCCAGCCCACCAGGCCTGAGTGACTGATCTGCCAGCCCACCAGGCCTGGGTAACTAAGTTGCCAGCCCACCAGGCCTGAGTGACTGAGCTGCCAGCCTATGAATCCATTCGGCCCACAATGTCCATACCCCCCCCCCCCACCGGCCATCAATCTTGGAATTGGTGCAGAGGTGGAATATTGCGTCGCGTCGGGGGACCAGACCTCCCGTGTGAACATGGGACCCAACGGGTCCCATTTAGTCTAGTAATATAGGTAAATGTGAGGTTATCCACTTTGGCGGCAAAAACAAGGAGGTAGATTATTATCTCAATGGGGTTTGGTTAGGTAAGAGGGAGGTACAGCGAGACATGGGACTTTTTGTACACTAGTCACTGAAATTTGGTGTGCAGATACAGCAGGCAGTGAAGAAAGCTAATGGAATTTTGGCGTTTATAATAAGAGGTTTTCAGTATATGAGTAAAGATTTTCTACTGCAGTTGTATACGGCTCTGGTAAGAACACAATCTGGAGTATTGTGTACAGTTTTGGACTCCTAATTTGAGGAAGGACATACTTGTTATTGAGGCAGTGCAGCGTAGGTTCACGAGATTGATCCCTGGGATGGCGGGAGTGTCATATGAGGAAAATTGGAAAAGACTTGTCTTGTATTCACTGGAGTTCGGAAGGATGAGGGGAGATCTTATAGAAACATATAAAATTATAAAAGGACTGGACAAGCTAGATCCAGGAAATATGTTCCCAATGTTGGGCGAGGCAGAACCAGCGGCCACAGTCTTAGCCATTTAAGACTGAGGTGAGAAAAAACTTGTTCACTCAGAGAGTTGTGAATTTGTGGAAATCCCTGCCACAGAGGGCAGTGGAGGCCAAATCACTGCATGGATTTAAGAGAGAGTTAGATAGAGCTCTAGGGGCTAGTGGAATCAAGGGATATGGGGAGAAGGCAGGCACGGATTATTGATTGGGGATGATCAGCCATTATCACAATGAATGGCGGTGCTGGCCCGAAGGGCCGAATGGCTTCACCCTGCTACTATTTTCTATGTTTCTATGTTTCTAAGATTCAAGATTCAAGATTCAAGAGAGTTTATTGTCATGTGTCCCTGATAGGACAATGAAATTCTTGCTTTGCTTCAGCACAACAGAACATAGTAGGCATGATTACAGAACAGATCAGTGTGTCGATTTTCCGTTATATAAATATATACACACATGAACAAATAAACTGATGAAGTGCAAATAACAGATAATGGGCTATTAATGTTCAGAGTTTTGACCGAGCCAAGTTTAATAACATGATGGCTGTGGGGAAGTAGCTATTCCTGAACCTGTTCGTTGCAGTCTTCAGGCTCCTGTATCCTCCTCCTGAAAGTAGCGGGGAGATGAGTGCGTGGCCGGGATGGTGTGGGTCCTTGATAATGCTGCCAGCCTTTTTGAGGCAGCGTCTGCGATAGATCCCATCGAGGGAAGGGAGGTCAGAGCCGTTGATGGAGTGGGCAGTGTTTACTACTTTTTGCAGTATTTTCCTCTCCAGGGCCCTCAAGTTGCCGAACCAAGCCACGATCAGCAACCGGTCAGCATGCTCTCTACTGTGCACCTGTAGAAGTTAGAGAGAGTCCTCCTTGACAAACCGACTCCCCGTAATCTTCTCAGGAAGTAGAGGCGCTGATGTGCTTTCTTAATTATAGCATCAGCGTTCTCGGACCCGGAAAGATCTTCAGAGATGTGCACGCTCAGGACTTTGAAGCTCTTGACCCTTTCACCCATCGACCCGTTGATATAAACGGGACTGTGGGTCCCCATCCTACTCCTTCCAAAGTCCTTTCCTGGTCTGAGAACACTAATGGAATTATCATGGGCTCTGACCTTCCTTCCATGGAGGGGATTTATCGCAGTCGCTGCCTCAAAAAGGCTGGCAGTATCATCAAAGACCCACACCATCCTGGCCACACAATCATCTCCCTGCTACCTTCAGGTAGAAGGTACAGGAGCCTGAAGACTGCAAAGACCAGGTTCAGGAATAGCTACGTGTGGAAGCAAAATGAGTGTCCATAAAATTGAAGAACGATCCATCAGGTATTTTGTGGCGTCCATATGGGGTAAGAACAAGTAGAAACTTGACGAGTAATGCAAACATAATGATCTTCCCCATTATTAAAGCCGAGATTCGTCTTTCCGTATTTATCTGCCGCTTTGATATGCTCTTGCTGGACGATCAATTCTGCTGCTAGTGAAGCTGCCAATGGCAGCGATAAAGACTCAATTCCTAGTCACCTTATAGCGGGACCGTAACTTAAAAGCTAATTAAATGGCAGTAACAGTAAAAGCAAATAGCAATAACAGGATCGGTCCGAGTCAGCAAGGATTTACAAAGGGGAAATCAAGCTTGGCTAATCTTCTCGAATTTTTTGAGGATGTAATTCGGAAAATGGGCAAGGGAGAAACAGTGGATGTAATTTACCTGGACTTTGAGAAAGCATTTGATAATATCCCACATAGGAGAATAGTGGGTAAAATTAAGACACATAGTTTTAGAGGAAGGATCCTGTCTGCCAAAATTGGTTGGCAGACATGATACAAAGGGTAGGTATCAACGGGTCCCTTTCAAAATGCAGGCAGTGACTACTGGGGTACCGCAAGGCTCGGTGCCTGGATCGCAGCTATTTACAATATACATGAATGATTTAGATGACGGGATTAAAAGTCACGTTAGCAAATTTGCAGATGACACAATGCTGAGTGGGAATATGACTGTGAGGAGGATGCTATGAGGATGCAGGGCGACTTGAACGGGTTGGGTGAATAGGCAGATGCATGGCAGATGCAGTTTAATGTGGATAAATGTGAGTTTATACACTTTGGTAGCAAGAACAGGAAGGCAGATTATTATCTGATTAGGTGTCATTGTACATCACTCACCGAAAATAAGCATCAAGGTACAGCAGGCAGTGACTGAAGCTAATGTTGGCCTTCATGGTAAGATGAGTTGAATATAGGAGCCGAGAGGTCCTTCTGAAATTGTACAGGGCCCTGGTGAGACCACACTTGGTGTATTGTGTGCAGTTTTGTACTCCAAATTTGAGGAAGGACATTCTTGCGCTTTCGGCCGTGCAACGTAGGCTCACAAGGTTAATTCCCGGGTTAACTGGACTGCCACGTGTTGAAAGAATGGAGCGACTGGGCTTGTATACACTGGAATTTAGATGGATGAGGTTCAAAGGTTCAAAGGTTCAAAGGTTCTTTATTAGTCACATACACCAATTGGTGTAGTGAAATGCGTATTGCCATTGCAGCACATAAAAAAAGAAAACAACATAACAATAATAAAGAAATTTAACATAAAATTTGAGAAGCGATCTTATTGAAACATATAAGATTATTAAGGTACACAATGATTAGGGTACATAAGATTATTATGGGATTGGCCACGCTAGAGGTAATAAACATGTTCCCGATGTTGGGGGAGTGTAGAACCAGTGGCCACAGTTTAAGTATAAGGGGTAGGCCATTTTGTTGTCTGGTGTATATTGTCTATTTCTATAAGACGTATTTGAAAGCTGGAATGATTGCAATGTCTACTATCTGAGTACACGGATATTAAGCTGTATATCTTGGAATAATCAGTAACTTCCCCAGAACTGACTGCAGCCTGACCTGAGAATTCGCAATCAGGTAGTGTCGTATACACATGTTTGCAATTTGATGATTGTCATCAACATTGGTGAGCCATCTTAATTAATGTTAGCCTTAACTTCAGCTGACAAGAATTTATATTAATTCAACGAAGACCCCTTCACGTCAATCGTGGTTACTTTTTCATTGTCTGGAATTAAGTTGGTAATAGTTCTATTGACGAGAGTTATATTGATACCGGCAGAAGAAGAATATAACACCGTTGATCAGGATAAGGCAACTGATCTATAATGAATAGATTATTGAGACAGCTCCCGTCATTAGGTGGTTTTGCTGCAAATATTCGAATCGTGGACAATCGTGGATCCTGCTTGGATCTGTTTATTACGTCTAGGAACTACATGGGCAATGTTTTCGATTGTTTTCTTGGAGGTTTTAATTTTACCAAAGACGATAGGTAGAGTCGAGTATTGCCATTCGAGCCTTTGTGTGCCTGGGTCACACACACTTGCTATATCTCTGGATATCTGATATTCTTATTCATCAATGCAATTGGATTGAAATAGCGGGATACCTCACAGAACGGCCAACACTATCAATATGAACATCCGAGCTAACGATCAAGCATGAAATCAGGACTGTGCGTGATTTTTTTTAACTCCGTGCGTTTTCAAGACGTCGAATCCTACGGACCGCCTCTGACCCATTACCTATTTCATTACAATACGTGTTAAAATTCAAATCTTCGACCTGGGCTTTTTATTATGAAATAGTGTACAAACACATGGAATCGCGTGGATATGTCTTCGGAACATCTTTGGAACACCGGGCATTATCCCTTCCAGCCTTACGCACTTGCCACATCTCTCAATATTCACATGGATAGTATATCTGCAGCGACAGCATCGCGAATATTAGCTCTGCATTTTCACACCATATCCAGCCATGTCTGATCCTTCGAGTCTCTGATCTTTCGGTCAGAGATTGGGAAATTAGTATGCAGGATGGAAATTTCACATTTTCAAATGTACCAACACGTATTGAGGACAATAATGGTGTGAATTAGTGAGCAATGAACGCTGGACTGAAAAACCATATGCAATGGGAAAACGAAATTCAATATAAATGGTTGTTCATTGTAATATTTGAGAGAAAACAATTTAGAGCAACAATAGACTGGCAGACTTACCACTTTCGTTACTTAAAAATTAACAGGTATAGCATGCAGCCTTTCTTCGGATCAAGTGTATCCATTCCAGTTATTATTTCATTATATTCTCACTGAGCGGCTTCCAAATCAAATTCCCCCCAATGAGGAGACCAATACTCCACGTAGTATTCTAGATGTTGCATCACCAATGCCAGATGTAAATGCAATATAACTGCCTCACCCGTGCAAATAATTATAAACGCAACGAGTCAAGTATTCAATTTAATTTCTAATTATTGCTTATCAGAGCACCATGTGTTTGTGATCTGCAGAACGACATCTAGATTGAGTCTCACTATTCACACAACGTGTCCTTTTTGGTTGCATTGTCAAAGTAGGAAGATTCGTACTTTTGAATTATTAATCTTATATAGCCAAATCAATGCCAATTAATTTTGCCCTCTGCATAATTTACGGACTTTCCGACTTATCCTTGTGCAATTTGCAAATTCACCAACAATGCATTCGATGAGTTTATCGACGCCGTTTTGATCAATGGGCAACAGTTTGAGGATCCAGCATAGATCGCCTGGCAACACACGTTATATCCACACGTTCCGGCGAACACGAGCACTTTACCACTAATCTCTGCGTAATCTCTGCCCCAGTATATTCACATGTCTATGTCAAAACTATTTTACACCATCAGCTCTTATTTTTTTGCGGAAATCTTTGCTAATTCACTTTATCATTTTTACATTAAACTACGATTAAAAGCATAGATCGCTCAGAATACAAGACACGAAGGACCCAGAAGGGGTGCAGAGAATATACAGCGGTTCAAGACATTGAGTTGCTAACGTATACTGAAAGAGCGTTCATTTTTCTCCTGCTTCAAAGAAACAAATATACCGTTGACATTTTACAAGGGTGTAGATAATCATGGCGGAAACCGCTCATGCAAATATGACACAATTCGCAAGGTTGGCCAGAAAGTGCAAGAGATTGGGCCTGGTAGGATTATTCCACAAAGAATTGCGCTCACATGCTCCTGTTGGTTTCGAATGTACTTTGTTACTTTTTGATTATATGCTTCAGGTGGATAGATCATTTCTGAGTGAAGGAAACCTCAATTTTAATCAATTAGAAGTCATGAGCTCCTGTGAAAACAATGTGTTAGCGGAATGAACCATAAGAATTGACTTTGATTCGCGTTATGTTGCCAAGATGTTATCAGTTGCTCATGATCAGTTTTGCAAAACTCGAGCTGGGCTCTTTTGACTGAGTACCACTGTAATTGAGACATGAATGTTTCTGCCAAGTCGATGGGTTAAAGAGTAATTAGGTTTAGTAGATAAAATGTGTGAGTGGTTGTTAATATTCCGAAACAAAGGCACTGCCAGATAGCCTCAAATGCAGTGGCTGGCTTACTCTTCTCATTTACAAGTTTAGGTGAAGTGGAGATACTACATTTTATTGCATTCACTATCATAGTCAATACGAAACAATACGTTAGACTAAAATAGGTATCTTGTCGTGTTTTAGGATTATTGATGCGGTGTCTTGAAGACACTCGTTCCTATTTATAACTGATTATCCGATTGTTGGCTAATTACATGAATAGAACTGCTGTCCTTAATTTGGGGGGGGGTGCATTCTTGACGAGATCTTGAAATCTAGCAACCAATTAGGGTTTTAAATGAATTACGTCAGCAAATACAACGTTATATTTTTCCATCCCATTCTAAAGATTTATATATATATATATATATAAGTGCTTGTATTTATATTCTGAGGATTACCGTCCTGTTTCCATTATTCTGGATTGTTTTTGAGGCTGTGACAAGTAAAATGGACGAAGGAGAGCCAGTGGATGTACTGTATCTGGACTTTCAGAAAGCCTTTGATAAGGTCCCACAGGAGATTATTGGGCAAAATTAGAGCACATGGTATTGGGGTAGGGTATTGACATGGACAGAGAATTGTTTGGCAGGAAATAAAGAGTAGGGATAAACGGGTCCCTGTCAAAATGGCAGGCAGTGGCGCGTGGAGTGCCGCAAGTCTCGGTGCTTGGGCCGCAACTAATAAAATATATGAATGATTTAGATTTGCAGATGACACAAAGCTAGGTGGCAGTATTAAGAGCGAAGAGGATGCTAGGAGGTTGTAGGGTGACTTGGACAGGTTAAGTGAGTGAGCAGATGCGTAGCAGATGTAGTATAATCTACATATATAAAAGGTGATGCACTTTGGCGACAAGAACAAGGAGGCAGATTATTATCCCAATGATGTCAGATTATGAAAAATTGAAGTGCAACGAGACCTGGGTCCTTGTACACCAGTCAGCGATCGTAAACATGCAGGTACAACAGCAGGGAAGAAAGCTAATGGCATGTTGGCCTTCACAAGTTGAGGATTTGTGTATACGAGTAAATAGGTCCTTCTGCAGTTGTACAGGGCCCTGGTGAGACAACTTCTGGAGTATTGCGTGCAGTTTTGGTCTCTTAATTTGAGGAAGGGCATCTTTCCTATCGAGGCAGTGCAGCGTAGGTTCCAGACGTTAATCACCGGGATGGCGGGACTCTCATGTGAGGAAAAATTGGAAGGACTGGGGTTGTATTCACTGGAAGTAAGAAGGATGAGAGGGTTCCGTATTGGAACGTATACAATTATAACAGGACTGGACAAGCTAGATGAAGGAAAAAATATCCCAATTTTGGGGGAGTCCAGAACCAGGGGCCACAGACTAAAACTGAAATGCGAAAAAACGTTTTCACCCAGAGAGCTGTGAATTTGTGGAATTCTCTGCCGCAGAAGGCAGTAGAGGCCAATTCACTTGATTAATTTAAAAGAGAGTTAGATAGAGCTCAAGGGGCAAGCGAAATCAAGAGATATGGGGAGAAGGCAGGCACGGGTTATTGATTGTGGATGATTAACCATCACAATGAATGCCGGTGCAGGCTCGAAGGACCAAATGGCCTCCCCTGCAGCTATTTTCTATGTTTCGATGTTTTCATATCATAACGTATGTTGTTGCAAATCGTGCAAGTGATGAAACTGCAATTCAGCACACATAGTCAATTGATATCACTGTTAGATATTTCTTGAATAGCAATGCGTGACATCCATGAGGAACAGCAATAAATAACAATAGTAGGAGCTGTAATTACATTTCTTGGAAATAATAGATGTATTCAATGGCGGTAGCGACGTCGTAAAGTAATTTATTAACTGCTTATTAATATTTAAATGCGATAAACTACAATGTAGGATAAGAATTGCATCGTGTAGTGTCTTTTATATGTGTGTCCGTGTGTGCATGTGTGCGTCACTATAATGTACTATATGCACCAACAGCTTAATGTGCACAAGTGTACATATAATTAATATCTGGTTATGTCATTCAGATTACAAAAACTTCTTCAATGTACGAGTAAGCGAACATATTGAAATTATATGCGTTAACAATTCCCACAGTATTGCTTTGGTAATTTATTGAAAGACGATCTACGATACATTACTGGCGTCATGTCATAGAGTAAGTTATTTACATGATATGTAATATATTTCAATTTTCCTGGTATGGATACAACTATATTTCTTAATCCACATTCGTAAAATCCTGCCAATAGCTGATGCACAACGTCATAGGAGTATTAGGGGTATATTGCAAGAGTTAATGCATACACTTGTTGCTCGCTGTTTTCTACATTCATCTTGTTTGCTCTGAAAGCGTGTTTTTCTCTCGCACATCATCTGAAAGCAATCTAACCCGCCTGACATTTCACCGTTTGTTCTCGGCACCGTCAGAATTAGCTGCTTCTGTTATCACATTCATCTTGATTTTCATTGAACCCGTCGGTCTTCTGTCACCTTTGCATTAAATTGCTGGTTAATCGCAATTTGGTTCGAATGTAAATTTCCCATAGAAGGGGAATTTGCAAACGCACAGATTTACAAAACTACAAATTGTGGGAATGTAGAATCGTGCTCGGAGATCTTACAGAGATCTAGACTGAAAATGCCATAGCTAGATTTGAACGCGGCGTAAGTTCATATAAATAAAGGATCATTTTCGCTGTTTACGTCTGTGTATGTCAATATCCTTTGTGATGTCCAACGCCCTGTTCTCTTTTTTGCTGTTGAATGCGTAAATGCCCACTGCCTCATATACATGTCATGGGGCGGCAGGTAGAGCTGCTGCCTGAGAACGCGCCAGAGACCGGGGTTCGATCCAGACCTCGGGTGCGTTCTGCGTGCAGTTTGCACATTCTCCCTGTGACCGGCTAGGCTTCCTCCGGGAGATCCAGTTTGTTCCCACATCACAATGGCGTGCGGGTTTGTAGGTTAATTGGCCTGTGTAAAGTGTACGCTGTGTGTAGCCAGTGGATAGGAACGTGGGACGGCATAGAACTGCTGCTGTGGTGATCCATGGTGGCGTGGACGCAGCGGGCCGAAAGGCTTGTTTCCCACCTGTGCTTTAGAGTTAAAACAAAGCGAAATTTCCCATCGCCCGGACGATATTGATGACCAGCTTATCACCTGGGCTCAAAATGCTTGTTAGCTGCAGGTTGAGACGCAATCGGAGAAGCAACCCTTTCTACATCCTTCACCATGTATTGATCCCAAACGATGCAGACTGAGTCAATGAAAATGAGAGAATGAGAAAGGCGGGAAATTCATCCAGCAGCTGACTTTTCTTCATTGTGTGCTCTAAAGTAACAGTAGTCTATTGGTAGATACCGATAGTTGAATGATCAGGGAAAGTCACTCCCGTAAATGCAGAGAGGTCCCTTTCGCAACACGACGTCTAAACGGCCATTCGGGAGACCCCTGTCGCCGTGACCCGGCTATTTCCCCATCGCAAACAATGTCTGGATTCGGCAACGACTTGCCCGTTCCAGTGTCAATGATATGGATGGGCTTTAGAGGATATTGGGTTCCATAAGAATGCAGACGTATTCCATGTACTGCTCAATTTATAAACTTCTGCTAATTAAACTGATTAACTTGGAATACAATTCATGGAAATGATTAAATGCAACATAATCGTTCTTAGTCATACCCTTATCTCCCTGAAAAAAGATTTAGTTTCACGTTGAGAATCATGCATTTACTTACAACCCTACCTATGTTTACAATCATAGTGGATCCTACAATTGTAAATAAAATATTTTGCATTGATTTCACAGCACTCCGGTCTGCAAATCAATTCTCCATCCCTTGCACTATTGCAGAATATAAGACACATCGGTATATACATTTGAAATGATGATAATTTATATGAAAGCATATTTACAATTAAATTGTTATTTTTCTTTTACCAGTGAAACAACTTCTTCAAAAAGATAAAGGTAAAAGGGAGCAGATAAATTCACCTACAGATTCGTAGATGACAATTAACTATGTTAACGTGCATTTAATTTGTACCCCTATGGTTATCGGCTCATAACGTTACAACGAACTTTAATTGGATTATAAATGTATAAATGTGTAAACTGGCAAATAGAACAGTGAACAAAGTCTACGTCGACTGCTTGAAGTAACATGCAGCAGTCTGCTGGCTTTGACTTTTTGGAAGGTTATTGCATGCACGAACAATAAATCCATGGCTTTTTAATGTACTTTGTCGACACCTGCATAATTGGAAGAAACATTGTACAGAAAACAACGTTCTTGTTTCAATCTACACAATTAATATAGAAAGTGTACTGATGGACTAAAGCTAAGGCATGTCCTTGGCCTATGACAACAACGGAACACCCGCGATTTCTCTATATTCTGTAAAAATTATCGTCCAAATAAAACCTTCAATCTCGCAAGCAAACAGTTCAGGCTGACGACCGGTGTCCTCTAGTTTATATTTTGTTGGACCGTTGGCATGTGCCTTTCTCCAGTAATATTGATTGCCTGAAGATTGCACATTGTAAAGGGCAAACAGCATCAAACCGATTATATTTTTAACCGACCTTTTCATTTATAATTTACCGCACAATTGGTGCATTGGTCATTTTGTTGTTATTCTTGATATCTGTACCGAGATAGGCGAAAATCTGTGTGTTGTATGCTACATAGAGAGATGAGATATAATATACACCAATACAATCACGTCAACCTAAACTACAAAAGAAAGAGCAGAGAGGAAATGCAGTGCACAATATATTATTCGAAGCACATCAGTTCCATGGACCAAATCGAATTCCACAATAGGTTAGATGTGAATCGGTCAGCATCCCAATCTGCTGTGCTCGAGTTAGATCAATTTATGTGACCTTTTTTAGCAAAACTGATCAGTATGAATAGATCAGTAAGTGTGCTTTCTCCGATTTGCCCCAGTGTTTATCAATAAAGTCGACGTCAAGAAACAAAACAATTTGTACATCGCGATTTGTGTCACAAAGAAAACTATCTTGATAGGTTAGGTGTGCTTGGACACACAAAGAACTCACCTGCCGTTCTTATTCTATTTTCCAGAAATAGATGCATTGAAGGAAAGGTTGCAAGAATGTGGTGAGAATTTTTCTGGAAATGTTTACAGCTCGAAATAAAGAAGCAAGCGACGGTACTTCACCGAAACAGGCTTCACACAGGTTCAAATACTACTTATGTCGGGAATGAAATGGAATGGCATCTTAATTTATGTCATTTGGCAATTCGAGGAATTTGCATTGTAGTGGCTACATCGTCATAATGTAATGTGAAAACCAGCAATTTATTTGGTTAAAATCCAATTTTAATCTATCGGATTTTAGAGATGTCATCCTTAAAACAAACGCAACGATCATTCGTATTGATAGCGATTCTATGGACAGTCAGGGCAAAGCACGATTATACATTCGGCAGACATTTAGAATCAGAAAAGTTGCTCCGTGTATTGCAATTAAATTTGATATTGAAGCTTTCTTGTTTTCACAACAATGCCCAATATCCGACAAATATATTATAAAATGGCCCAGGCACGTTGGAACGAGTAAAATATCTGCAGAGACAGTCAAACGAAAGTTATAAGTGTTGCAAAGCGTATAGAGCCATAGAGTCATACAGGCATACAGTGTGCAAACAGGCCCTTCGGCCCAACTTGCCCACACCGACCAATATGGCCCATCGACACTAGTCCCACGTTTGGCCCATATCCATCTAAACCTGTCCTATGCAATTACTGTACCTGTCTAATTGCTTCTTGAACGCTGCGATGGTCCCTAACTCAACTACCTCCTCCGGCAGCTCATTCCCTACACCCACCAAACTTATCCCTGAGATTCCGATAACATCTTTCCCACTGCATCTTAAACCTATGCTCTCTGGTACTCATATCCTTCCTTTGGGCAAGAGACTCTGTGATGCTTCGGTCTATTCCTCTCGTGATTTTATACACCTCAATAAGACAACCCCTCATCCTCCTGCGCTCGGGGATATAGAGTCACGGCCTACTCAACCTCTCCCTATACCCACGCATTCGAGTCGTGGCAACATCCTTGTAAATCTTCTGAGCACCATTTCCGATTTGATAACATCTTACCTATAACACGGTGCCCAGAACAGAACACAATACACTAAATGCGGTCGTTCTCAGTTCCCACTGTGTCATCAGATATATCTGATTGCGCCTGGAAGATTTGTCTACCTTGATACGCATCATGATATTCAGCACTTCCTCGACCGCATGACACGCTGCTCTCAACACACTTCCATTGACTGCCGCAAATTCTATCCTGTCTTTCTCCACGGTAAAAACAGAGTATAAATACTAATCGATGACCTTTCCCATCTCCCGTGACCCCACGCAGAGTTGACGTCTTTGAATCATGAGGGGTCCTACTCTCTCTCCCCCTCTGGTTACCATTTTTCCCTTTTTGTACTGACAAAATATCGTGTGATTATCCTTAATGCCATCTGCCAGTACTATCTCATGTCACATGTCCTCCCTTTTGATACCCTTTATTAGTTTGCACCTCAGTTCCCCCAAAGTCTTCCAAGGATTCGCTTGATCCCATCTGCCGATACCTGTCCCATGCCCCCTTACACTTGACGAAAGTCTCAATGCCCCTCGTCATCCAAACATCCTTACGTTTGCCAGCCTTGCCCTTCACTCTAACTGTTTAGGATAAATACATGAAAAAATAAGGGTCAGAAGAAGAGCCAACAGACATGATCGTGCCTCAGAATTGGACAGTGGTAGTTTAGCTGTAGCGAAAGGAGTCCACTATGCATTCATCCCAATTTTCATTTTCTCTATTATTTAAAATTAGACGGGCAGGGAAAAAATGATGATTGAAAAAATGATTATTGAACATCAAATTTTCTTTGAAATACTTGCTGAACGATATTATTTAAAAGTGTTTATCTTTCAGAAAGCAATCTACGAAGAAAGGAACTTGGTAATGTATTAACATGCATGCCTTTTCAAAAATATATACATTGTATTATTGGGTAGTGTAAAGAGAAAATAATACCAAATAGTTTTGGCATGCAATTGAATTGTTTTTTTAAATGTGTGGATTATCTCCAAAATTTAATAATATTTTTTCTATGAAATAAGATAAACGTCGAGACCGAGGGGTGACGAGATAACGGAGGACGTAGTTGAGGCGGGTACCATCGAAACGTTTAAGAAACATTTAGACGGGTATATGGATAGGACAGGTTTAGAGGGCCAAATGTAGGCAGGTGGGATGAGTATACATGGTACATGATGGCCAGTTTTGGCACGTTAGGCCGAGGGGTCCGTATCCACACTGTAAGACGCTATGACGTAATACGAACCCGCCATGCCAGCAGTAACACCAATCGTCAATTATATATTACACATGGACGTGGTTGTTGGATAGATATTTACACTGTAGTTACTTGCCAAGCTTGCTTTCACTAGGACTCCCAAATCCAGTGGTCCCATTCATCCACAAAGCATACGGTGTGGAAAAAAAACTACGTGTTAGTTGGCTATGCATGTCGTCCGTTAGGCCGACATTCCTGGGAAACATGGAGTCTCCATCATGGAATTTCTTTAAGTCGCAATAAACATGGGAAAACGAGAGAAAGAACTGATGCGTGGTTTCAGATGCAGGTCAAAACAAGATTAAATGACAGATCGTGGTTGTGCCAACAGATAAATAATGGGTGAACTGTACCTGTACATGTAACAACATGAGGGGAAAGTGTAGAATGAAATGATGAGGACATATTATCTAGCCAATCAAAAAACATGACAGAACTGTGCGACGCAAAATACTGCATCCTTGCATAGCTAGGCAGATCTCGTCGTACACCTGTAGTAGGTTGGGAATTTATAACAAAAAATACAGTTCAAAATGATTCCCTGAAAAGAGAACCATTCCATACTTTCCCCTCATGTTGTTGCGGTAAGGTGCGTTCACCCATCATTCACCCAACCACGATCTGTCATTCAATTTTGTTTCACGTTGAACACGTCTCATAGGAGCTGATAAAGAGAGAAAACACATCGTTCCAAATATTTTTGATTCTGTTTCCCCTGGCACTTCTGTTTTCTTTTTGGGTCACATTATATCATCTGCAATTCTGTTTAGTTGCATTTGTTTAGCTGAATTGTTGAACATCCAATGAAAGCCTCAGTATGGAATGCACGTACAACTATGATGTCTGATGCTGTGATGCTCCAAACGGGAATGGTTGAAAATATGCATGAGGTGTTTAACATAGAACTGATAAAAAAAAATTTGATCTTACAGAGGTGGATGAACTCAAAAGACGTGTGAGGGATCAATGTGAGTATATCCGCATTTAAATTAAGTTTCAAAAATTAAATTGCTGCTGAAACACAACTATGTTCGTAGTATTTCTGTTTCCGTTTTGCTTATGTAAATAACTTGCTTGTAAATTTCAATGCACATTCTCCCTTGTTCTTGTAATTGATCTTCTGCATGTATTTTGATTAAATTAGTAACCCAGTTCGACACAATGGATCTAATTGGGCAGGTCTTACGCTGCTTCCTCGTTTACATGTATTTCCTTTACGAGTGTATCAATTTACATTCTTCAATGCACATTTACTTTGATTTAATAAATCTAGGCCATTTTTCTTCCTGTTCATAGCTGATAAAGAGAAAGGTACACTTATTTTTCTCCAGCTTGTTTGAGTAGTGCTCTTATAATGCATTTTGTATTTCATTCGAGCCAGCACCGCTATTCAATATGATTATGGCTGACCATTCACAATCAGTACCCCATTCCTGCCTTCTCGCCATATCCCCTGACTCCGCTTTCTTTAAGAGCTCCATCCAACTCTCTCTTGAAAGCATCCAGAGAATTGACCTCCACTGCCCATTGAGGTAGAGAATTCCACAGATTCACAACTCTCTGGGTGAAAACGTTTTACCTCATCTCCATGCTAAATAGCCTACTTCTTATTTTTAAACTGTGGCCCCTGGTTCTGGACTCCCTCCCCCCCCCAACACCGCACCCCCCCCTCCAATCGGGAACATGCCTCTTCCGAGTCCAATCCCTTAATCGTCTTATATATTTCAATAAGATCCCCTCTTATCCTTCTAAATTCTTGGGTATACAAACCCAGACTGTCAAGCTCCACTCTGCCAAGTAAAGTCAAGTCACTTTTATTTCTATAGCACATTAAAAAAAAACTCTCGTTGACCAAAGTGCTTTACATTGGTGGAGGTACTAACGTTATACAACAGTGGTTCATAGATTAAGTAGATACATAAATACATACATATAGCCCTCCCTCAGAGGACGTCAAGAAAGTCTTGAGAGTAAAGATGAGTTTTAAGTCTCGACTTAGAAGAGTCGATGGAGGGGGCAGTTCTGATGGGAAGAGGGATGCTGTTCCACAGTCTAGGAGCTGCAAACGCAAAGGTGCGGTCGCCCCTGAGCTTATGCCTAGACCGCGGGATGTTCAGTAACCCCAAGTCGGCCGATCTGAGGGACCTGGAGGTGGTGTGGTGGGTAAGCAGACTTTTGATGTAGGTGGGGCAAGCCCGTTAAGGGCTTTGTACACATAAAGAAGGATGTTGAAATATATTCGGAACCGCACATATGACAGTCCCGCCAGCCCGGAAATAAAACGTTTGAAACTACGCTGCACTCCCTCAATAGCAATAATGTCCTTCCTCAAATTTGGAGACCAAATCTGCACATAATACCCCTGGCGTAGTCTCACTAGGGCCTTGTAAAACTGCAAAAGGACACTATTGCTCCTTTATCAACTCCTCTTGTTATGAAGGCCAACATGCCATTATATTTCTTCACTGCCTGCTGTACCTGCATGTTTACTTTCAGTGATTGATGTACAATGACCCCCAGATCTCGTTGTACTTCCCATTTTCCCAACTTGACACCATTCAGATAATAATCTGCCTTCCTAACCTCACAGGTATCCGCATTAAACTGCATCAGCCATATTGTACATAGTTGCGGTCCCAGCACCGTGACTTGCGTTACCCCTCTTGTCACTGCTTGCCATTCTGAAAGGGACCCGTTAATCCCTACTCGTTGTTTCCTGTCTGTCTTCCAATTTTCTAGCCATATCAGTACCCCACCCCCAATACCATGCGCTCTAATTTTGCACACTAATCTCCTATGTGGGACCTTATCAAGTGCTATTTATATCATTACAGAGCACTTGGATGACGACGGTAAGCATCAGTTTTACTCTGTAGTGTGGATGTCATCGAAATTATCCAACATTCTTGAATCAACAGTGAAATTTAATCGTCGATGACCTGTTCATTTTGAAAATATATATATTTGCCTTGCAATCCGTGCCCTGACATTTACCTTTGCCAGGAGAAAGCGATGAAGGATTGATACTGACAATAAATTAATTTATGAAAAGTAATCCTGTCGGGAATTTAGATACAATGCGTTACCGTGACCTCCATATATACAAGTAACCAACTATACTATGACAACATTACCATCAAGCAAGGTAGGAAACTATGTCGCTTGGGTCCTCAGCGACATGGTAGTACGTACGCGGAGCGAAGAATCACATTGTGATGTCGACGATGATATTTTGGTGATATCTTTAGTCGAAAGCCATGATTGACTGTTGGAGGTACAGTCGAAGGTGAGTGACCTGGTAGCGTGGAAAGAGTGAATGTAACGTACATTCAACAGAGTTATAGATGTCAGAATTTTAGCATCTCCTCTTGGCGAAAACGGCTACAATATAATTTGCATGTATATGCATCCACAAATTATCACGAGACTTTAATTAAGAGAAGTGCCAATTTATTATCTTTTCCAGCTATTGCATCAAAGCAAACTTAATAATTTAATTATTTCATCGTAATCATTTAATATACATTTCATTTAATCATTTAATCTATTAAAGGACACGAATGCACATTATGCTTCCCGAAACATTGAGTGGATTTCCACTATATTGCTTCCACGTTGCTTGGAAACACGAAGTATCATGTATTACCTGAGCAAACGCAGGATTAACTAACCATGATCCGCGAGAGAAAGGATGCAATATGATTATGTATCGGCATATCACGAATCATTTCACAACTTCGCCGCGGTTCGTGAATATCAGCGAGAATAAGCAGAGAAGATCAACTCTCTCGCAGATATTGTGCGATGTTTTTCTTCTGTGTTATCTAGTTTGCGAAAAAATTCCGAGCGGTTTTGCCCGCAAGTAAACCATCGTTTTGGCCATGCATAGTTCTGGGAAATACTAACACTGTTTCCTTATAATTTAACAACAGACGCTAAGTTGCGGGAAACAAAAACAGGTATGTTTTGCTTCGTGTTTGGGCAAAGTTTGCCGAAGGGCTTTTTTCCACACTGTGTCACTTTATTTGATTAATCATTGTATCAGACTATTGAGTCCGCTCGAGTAAAAGCGAAATAGGGAAAAGTTGCAATGATACCGATGAAGAGGTAGGACACATATTTTCTGCACATGTTATTAATTTAAACCAGAACGGTCAATATGCAGTCCATCTTCCATTATACCTTCTCGATGTATTATTAGCCAAATGATTAGTTGAATTCAATGTAGTGATACAGCATGCAAACAGGGTCTTAGGCCCACCGAATCCGCGACTACGAGCTATCACCTCGTTCACATTTATTCTAAGCGATCATAACTTCGCAACCACTCCTTACATATTAGGGGACATTTACGCAGGCCAAGTATCATGCAAACTCTTTGGGTCGTATGCGTAACTAGGAGAACGTGCAAAATTCAAATAGACAAGGCCCGAGCTCAGAGTCCAACTCGTATCGCGGACTCTGTGAGGCAGCAGCTCGACTCGTTGCATCACTCTGCCACAGAGGGAAAATAAATTATCCCTAAATTCAAGAAAATGAGAGGAGGTTATTTTATACATTCATTATGCCTAGCCAATATGAAAGAGTTGGCTTCCATGCCACACAGTTATGCACGGTATGCCGGAATGTTTCGTGAACAGTTTGGAGTTAATATAGAGGGCTCCACCCAGAGCGAATGAAAGCCTTTTTGTTGAGGGTTATGAAAGTGTTAATGTCGTATGACGATGAAAAAAAATACCGGATAATATTCTATCGTGTATTCCGGGAAGAAAGATGGATTTTTGAGAAGAAATCCCACTTTAATAACTATTGATTTTTTAAAATTTTAATTTTAGCCGTCCAAGAAATTCTGTAATTAAATAAGTTAACCCGATACAATACTTTCGACGTGCAATTCAACATACAATGCTGCGAAAATTAAAGTACTTTACCAAAGGGACACGCGAATATCATTCTCTCCCGATATCGGTTCAAATTTGGAATTAATAATGTTCACACATCATGCACAACTACAAACTATTATTTAGTACAATGCTGTTTATCCTGCCAACCCACATAAAGCGTCAGCGTTCAAACTACGCCCAGCACAATGATATACCGCAGTTCTAAGTCGGGCAAGTCATGACTGAATACTATGGAAAAAATGATTACAACTATTGTTTAATATTTATTTTTAGAATTGGAGCGAATAGAAGAAATTCGCAAAGATGTCGGTAAGATATGTTATGAATTGTTTTTGGAGGTGGGTGGGAGAATGGAACCAAACATATAATTTTGAGAATATATGATGCACAATTTTGACTCCAGGCAATCAAGTATGACAGGTGACGTCCGCTGCTGACACGTCAAATTTACCTTAAATCAGGTTGCATAAACCACCACAGCATTTACCCTACATTAGACCTAGCGAAAATAAATTTTGCCACTGTTGAAAGTTGAAAGTTGAAAGTGAGTAAGACCAACAAGGCTATATATAAGTTTGATTGGTGATCTGCTGGTACTAGCCGGCTTATAACACAACTCTCACTGCAAACGTATCGTTAAACTCAAGTAATGCAATGTACTTTCTCCATTTTGATACCGTAGAATTTTTTTCTAAGTATTTTGTAAAATATTTCCACGACATTTTGCGAATAATACGTCATATTTTCATAATGAAGTCATAAGTGATAATGCTGTCATCGATTATTCCATAAACGGACCGATTCCTATTGGAGAAATCCCTGAGTGTATCTTTCACAGTTGTCCGGTGAGCGCATTTAATTTGTATCGACAAGGCTCTCAAATTACAGAAAGATTAGGCGATGGAACTGTTAAATAAAACTGCAAGAAGGACACAGAGGAAGGTAATGGAAGCTCTCTGGAACTGCCATGAAAAACCTTTGTTAAACAGTTTTGTAAGAAGCCTTTCTGAAAATACACCGAATGAAACGATTACATTTGGAGAGAGTTGCTCCCGGAAATTCCCGAACATAATTGTGGGAGTACACGGTTTTCTGCAGGATATTGTGCAAAGCACAACAAATTGGTGCACTTCGGAGATTTATAAACTTAAAGCTAACGAAAACGTGATAAATATATCTAATTTCAATGTGAAATGAAAAAATGACCAATGAACAAAATTACATTAGTAATGACGGCTGCCAACTAGTTTAAATTCACGGGATGTTGATGACTTTTTAGTTTTGAATCATTAGCCTACCGTTTATCCATCGGCAATACTCTCAATCGGGTGATTTCATTTCTGCATTGAGTGCTTGAACTTTTCACGTGTTTACATATGACCCTACGTGCTGAAAAAAAGGTTGAAACTCTTTGCATGTTACTCCAGCAAGCTAAATTGCAGCAATATAATTTTTTCCGATTGTCATAACCTTTCACGAGCAGATATCTGTTGTATCGCCATTTCGATGGCAATAATCTTTGCAAGTCCCAATCGAGCCCTGTCCAACAACGTCGATGTTTACAGCAGCGCTTCACAGCCATCCACAAACGATAAACGTGAATAACTCCGTAGATTACAAATATGAACGGTAACATTTACTTCATTACTACAGTGCAGAAATATCCTGCGTGTCCCGCGAAAATAAATTACATTCATAATGGTAACCACATTACATGTCTTTCGTCGTCATTATTAAACATTTGCCACTGCAACTGTTATTTTCAACTTCATGACTTGAAAAATAGAATGACAAATATGTATAATGATGGTCTGTACATAATAAATATGTATTCTATATTTCCATTTGACTTATCTTCTCCCAATGAATCTAAAAGCAGTGTAAACATTTCTAAACCATATTTCGCGATGTTCTGCTTCTCTGCTCATTGCACTCGTTTATCTCACAACAACTCTCGCAAAATCACAATTTTTTTTCTAATTATCGGTGTACACTTCCATAGAAAGAGCAGAACTAGATTGTTTATTCACGAAATTCATTCTGCCATCATTCATTCCGTTTTATCATTTCGCTAACCGTGTGTTAAAAGCAGACACGTTGAACGGAAAGTTTATGTATTCTTACAATATGTTGATGTTTGTTCATTTTTCCGCAGAGAAACTTTTAAAACTAAAGGATGAAGGTATGAGAGCATGCATTGTGGAAGTAAACTGGATATTTACTTTCTTTTGTGAACATCCGAAATGAATCCTACAAATTCATTTTGTACTCCTCATTTGATTCATTTTACCAATTCTATTGAAAGCAATTTGTTTTATGAAAGAGACGTATCGTAAATTTAGTGCAAGTATTCTACCCGTCTTTTACACCATGCAATACACTTGAAAGCTAAGTGCGATTTATTCGTGGGTGGCGAATATAGCAATGAAAAAAATAACAAATTATTTTACCCGTGTAGTGACTTGAAAGGTTTTACATGTGGTGATTGGAGAGCAGGTTTTACTGTTCTCTGGAAACACGATCGTAATCACTTCTCAGGGAGGTCCTTCAAGTGGCCAATCGAATCATCGTTCAATTGAATCTATGGGTGAAAATAGACTTTATCTTGCGTATTTTCTCGGATTGAATTAGTTCTTTGTCATACTTGTGGCGTTGTTTCGTTGGGGAGCAGCAAATCCACGACAAATCACAATTCACAATTTGTAAAAAGCGAAATTGGCAGGTTCGGGATTAGATTTATATTAGCCACGTATGTAGAGGTACAGTGTAAAGCTTTGTTTTGCATGCTGTCCAATTAGACCAGATACTACTACACATAAATATAATCGTCAAACTAAAGCACAATAGATAGAGCAAAGGGAACATACAGCATGCATAATACAGTTCTCAACATATTGGCGCTTCAGTTCCACGGATAAAGTCCAATGCCCGCAATGGGGTAGACATTCATTGTACCGTACTCTGACTTATGTAAGGGCTGTACGGAGGCCAGATAACAGCGAGGAAGTAGATGTTTCTGAAGCTGGAGGAGCGCTTTTTCACGGTTTCATTACATCTGCCGAACGGAAGAAGGAAGAAGAAGGAATGACCATGGAATGGTTCAACTGTCTCGTTTGGTTGACTTATTTTCCGAGGCAGCTTGAAGTGTATATGAAGTCAATGTGGAGATTCTGGTCTGTTTGATAGACTGGGATGCATCTACAAATCAGCAATTTATTGCGATTTGGGGGTGATTTGTTCCCTAACGCAGCTGTGAAGAAACCCGGCAGTATGTTCCATCTGCAGAAGTTTGATAGTCATTAGAGACCTGCCGAATTTCCTCAGAGTAGATGTATTAGTGTGCCTTATTTCCTTGTCGCACCATTGTGGTTGGCCCACGACAGATTTCCTGCCGTTGGTATACTAATGCCAAGGAACTCAAAGCTCTCGACTATGTCCATGTAAGCGCTATAGATGCTTATTGGGACATCTGCTCCACCATGTTTCCTGCAGGCGTTGCTGATTCCTAGCTCCTGCAGTTTGGAGATGAGTGTGGAGATGAATTTAGATGCGATCGTGGTGTTTAAGGCAGAGATGTGTTCGATAAACCGGAGTCTAACGTTGGAATCTTTGTTGCCTAGATGTTTCAGAGATTAGTTTAAAAAATATCACCGAAATCCTAAAGCCTTTGAGTGCCTTAGCTGACATTTCAGAAAATGCTATATTCATGCCATAAAACAATCAAAACTTAGGGCGGCAATATTGTTTTTTGAGAGAAACTGCAATGTACCACTTAACTCAAAACGTTGAGAATAAAATGCCGCTGACAGTTCTCCACCCCTTACAAAAGAGAGTTTTGGTTGGACGTTTAATCAAACTACAATGTAATTCATACGCCCCTTCTTCTGGCTAAAACGTATTCGAAGTAATGTGGTTTGTCCATCAGAATGTCCAGATCTATCGAGCTAATAATGTTTACAACGAAAATACAGCTATTTTGTATGTTGGATTCTGTTTTGGGGAGAGTGAGAGAGAGAAAGAGAGAGAGAGAGAGAGAGTGAGCGATGGTTCGTAATTACTTTGTTATTTGTTATGTTTCCTCAGAAATCGAATATCTTCGCAAACAAGCGGGTAATATAAATCAGATGATTTGCTTCTGGATTTCTGGTTACGTGCAATGTTTCTCTGACAACAATAAATGTTGTCGAGCCATTTGAAAAGTAAAATGAACTTTTCTTGATCAACTGTCAAGAGACAGACATACTGAATTGGCCCATCGATCCGGATCTGAGTGAAATACAAACAAATCGCTCCGCCTGTTCATCCCTTACAACTTATTCTCCTTTATATTCTCATCATCTGCCGCGCACCGTCGCATTTTACCACTTTACTGCGTACAATTAATAACAATCAGTTAAGTTACGAACACATCTCTGAGGTAAAGGAAGAATGGATTAGTATGCTGGGCTTATAATGTTCGCAAAACTCTAATGAGTACTAGAATAACTGAGTCCGCGTAAATTTCATTTTATTACACTAAGTCCTCATGATTCGCGACGTTCAGAGGACTCGGACTGCCCGCGGATAACAAAAAGCGGAGGCTTTTAAGGCCACTGACAATTACACGAGGATGAGACGGCGTGCAGCGATGAACTTCTCCCTTTTCCAGTAGTGTGAAATAATTCCAGAAATAATCCCTGAAGCAATTCCAAAATCATAAAATTTTCCATTTATTACATACGACTTTCCATGGTTAGAAATATTGCAATATTGGCGGCACAACAAAAAAATAGGCAGATTTTTACCCGAGCATTTCACTAGGTGCAAATCACGTAATTTCAGGAAAACTCTCCACTGGATGTACCAAATCCACATACCCACCCGTTTACACCATTTCAAAGGTTCAAAGGGTCAAAGGAATTTTATTGTCACGTGTACCAATTAAGATACAGTGAAACTCGATTTACCATATAGTCATACTGAAAAAAAGCAACAAGACACATGACTACATAAAAGTTAACATAAACATCCACCACGGCGGATTCCCTACATTCCTCACTGTGATGGAAGGCTGAAAAGTCTAATCATCTCCACTCTTTATGTGATCAGAATGTTTGTCTTGTGGATGCATCTGACGCCCTAAAATGTTTAAGAATTGTATTCTGGTCTTCAGCAATAGTTCGTCCCACTACATCCACGATCGAAAAAGGTAAGAAAAGCACTTGAAATTACTGGACATGTTTCGAAGCTGGCTAAGATGCTTACGGCCCCGCATAGACGATAGCCCATCAGTGGATAATTATGCGTCGATTATAGATTCTGCTCTATTGTATGATATTACAAATCACGAATTAATGCAACATACAAAGAGTGATTGCAAACAATTTAAGCATTGGCAATGATCTGTTACTTTACGTGCTCTACATAAGCATAATTTTTGGGGGGTTTCAAAATCAGTCACGCTGCTACTTTCTCCCTGGGAAGTATATGTTTTAAACAGTTAGATACTGTACACGTAATAACTTGAAACTAGTTATGATTATGTTACATATCTGTTTTCAAATTTCGATACGAAAACTAACAGACGAAATAGGTGACCCTTGCAACCGTGTTTTGCTTTAATCATTATTGGCATTAAAGAATGCAAATTCGATCAAACAGTGCGATATCACGTGATAAATATTCAAAATGTTGTAATACTTATGTAACAAGCCGCTATAAGTACCGATGCTTGTTCGATGTACTTGTGCTTTAAAATCTGTAAACAAAATTGATGGATTGATCTCAGAAATAAAATAAACCATGATCTCTGATAGACAGAGATGTTGCTTATTTTTAACATCTGACTTCTAACAAGAACGTTCACATTAGAGAATAAAATGTAGTAAGATATGCACGACAAGGACAGGTGCTATTCAATTCGATCAAGAGCTGTTGTTACCAGGACATTCCCCCGACATCTCTTGTTTCCCTTTCCCACGACTTTCAGCCAGAAGAAGGGTCTCGAGCGGAAATGTCACCCATTCCTTCTCTTCCGGTGTGCTGCCTGTCCCGATGAGTTACTCCAGCATTTTGAGACTATCTACGAATTTAATAGATGTATGTTATTCCCAATGGAATGAACGAGGCCGAGGAATAACATTATGGGCGTTTATAAAATCATAAAGGGCATGGGTAGAGTGGATAGGTCAGATAGAGTTCATTTTACTTCCGGGGCCGGGAACGCTAGAACTAGAAGGAACATGTATAAGGTGGGAGGGACGATATTTAGCAGATATCTGTGCGGTAGGAGTTTCACGGACAATGTTGCGATTATCTATAAAGACCTATTGTGTGAGACTAGTGAGGGATGAATTTACAATACTTAACGGCATTTTCATTATGTATAGAGGAAATACGTATAGGACAAACACCGACTGAAAACAATAGATAGATATCACGGTCGTTATAGGCGATAACGTCGAAAAATCCCCTAATTGTGCACCATGATTCTACGATTTCTGGCATATTTCTGATAGTAATTTCCATAACATTTACTCCCTTCAATGCCAGGATATACTTACGTAACAAACATTTAGTCATTTATATCGAGAACTATTCATTCAAAAATGTTCAGGATTCTTTCAACGAATAAGTATGTTTCTGGAGGCTTTCATTATAAGCGGACACTAATTGTTTGTATGGTCCAACTACTTGTATTGATTAAGTTCACATTTGGCTAATTGCTTCTGCAAGGATAATTCAATGTCCGATTGTGTGGACCTGTTCTCTCCCCTGCCAACTACGGTATTAACTGGAGGTATCTAATAGTTGAAGGAATACGTAGGAAGGACGTAAATTAAAGTAGTAAAATTATTACAAAATCTTGCAATATTTATGTGCATTTATTTCCAATACAACGAAATAGATCCAAAATATTGCGCTATCTATAAGGGAAAAAATAACTGATTAACTGTCCTCGTCTTTTCAATCACAGTTGTTGGTCTTATTGAATTTAACATATCCTCGTTACATATAGAATGGTTTTACAATGCTCATGAACAAAAACAATTCGATGAAGTTCACAATCCTTGTAGGCGCATTTCCTTGTTGACTTAAAGGAACTGCATTGCTCAATTGAGAAAAGAAGAAGACTAGTAAGATGCATCCATTTATATAATCCAGAAATGTAGCACTGGCAACCAGATTTTGGGTGCTGTGTCCTACAAATGGACAGAATTCAGAGAAAGTTTGTTGGGTTCTTGATGTTTCCTCCTCCTCAACTGGCCGCAAGTAACTGGTATGAGAACTTTTTGAGAACTTGTCAACATCTCTTTGAAAACGTGGTGTTTCGAAGAATATCCATGCAGGGTAGTGGGAAGTTCGCAATTTCAACAACTGACGTCACTTTGCGAATATTTGGGAAGATGTAAACCAATAGCTTTCTTTGGTTTATTGTTTGTGAAAAATGAACTATTGTCTCACTGCAAGGGCACTGTTCATTCAAAACATTAACCACCTTACAAAATAGTTAAGCTGAAAGTAGCAAATAATAATATGAAACTGTAAACGACTTTACAGACACAGGTCTGGAGTTTAAATAATCTTTAATCATGAGGTATAGGAGAGCAGTACAGTAGGTTGTTAGTTCATCGCTTCTACTAGTATAACTACGTAATGTAGGACATGGGTGTTAATATAAAGTGTACAGTAAGGTGGAGTTAGTGCTGCTACATTACTGTGATTGGTTCACATGCAATAACAAACCTACAGAAACTATGATATATTTCCCAAACAGATAGACTACTGAGGCAAAAAGATGACGGTAAGTATGTGACCTTATTTTACTTGCTACCAGCAAGATTTTGTTTTATCGTAAACCCGTAAAATGGTTCCTTTTCAGAGACCCATTTGCTGCTGATTTTCAGATGAATTGTTACGATCTTTTATTCTCTATTCTTATGGATTTTTCATGCTCAAATACTGTGCACCAGTCCCCTCGAAATATATTTCGTCTATACGTTTTCGTTGTTATGGTAACACATTCACTTAGTACGTGAAGAATAGTCCAGTAGAGTTATAACACTGGCAGCTACCTAACTGCGCAAAAATAGTATTTTCCTTCCCTGAAGAAAAATAATTTACTTCCGCTACATATTGACATGTCGAACTGCTGTCAATCATCCGCAAAGTGAGGAAAGTTGCCATGAACAAAGTTTTAAATATAAAGATACTTTTATCATTGGCGAACTATGTTTCGGCATGAACATTCAAATCTAATCCCTCGTCAAGGCCTTTAATTAAACAAAACTCAATTCACTGAATGCCACCAAGCGAAGGCTGTTGTTATCATGTGAGCGAATGGCCGAGTGCGACAAAACGCATCTCTGGTGAAAGTGCATTCAAATGGCATTCAGGTGCAAGGAATGAATGGGCAGAAATAATATAATCTTGGAATCGGTGACCATTTATCTCAGCCCCAGAGATTTACTGAAATAGATTTTCACCCCATTGCCAAACTACCCTTCAGACTTGTGGGTTAGAATCTGATGTTGTACCAGATTTCACCTGAATTTGGTCGCATCTCAAATATTTGAGGCCACCATTATGTTGGTGTTTTCTTCCTGGGAAATGCATACTGCAATGGTGGCAGCATTGCGAACCGGGTACCTACTTGGTCCATCTGGTTTGGGAATCTGTCCAACTTGGGTGTCCTTGTTCATCAGTCACTGCAAGTAAGCATGCAGGTAGAGCAGGCAGAGACGAAAGTAAATGGCATGTTGGCCTTCATGACATGCGTTGAATATAGGAGCAAAGAGGTTATTCTGCAGTTGTAAAGGCCCTAGTTAAACCACACCTGGAGTATTGTGTGCAATTTTTGTATGAAGTATGAATAACACTGTCGTTTAACACAAAGTCGTATATTCAGATAATATACAGACACCATGGCGTTGGCCTCCATAAGGATCAACATCAAGGATCAAAATGAGTCTTAACTAATTGCGTACCATCAGATGGCATAGGGAAAACCCGGCATGTATCGTGGATCGGGTCAGCAATAACAAAACCAGACATAGATCAAATCAGCAATAGTGATTGATCTACATCTACCTTCTTGGGTTTTTGCCCCATAAGCTAAATACTAAGAATGCAAAAACATAATTTATATGGATGTAAAAATAACTACAAACTACAGCGAAGCGGCGGAGGATGAAATCTAGAGTACGAGTAAGTAATGTCAGTTAGAGTCCAAAGATCGCATCGAGACATAGTCCTTGCATCTGGGATTCGGCTTGCAGACCCGTCCCGCACTTGCCCGGTACGGTCCCCCAGTTGTGCTCTTTACAGGTGATGCCACCACAGGCATAACAGTCGCAGGGAGTTTCTTCACAGGCGACGATTTTACCAGCACAGGTTAATGGAGGATTATTCGACAGGCCTTAAACGAGATTTTACCATCGGCACCGGGCCCATTGGCGGTTCTTTCACTGGTGTAGAAACAAACTCCTGATCCTAGAATTGTTCATGGTCTGCCGTTACATTTCCATATTTAAAAAAATCATTACCATCTTTTGTCCACAACACGTCATCTGGGTTGTCCATAAAATCGGACAGGACTCGCTGCGATGGCACCGGTTCATTCACCGGTAGGATATGTTTCCGGTTCTGTCCGTAAAGACCACCTTCCGACTGAACCGAATCTTGGCTCTGCGCATATCTCCTTGACCATGCCCATGCGATCGAACCCCTGCTGGTTCTGCAGCCGGACAGTCTGTCTCTCTGTTAAGGATTTGTGTGGACCACTGAATCGATTATAGCAAGCCTTTTGAGTTAGCCTTTTACGGTGCCTGAACGACCTGAGGCTCATCAGACCCGGCTCTGCTGGACTTTCCTAGGACATCTTTTGTACGGCGGACAGCGTGTTCTGTCTGTCCATTCAATTGACGATATTCAGGACTACTAGTGATATGCTTAATGTCCCATTCTGTCTTTAAATCGCTGGCTCGTGAGTTGTCCAGCATTGACGGATATAACGATCATTGGCGTCCCATGAACCGAGACGTGTGTCCTTAGTTTTAGGATGACTGCGGCCGCAGACGTAGAGCGAAGCAAATGAATTTCGTACCACCCCGGATTAAGAGTCTACCAGGACCAGGTATTGATAACCGTGCCAGTCAAAGATGTCGGTAGTCACTAGGGACGGAGTTAGGTCAGGCGCAGGGTGTAGCAGAAGTGGCGTTTTGCTGGTGTGGCGTCATGCTGTTGCATATAGCGCAAGACTGCACCCTCTGGCGTATATTGGCCGTCATTGCAGACCAGAAAAACATACTCTTTGCCCGTTGAACGGTGGCCTCTGAACCGGGATGTCCCCTGTGTACGCCGTCAACGTAAGCCTGTTGGAGTGATGCCGGGATCGCTACCTTGTGTCCCTTCTTGATGACTCCATCTTCAATTGCGAGTTCGTGTCTGACGGGAGAGTAGGGCTGAACAGCAGCTGGAAGCATGTGCTGCTTGCTAGGCCATCCGTGATTGATGATCGAGCCGAGCGTTTGCAGAGTGGCTTCCTCTGCCGTGCGAACCACCAATGTATCCAGACAAAATGGAAGAATGTAATTGACCGTCTTGACATCAAAAGTGTCCTTTCAATAGCGTGCTGGTCATTGGTCTTCCTGGGGGCTCGAGACAGAGTTTCAGCCAGGTACATGAGCTTGCCACGTTTGTAAACGAAAGTGATGTCATACATTGGAGCTTTAGCATCAATCTTTGCAGTCTTGCCGGAGCAGCATGTATAGGCTTGTTTAAAGCAGGGACCAAATGCTGATCGTCTGTTTCTATGTTCAAAGGTTTCCAAAAGATGTAGTAGTTACATTTGTCACACGCAAAGCAGACCGCCAGCAATTCCTTCTCGATCTGAGCATATCTTGTCTCCGTGTCCGTCATTGTTCTGAAAGCGTATGCAATAGGCTTTTCGCCCTGCAGGCGCGCCACGCCGAAGCCGTACTGAGAAACGTCGTAGTTAAGTGTAACAGGCTGATTGACATCGAAATATTCCAGGGTAGGAGAGACGACATCTGTTGTTTGAGTGTGTCACAAACACTTTGTTGCTGTTCATGCCACGTCCAGGCAGCGCCTTTGTGAGTTAGATGCCGCAGGGGCGCCGAGAGCTCACTGAAATTGCGAATTAATTTCCCAAGGTATTTAACAATGCCCAGAAATCTCTGCAGGCTGGTGACATCAGTTGGTGCTTTCATCTCGCTGATGGCGGCCATCTTGGAAGGCTGTCACCTGATTGATACGAAATTTACACTTGTGAGGATTGAGTTTCAAGTGTACCTCTCTGGCACGATCGAGCACCTTCTTCAAGTTGTCATCATCTTCCTTCATGTCTCTGCCCGCAACGATAATGTCATCGACGATGATCGCGCACGGGTATCTGTCGAAGACCTGTTCCATAGAGTATTGAAACACCGCGCTGGCCGAATTGATACCGAATGGCATCCGAGGGAACCTGTAGCGGCCGAAAAAAGTGCTGAAGATGGTGAGCCTAGACGATGCGTTGTAGACAATAGACTATAGACAATAGGTGCAGGAGTAGGCCATTCGGCCCTTCGAGCCAGCACCGCCATTCAATTTGATCATGGCTGATCATCCCCATGACTTCTCCCCATGCCCCTGACTGCGCTATCATGAAGAGCGTTATCTAGCTCTCTCTTGAAAGTATCCAGGCAACCGCCCTCTGAAGCAGAGAATTCAACAGACTCACAGCTTTCTGTGAGAAAAAGTGTTTCCTCATCCTCGTTCTAAATTGCTTACCCCTTATTCTTAAACTATGGCCCCTGGTTCTGAATTCCCCCAACATTGGGGGAATTCAGAACCAGCGTCGGGGGAATGTCATGCCTCTAGCGTGTCCAAACCCTAAATAACCTTATATGTTTCAATGAGATACCCTCTCATCCTTCTAAACTCCAGAGTATACGAGCCCAGCCGCTCCATTCTCCCAGCATATGACAGTCCCGCCATCCCGGGAATTAACCTTGTAAACCTACGCTGCATTCCCTCAATAGCAATAATGTTCTTCCTCAAATTAGGGACCCAATCTGCACACAATATTTGAGATGCGGTCTCACTAGAGTCCTATACAACTGCAGAAGGACTTCTTTTCTCCAATACGCAACTCTTCTTGTTATAAAGGCCAACATGCTATTCGCTTTCTTCACAGCCTGCTGTACCTGCATGCTTACTGATTGACTGATGAAGAAGGACGCCCAGATCCCTTTGTACTTCCGCATTTCCCAAGTTGATACCATTTAGATAGTATCTGCCTTCCTGTTTCTGTTACCAATGTGGATAACCTCACATTTATCCGCATTAAGCTGCATGTGCCATGCATCTGCCCACTCACCCAACCTGTCCAAGTCACCCTGCAGTCTCATAGCACCCTACTTGCAGTTCACACTGTCACCCAGCTTTATGTCATCTGCAAATTTCCTAATGTTACTTTGAATCCCTTCATCTAAATCATTGATGTATATAGTAAATAGCTGCGGTTCCAGCATCGATCCTTGTGGTACCCTACAAGTTACTGCCTGCCATTCTCAAAGTGACCCGCTAATCCATACTCTTTGCTTCCTGTATGCCAACCAATTTTCTATCCGTCAGCACTCTACACCCAATAGCATGTGCCCTAATTTTGCCCTCTAATCTCCTATGTGGGACATGATCAAATGCTTTCTGGAAGTCCAGGTACACTACATCCACTTGCTCTCCCTTTTCCATTTTCCTAGTTACATCCTCAGAAATGTACAGAAGCTTAGTCAAGCATGGTTCCCCTTCGTAAATCCATGCTGACTCGGACCTATCCTATTACTGCTATCCAAATCTGCCGCTATTTCATATTTTATAATTGACTGAAGCATCTTCCCCACCACCGATGTCAGGCTAACTGGTATATAATACCCTGTTTTCTCTCTCCCGCCTTTCTTAAAAAGTGGGATAATATTAGTTACCCTCCAATCAACAGGAACTGATCCTGAATCTATAGAACATTGGAAAAGTATCACCACTGCGTCCACGATTTCCAGAGCCACTTCCTTAAATACCCTGGGATGCGGACCATCAGGCCCTGGGGTTTATCAGCCTTCAGTCCCATCAGTCTACCCAACACAATTTCCTGCCTAATGTGCATTTCCTTCAGTTCCTCCATCATCCCAGATCCTCTGGCCACTAGCATATCAGGAAGATTGTCTGTGTCCTCTGTAGTGAAGACGGATTCAATGTACCTGTTCAACTCATTTGCCATTTCATTGTTCCCCATATTAAATTCGCCTTTTTCAGTCTTCATGGGTCCAACTTTGGTCTTAACTATTTTCCTCTTTCCGTACCTAAAGAAGCTTTTACTATCTTCCTTTATATTCTGGGCTAGCTTACTTTCGAACCCCATCTTATCTCCCCTATTGCCTTTCTAGTTATGTTCTTTTGCTCTTTAAACATTACCCAATCCTCTTTATCCCTGCTCATCTTTGTTATCTTGCACTTTTTTGTATACTGTCCCTGACGTCCCTAGTCAGCCACGGTTATCCCTTACTCTCCTTGGGATCTTTCTTCCTCTTTCGAATATACTGATTTGATCCTGCACCTTCTGTATTACTCCCACAAATGCCTGCTATTGTTGTTCCACTGTCATCCCTGCGAAGGTATCTTTCCAGTCAACTGTGGCAGCACCTCCCTCATGGCTCCATAGTCCCATTTATTCAACTGTAACACCGACACCTCCGATTTACCATTCTCCTCTCCAATTGTAGATTAAACTTGACCATATTATGGTCACTAACTCCTAATGGCTCCTTCACCTCGTTCCTTTATCAAATCCGGTTGCCCAGAGCAATTTGCCAGAAAGAGCTCTTGGCCTCTAACACAGAGAAAACTGTCACCTTTCCCATGTGAGCAGCTACTTCCTCTCCGGTACGCATGGGGTGATATTGCTTTTTGAGTGCGGTGTTCAGGTCCCTGGGATTGATACATACGCGCATCTCCTGTTTGTTCTTCTTGATGGCAGCTAACCTTGAGGCACCCAGTCAGTGGGTTCCGAAACAGGTATGATGACTCCCTGTGCTTCCATTCTGTTTTGTTCGGCTTTGACCAGGTCCCGCTTGCCAATCAGAATGCGGTTAGCAGGACGAACCACGGGTCTTACATCTGGGTCAAGAGTCATATAATATGATATCGGTAGCTTACCAATAACCTCGGTAGGATCGTGGTAGCCTGTGAGAATACGCTGTGCTAAATCAGGAACTGGAGTCAGTTGATGAACAACCTTGCTGAACAAAACTAGTCCCATATCTGTGCAGGCATCAGCACCCAAGAGCTGCACCATTTGCCAGACACAATAGACAATAGGTGCAGGGGTAGGCCATTCGGCCCTCCGAGCCTTCGACGACGTAGAACTGCAACTTGTATGATTTTTCCCCTGGATGGCACTGCAGCTTTACCATTCCGAAAGGGTTAACTTCACTGCCCCGTGCGCTAGGAGGGTGAGGTTACATGCTTTTCATTGCTCACCATTCTGAATGCGAGTGAATTCCGTTTAAGACTTAACATTGCTTTTGTCTCCAGTGTATATTTTCATCCCAGTTACGATATTGTTTACCTTCACTGTGGCCATGGGTTCGCTGTTCCGTACATTTCTCCCCTCAATGGAATGTGTTTACAGCATCATGCCGTAGACCTTGGCCATTTCATCCGTACTGTTATCATATGTATCAGACAAAGACTCTGAATGTAGCAGATGTACACATTGTTTTGCCTCTTTGCTGAGACCGCATGGTCGAGATCTACAGCGTTTCCAGAAATGATTGCGTGTTGTGCGGCCGAGGCAGATTTGGCCAAAAGCATGAAATTTCTCCCTCTTTGCAACATGAGCACCTCCACAATTAGTGCACACGGTAATAATTCGTGTCACAGGCTTATCAAGCTGTGTTTTCATTGCTATCCCAGGCTTCTGCAGTCTTGGAAACGCAGCCTGGACAGTATCAATTCCCGAAGTGGAATGCTGTGCCTCTGTCAGCGTTCTGGCGTTACGAATAATTAACTCATAATTCTCGCAAATGGAGACAGCCTTGTCCAAAGTTAAGCTAGGGTCGCGGTAAGCCCGTGTCCTGACCTAATTAGCGACCTCTGACGGCCTTAAACGTTAAAATCAAAGTCGCGGTAATCTACGACCTACCACGACTGTGTCTAAGACCTCCTACGACCATGTTGATGACTATGCGTGTGAATGTGTGTGAATGTGTGTGCATGTGTGTGAATGTGTGTGAGTGATTGGTGGTGGTCGGAGGGGCCGTAGTGGCAAATTAGCAGCCACGCTTCCGTCAGTCTGCCCAAGGCAGCTGTGGCTACAGAAGTAGCTTACCACCACCGAGTGTGACTGAGGAGTGAATGAATAATGAGATGTAAAGCGCCTTGAGTATTAGAAAGGCGCAATATAAATCCCATCCATTATTATTATTATTATTATTATTATTATGCTGAAGACCTCCCACGAATATGAAGGAAGCCTCCTACGACTATGAAGAAGAACTCCTTCGACCTTCGACTATGTTGAAGACTGGCATCGACCATGTACGTTTTACGGGTGTTTGCAGTAGCCCTTTTGCTTCAGCATCCTTTAAAGGAAGGCAGAAGGGGAAGAGCAATGGTGAAGAGGAGGCACAAGAAGAGGTCTCAATTGGTGAATGGAGATGATGTGATGGACTGCCCCAGTACACCAGATGAATGGAAGAGAGTGGCGCTGGGCTTTGACAAAAGATGGAACTTTAAGCACACATGTGGGACAGTGGATCGTAAGCATGCCATTCTTGTCCCTGTCCCTGTACTCCTTATTTTCCTTTTCGTACAGGATGGAATTGTGCTGGAACCATTCCTCAAGGTCCCCCTCCTGCTGCCTCGTGAAGGTGTAGGGCATAACCTTCCTCCAGCCGTACCTCACCACCAATGGGGCATCTGCCTCTGATGCTGTGTCAGACACAGGAGAAAGGGCTGCTTTGCTGCCTTCTAATGAGGCAGTGAAGGTTGGGGTGGTGGTGGGGACATATACTACCAACCTGGACTCCTCCTCCAGGGATCTCTCATGCAGGGTTACCTCCTACTGCACTCCACCTCTTGGGTGGGCAACACCTGCATGGCCGTTTTTTTAAGGGTTGTGCCCCCCCCCCCTGCGCTGCTTCCTTTATGGTGCCATCTCTAAAACACAAGTCTCCTCTCCAAAAAATCTCATGCTATGAATGAACATGTCTTGGAGTGACAGAGGTGACGTTCTGCTGTTTAAATAACCATTTTTTCTACTGACCTCTTTTTCACCCCGGAGCCATTACCCTCGACTGCCTCCTACCATCTACGACAACCTACGACTAGAATCACGACCTCCTACGGCCTCGTGGCGAGCATGCTGCGAGTATGAGTCAAGGGCAAATTCGCTTCTGTCGGTATCCTTGCATCTGCATATGTCTATCAATAAGTTCATGATACCCACCTTCGCCCACCACTAACATTGGAACACTTTCCAAGCACTAACCGTTGTCTGTGTAAAAGTTTGTTCCGCACATCTCCTTTAATTTCCTTTCCCATCTCAAACGTATACTCTCTCGCATGTACCATTATCAATCTGGGGAAGATAGACCTGACAGTCTTCCTTACCCATGCCTTTCATAAGATTTTATTCATCTTCAAGTTCACCCCTCAGCTTCAGACTTTCCTGCGTAACAATCCCATCTTTTTTTAACACCTTTTGATCAAATACACATTTATTACAGGGAGCGTTCGGCATAAACGTTTCAGTGCCTTCTCCAAAGCCTTCACTTCATTCTTGTAATGGGCCTATTAAAACTGCATATACATAGAGGGAGTAATCCCCAACCAAATTTATAATGTTGCTACTCTGAGGGAAATATGAAGAAATCTCTGTACATAAATGCTGTCAATGATACTGTAACTTAGTGCAGACTTTCACGTTACATTTGACCGCTCAAAGTGGAACAGCTCACACACTCGGATTAAACTACCTATTCAACTTCTCCTCGAATGCCTGTTTCAAACCGATATCCCACTGCATCCCTTGACCCCAGCTATTTACAATATATATTAATGATTTGGACGAGGGAATTGAATGCAATATCTCCAAGTTTGCGGGTGCCACGAAGCTGGGGGGCAGTGTTAGGTGTGAGGAGGGTGCTAGGAGGCTGCAAGATGAGTTGCATAGGCTGGGTGAGTGGGCAAATGCATGGCACATGCAGTATAATGTGGATAAATGCGAGGTTATCCACTTTGGTGGCAAAAACAGGAAAGTAGACTATAACCTGAATGGTGGCCGATTAGGAAAAGGGGTGATGCAACGAGACCTGGGTATCATGGTACACCAGCATTGAAAGTGGGCATGCAGGTGCAGCAGGCAGTGAAGAAAGTTAATGGCATGTTAGCATTCATAGCAAAAGGATTTGAGTATAGGAGCAGGGACGTTCTACTGCAGTTGTATAGGGTTTAGGTGAGACCACACCTGGTGTATTGCGTACAGTTTTGGTCTCCTAATCTGAGGAAGGACATTCTTGCCATAGAGTGAGTACAGAGAAGGTTCACCAAACTTATTCCTGGGATGTCAGGACTTTCATATGAGGAAAGACTGGATAGACTCGGCTTGTACTCGCTGGAATTTAGAAGATTGAGGGGGGGTCTTATAGAAACTTACAACATTCTTAATCTGTTGGACAGGCTAGATGCAGGAAGATTGTTCCCGATGTTGGGGAAGTCCAGAACCAGGGGTCACAGTTTAAGGATAATGGGGAAATCATTTAGGACTGAGATGAGAAAAACATTTTTTACACAGAGAGTGGCGAATCTCTGGAATTATCTGCCACAGAGTGTAGTTGAGGCCAGTTCATTGGCTATATTTAAGAGGGAGTTAGATGTGGCCCTTGTGGCTAAAGGATTCAGGGGGTATGGAGAGAAAGCAAGTACAGGATACTGAGTTGGATGATCAGCCATGATCATATTGAATGGCGATGCAGGCTCGAAGGCCCGAATAGCCTACTCCAGCAACTATTTCTATGTTTCTATGTTTCTATGACACCCGTCTTAACTATCCGCCGCTCCACCAATTGTTGTGCTGTCTGCATACCCTCAAATCAAACTTCCAAGTCGGTTGTATTCATACCACAAAAATACAGTAATCTCAACATTGATGGATGAAGAACTCCCCTGCCTAAAATGATACTAACTTTTACTTTACATTTTCTTTTCAGAAATACTTGAGTTAAAACGACTCCTTAAAGAAGCAGGTGAGAGCTTCACTTTAAACTATTATTTTCATAAATATCAGCTGTATTGTCACTTATTAGCTCCTACAGAAGACAATTGCTTCTTTCCTCCGAATGACTGTTATTCAATGAAAAAATAACAATGGTTATGTTTTAATCGTTTCCCTTAGATCGAAATATTTATCTACAATCTTGTTTGCCCGACCTTTCTCGACGTCAAACTATAATTGTAGTGACAGAAGCTGACAACGTATGTTAGCAGTTAGATATCAACAGATGGTAGCTGCTGACAACTTGACTCGGATGTGTGGCAGGTTGGCTTAGATACGCAACTGCTTTCATCGAAACATATAAACAGAGAAAATGGGTGGATTCTGACCTTCGAGCCAGCACCGCCATTCAATATGATTATGGTTTATCATCCAGAATCAGGACAATGTTCCTACTCTCTCCCCATATCCCTTGATTCCGTTAGCCCCAAGAGCTATAGCTAACTCTCCCTTTAATACATCCAGTGAATTGGCCTCCACTCCCTTCTGTGGCAGAGAATTCCAAAGATTCACAACCCGCTGGCTGAAATAAGTTTTTCCTCGTCTCAGTCCTGAAAATTCCTTCTCCTTATTCTTAAACTGTGACCCCTGTTTCTGGACTACCGAAACATGGGGAATATTTTTCCTTCGTCGAGCCTGTCCAATCCCTTAAGAATGTTATATGTTTCTGTCAGACCCCCGCTCATCCTTCTAAATTCCAGTGAATACAAGCCCAGCCGATCCATTCATTCATCATATGTCAGTCCCGCCATCCCGGGAATTGACCCAGTGAACCCACGCTGCACTCCCTCAATAGCAAGTCTGTCCTAAACTGCACACAATACTCCAGGTGGGGTCTCACCTGGGCCCTGTACAACATCAGCAGGTCCTTCTGGCTCCTGTACTCAAATCCTCTCGCAATGAATGCTAACATGCCATTAGCTTTCTTCAGTGCCGGCTGTCAGATGCTTACGGGCAGTTGTTTTGAAGCGATGGTTGAGTGGGGAAATTACAAGCTTTCGTGTTATTAAGTAAATGTAAAAGAATTAAGTGAAACACAATTGTGTTCGTAAATGATAACGTTAAAACTGCCAATTATGCAAACATTTGCGTTCATGTACTATTTCAATTAACTGAACGGTCAAAGGGAGAGAGGTAGAATTCTGTCACCAACACCAGACATTCTTGAGGCAGCGAAAATATTTAGGCTGTAGCGTCCCGCTTTACGTCTGACTCCCAGTAGAAAATTGTTAGGTTTGGCAAATTGAAGGAAGTGGCTGTTGTACATTACATAATTGTGGCCTGCATGGCAGTCTGGAGCCCGTCTTGATCAGTAAAACGGCGACATACAGGTTAATCGTCGCTCTACTCTCTCCTGTCATGTTGTTCTCTTTTTGGAACGAACAAAAGAAAAAGAAAAACAAACAGCCAATTCTTTGCAATTTTTGCCAGAAGGCTCCAATAAATGCCAAGTAATTGTGATCCTCGGTATTCAATGCGGTTCCGGAAATCTGCCAATAACAGACACCGATAATGTCACAATCAACAGGTAAAACGTGCATGAGAGCTCAGACATAAAATTAAGTTTTATTTGTGTCAGAATCTACTGCAGATATGTATTGACCGTTGCTATTATTTTTTTTAGAAGCGAAAGTCTGCATAACAGATGGTAAGCTAAATAATGTTTGAAAATGATTACCCCAAATTTTACATTTACCATAATGAGATAAATTAGATTAAGGTTCCGTGTTGAACTACTACTTCCAAGTTATAGGAGGCGAGATTGGGACTTATCTCTGAATTTCAACCAAAGGCTTTAAATTCTTGACAATCATTCAATATTCGAAACAACAGTTAAAATTACCTGAGATAATTTTAAAGCAGGTATGTTTAATAAAGTTGTTAGTATAACGATTCACCGCAATTATAAATGTATAATTTACGGCAAGCCACAAAGACGATGAATAGCATTTACAAACAAAATATTGTTTTGTTGCTCCATTCTAACCAGAAAAATGGGCAACCCAATTAAAAATACGGTCATCAATGCAAGACGTTGAAATTACAGGTACACAAAAATGCTGGAGAAACTCAGCGGGTGCAGCAGCATCTATGGAGCGAAGGAAATAGGTAACGTTTCGGGCCGAAACCCTTCTTCAGACTGATAGGGGGTGGGGAGAAGAAAGGAAAAAAGGAAAAGGAGGAGGAGGAGCCCGAGGGTGGGGGGAGGGGAGGAGACAACCAGATGGCTGATGAAGGGGAGGGGACAGCCAGGGCTAGCAGAATTGGGAGAATTCAACGTTCAGGCCACCAGGGTGTAGACTGCCCAGCGGAATATGAGGTGCATTTCCTCCAATTTACGGTGTTGCTCGCTGTGGCCATGGAGGAGACCCAGGACAGAGAGGTCAGATACGGAATGGGAGGGGGAGTTGAAGTGCTGAGCCACCGGGAGTTCAGGTTGGTTATTGCGGACCGACCGGAGGTGTTCGGCGAAACGATCGCCAAGCCTCCGCTTGGTCTCACCGATGTAGATCAGCTGGCATCTAGAGCAGCGAATGCAATAGATGAGGTTGGAGGAGATGCAGGTGAACCTCTGTCGCACCTGGAACGACTGCTTGGGTCCTGGAATGGAGTGGAGGGGGGAAGTGAAGGGACAAGTGTTGCATCTCTTGCGGTTGCAAGGGAAAGTACCAGGGGAGGGGGTGGTATGGGAGGGAAGGGAAGAATTGACAAGGGAGTTACGGAGGGAGCGGTCTTTGCGGAAGGCAGACATAGGGGGAGATGGGAAGATGTGGCGAGTGGTGGGGTCACGTTGGAGGTGGCGAAACTGACGGAGGATCACTTGTTGTATGTGACGGCTGGTGGGGTGAAAGGTGAGGACTAGGGGGACTCTGCCTTTGTTGTGAGTGGGGGGATGGGGAGAGAGAGCAGTGTTGCGGGGTATGGCAGAGACCCTGGTGCGAGCCTCATCTATGGTGGAGGAGGGGAACCCCCGTTCCCTGAAGAATGAGGACATTTCAGATGCCCTGGTGTGGAACGCCTCATCCTGGGAGCAGATGCGGCGTAGACGGAGGAATTGGGAGTGGGGGATGGAGTCCTTACAGGAAGCAGGGTGGGAAGAAGTGTAGTCCAGATAGCCATTTTCCAGCATCTGCAGTTCCTTCTTTAACACGTTGAAATTACAGGATGGGTTTGGCGTGGTATCCAGCAATGCATTTGAGTTCCGGTGTTGACATGGTTATTTGTGCTTGCAGCATTATTTGTTAGTTTGGAAGATTTGCCGCCAACGCAATCTTGTAAACATCACCATCCAGAAATGAATAGTTGATCTGTCATATGTGCTCCCTTGGTATGCAAAATGATACTGTGATAGTTTGCGACTAGCTGTTTACCACAAATTTACCCATTTACTCCCTTGTTGATGAATGTACAACTGTCGTGTTTATCTATGTATGGAGCTTTAATTATGTAGTGTTTAAATTATAGTGCAACTGAATAACTAATGCAAATCACCTACCTCATATGAATCACTATAGCACGTGGCATTAGCCAAAGAAATATAGCTAACAAATACGTAAACTTAATTTACAATGTTATCATAAAATTATTAGAGTCATACAGTGTGGAAACACGCCGTTCGGCCCAACTGGCGCACACCGGCCAACATGTCCTAGTTACTCTAGTCCCACCTGCCTGCCCTTGGTCCATATCGCAACAAACTTGTCCTATCCATGTACCTGTCTATCCTGTTTCTTAAACGATGGGATAGTCTCAGCCTCATCTACATCCTCTGGCAGCTTGTTCTACACACCCACCACCTTTTGTGTGAAAAAGGTACCGCTCAGATTCCTATTAAATCGTTTCCCCTTCAACTTAAACCCATGTCCTCTGGTGCTGGATTCTGTGCATCTACCCGTTCAATTCAAGTCATGATTTTGTACATCTCTATAAAAACACCCTCATCTTCCAGCGCTCCAAGGAATAGAGATCCAGCCTACTCAACCTCTCCCAAAAGCTCACACCCTACAGTCCTGGCAACATCCTCGTAAACCTTTCAAGCTTGACAATATGTGTTCAATAACATGGCGCCCAGAACTGAACACAATATTCTAAATGCGGTCTCACCAACGTCTTATACAACTGCAACACGACCTCCCAACTTCTATATTCAATACTCTGACTGATGAAGCCTATTGTGCCAAACCCCTTTTTGACCATCTTATCTACCTGCGATTCGACCTTCAAGGGACCGTGCACCTGCATTCCTGCATCACTCTGCTCCACAACACTCCCGAACGGCCAACCTTTGTATATCCTGCCCTTGATAGACTTCAGAAAATGCAACACTTCAACATTTTACTCTTTTTTAAATTGCAGAAGAACAGCAGAAACATAAAGACAAAGGTAATAAAAACAGTTTGTTTATATATTTTTCCTGCTGTCCTTATGAACATTACCCGCAAAATAGGCAGATAAATGTGAGCTCATTGTTTTCGTAAAATCTGTTTATCCATGTTTGGGTGTAAAACGTAATAAAGTTCTACTGAAATTTGACCAGGATTGGAATCCGACAACAGGGCGATTCGGTGCAATTCAGTGCAGAGCAGAAGTGATTAAAATTAGCCCTTTCAATTACACAACTATATTAATGACAGAAGTTACATCAGTGGTGGACGGCAGAAGGGTTCCGGCCCGAAACGTTTTGGATCCATGTGATCCGAGAATGCTTCCTGCAACATGTTGCGTATTTCCTTGGTAAATACACCTTCCTATATCACCAGCAGGATCAACTCTCCGCCATTTACTGTTACTTTATCATACCCACGCTGCTTTCTGATTTTTGCAAGCCACATTCCCTGATTGTTGCTCTCTTTATAATCGGAGCTGTTTTCCCCCTCTTACATTTTGCCTGAACCGACGCTACGAACAATTGTTCTGCAAGATTCTGCTACCAATTCTGGTTTAGTTACTGCCACGACGCCGTGATAATTCTGAGATGGTTAATATTAATTTTCACTGCTTCCCTTGTGTTTTTTTTTTTGCTTCGAATGCTGCATGTATTGAGATAACGACGCCCTGATTTTTGTATTTCCTGCAGTTAACAATGCACCAACTCCAATTGTAATTATGTTTGCATGATTGTATATTCTGTCACTTTCTTCAAGAATTTCCTTACGGAAATGTCCATTTCCGATGCTCCTAACATCGGAAAACTTCATTGATACCGCATATGGCAGACGCAACACAATGCACTAAAGTATAAAGCATAGGTACGCTGAGATCTTGTTATTAATAAACGGGTTTGAAATATGTATTACCTCAGCAGTAGAGGAGAAATATTGCATTGAAGTTCCGTAGTTGACACTCGTGTGCAGTGCACAATGCTACAGGGTAAGGTAAAGTTTATAGAATACCCTGCAATGTTGATCTAGTAGTTTAGAAGAAGGATGGGGGACCTCATTGAAACATACAGAATAGTGAAAGGCTTCGATAGACTGGATGAGGAGAGGATGTTTCCGCGAGTGGGTGTGTCTAGGACAAGAGGTCATAGCCTCAGAATTAAAGGACGTTCTTTCGTGAAGGAGATGAGGAGAAATTTATTTTGTCAGAGGATGGTGAATCTGTGGAATTATTTACCACAGAAGGCTAAGGATGCCAAGTCGGTGGATATTTTTTAAGGCGGAGACTAGACTAAGTGGACCCGTTGGGTCCCAGTCACCCGGGAGGCCTGGTCCCCCAATGCTACCCATTCCCCAATGAAATATTCCACCATGACGTGGGAGAGGGGGTGGTGTGGGAGGGGGGCCGGTGTAGAAGGGGCGGTGTGGGAGAGGGGCTGCGGTGAGGGAGAGGGGGGTGGGAGAGGGGGTAGTGTGGGAGGAGGCCCGGTGAGGCATGGGGGTGCGGTGAGGAAGAGGGGCCGTGTGGGAGGGGGTGTGCGGTGAGAGAGAGGGGTTGGTGTGGCAGATGGGGATGGTGTGAGAGAGTGGGTGGCGTTGCAGGATGGGGTGGTATGGGAGAGGGGAGGGGTCGTGTTGGATCGGGGGAATGTGCGAGAGTGGAGTTGGTGTGGGAGAGGGGGATGGCGTGGGAGATGAGGGGTAATGTGGGAGAGGGGGAGTAATGTGGAAGGGAGGCAATGTGGGGGAGGGGTGGTGTGGGAGAGGGGGGAGGGGGGGTTGATGTGGGAGGGGGTGTTGATGTGGGAGGGGGTGTTGATGTGGGAGAGGGGGGAGGCAATGTGGGAGAGGGCGGTTGTGGGAGAGGGCGGTGAAGGAGAGGGGGGTGTGGGAGAGGAGGTGTGGGGAGGAGGGGTGTGGGAGAGGAGAGTGGTGGTTTTGGAGAGGGGTGGTGGTTTTGGAGAGGTGTGTGGTGTGGAAGAGGGGGTGGTGTGGTAAATGGGGTGGTGTGGGAGAGGGGTGGTGAAGGAGAGGGAGCGGTGTGGGTGAGGGCGGTGTGGGTGAGGGGCGGTGTGGGAGGGGGTGGTGTGGGAGAGGGGGTGGTCTGGGAGAGGGTGTGGTGTGGGAGAGGGGGTGGTCTGGGAGAGGGGAGCTGGTATGGGTGAGGTTTTGGAAGTGTGGGAGGGTGGAGTGGGTGAGGTGGGTGTGGGGTGGGGTGGGGTGAGGGGAAGGGGAGGAACAGGAGAGGGGTAAAGGGGGGGTGGGGGGGAGGCGGAGTGTGTGGGGAGGAGGGAAAAGGGGACGGGGAAGGGGGAGTGTCGGGAGGAGGGGAGGGGGGAGGGGTGAGGGGGGTGGAGGGCTCCACTCAGCAGACACCGGCCGCGGCACCACACAGCACCTCCCGACCACACAGTCGCTTACCCGAATCCACACAGCACCTCCCGACCCCACATAGCGGCTTTCCCGAACCCACATAGCGGCTTTCCCGACCCCACATAGCGGCTTTCCAGACCCCTCACAGCGGCTTTCCCGACTCCACACAGCGGCTTTTCCGACTACACGTAGCCGGATTTTCCGACTCCACGTAGCCGTCTTTTCCAACTCCAGACAGCCGATATTTCCGACTCAACGCAGCCGTCTTTTCCGACTCCACGCAACTGGCTTTTCCACCTCCACACAGCCGGCTTTTCCGACTCCACACAGCTGGCTTTCCGACTCCATACATTCGGCTTTTCCGACTCCACACAGCCGGCTTTTCCGACTCCACACAGCGAAAATTTCTCGAAACCACACAGTGACTCTACCGACTCCACTCTTGCGGACTCATTCAGCACTTGTTTACTCAGCCCCGCCTCCGAAATGTATTTTCCAGCAGGTGCCGGAAAGGGTGTTACCTTCATGGTGACTGACAGGCGAGAAGGCCAATCTGCAGATCTCACGATTGTTTAGACCTTCGTTACTTTTGCATAATTCCACCGATCGGAACAAAACTTGGTGGGTTGGAGTAGAGGAGAACGATGTAAGGTAGCGAAAAATCCTATCCATAAAGGGTACGGTTTTTACGCAAATTTAAAAAGAACCAAACCGGAACTGGTCGAGAGGAGAAGTTTTAGTAACAGTATAAATGGATTAACTGCTATAGAGAGACTGATCAGCATGATTGACGGAGGAGACTTGAAAGGCCGAATGGCCTAATTCTGCTACTATCATTTATGGCCTTCTGAACGTCTAAATCCATTTCTCTTTCTCGCAGTGGCTGATAACAAGCAACTATGACTCCCAACCCATCTTATTTCAGCGGCTATGTCGACCATTTGCCTTTGAAAATAAAATAAATCTACCTCCATGTGGTGCCAAAGTTGGTTGTATCAATTTTAAATTTGAAACCACTTGAGATTTTCTGTGGAGGCTTAATCGTACCTGTCCCATTAATTATATGCTGTATTATCCAGTCAGAAAAAAACGGCGATGATGTGATATTTATTCATAATCTTAGAGGAAATCCGATTAATGAGCATTGTTGCAGCTATGATGCTAAGAATGAAAACAAAAGAAGCAATCTATTCAACTAAAGTGATGTTGAGTTAAAAACTGGACTACTGTTTCCCGAAAAATTGGATTATGGCATTGGATTTTAGTGTCACAATATGTCACGAAGAGCTAATTATGTTGGTGTATCTGATTGTTTTGCAGACAAAGAATTACTAGAAGCCTTCAAGAAGGATGTTGGTGAGAATGTAGGAAAAGTTACATGAAATATCAGAGAAAATCATCGAAAACAAATTGTCCAACCTTAATGTCATTCAACAGACTTGTTACCCTGCTGAAATAATGTTAAGGGCAAATGCAAATATAGAAACTAACTTTTGCATTAATATACATGGACATAAATGTAGCAGGTATTTATACGGGAATATGTTTATCGAGAAAGCCTTGGTGTTATGATAAAAGGAAGTATGAAACCTTCTTGCTTTATCATTTTAAAACGTGTTCTCCTACTTTATTTACAAATCCACCTTTGATCCACACCGCACCATACATTGAGCAGGCGGACTGTTGACGGATTAAACCGGCGCAAAATATTGGATCCATCTATGGACAGAGACAAGCAGGCAGATATGCATAGATAGGAGAAGATATTTGGATTCATAAATGTAGGACATAACAGGGAAACAGAGGGTGCCGAAATTAACCGAATACGACTGTATCAGTTGAGATAGATGCAGAGTCGACGTTTCAGGTCGATGTTAAATATACATTTGGGTCAAACCTTCGTATGATTCATTTCATTCAAATGGCTCATTCATGAACATTCCTGTGGATGGGCCCTCGGTTCAGCTTCAGCTGATTTTTCTTGAACATTATGACCCTTAACTGTGGCATTTTCTTCATTTAATAACTGGATCGCTTCGATTTTAATTTCTGCAATATGTGTACATCTCTCAATAACAAATTATTTTAGTGTATCATACTTTCAGTTATAAGACTTCAATTTTCACCGCTGCCTTTTATGGAGGAATAAGCAAAATGAGCAGTTTCGATGGCTCAACATCGAAATTAATTTTATTTGCGTACGTCGCATTATTGGTCAGATTGGAATAGCTGGCGTCAACCCAATCTTTTAAATATCTCCATCCAGAAATGAATATGTTATCTTTCATATGTGCTCCCTTGGTTTATAAATAAGTTAACATATTTCAATTTGTGATGGTTCGCTTCAAACTTGTTACCACATATTAACGCATTTACTCGCATGTACAACTGACGTGTTTGAATATGATGTATTAATTAATTATTATTTAAATTATAGTGCAACAGAATAACTAATGTGAATCACATGACGTATACGATACAACACGTGGCATGGGCCTAAAAAATGTAGTTGACAAATCCGTAAACTTGATTTGATAATGTTATCATAAAATTACTATTCTTGATTTTTTTTATTGCAGAAGAACAGCTGAGACAAAAAGACAAAAGTAATTAAAACAGCATGTTTATATATTTTTCGATTTTCATTATGAACATAGGCCTGGAATTGTTCAGGAAAATCACCTCGGAAGAATTATAAAATGACCTGCGAAATAAGTAGGAGGGAAATGCGTGTTGTTTGTTACAGTAAAATCTAGTTATCTATGTTTGGGTGTAAGACGGACTAAAATCTAGCGAAAATTTGTTCAGGATTGGAATCAGCCACTATAAGTCGATTCGGGAGAAATTATTGCTGAGCAGAAGTGATTAGAATTACGGCATTCAATACTACAACTATATTAACGACAGAGGTTACATCAGGAGCAGACTGAAGAAGGCTCGCGACCCGAAACGTTATCAAACCTTGTTCTCTGAGGACGCTTGCTGACCCGATGAGTTACTGCAGCATTTTATGTATATCTTTGGTAAACCGGCATCTGCCTTTATCACCAGTATTCTCTGGGGGCGCAAGGTCAACTATCCGCCATTTGCTGTTAATTTACCCCTGCTAGTTTCTGATTTTTGCAAGCCACGTTCCTCGATTGCTGCACTCTTTGTAATTGGAGCAATTCCCCTCCTCATACATTTTGCCTGCCCAGACGATTAGAACCGTTGTTCTGCAACATTATGTCAGCAATCCTAGTTCTGTTACTGCCACGACGTCGTAATAATTCGGAGGCAGTTAATATTAATTTGCACAGGTCCTCTTGTTTACTTTTGCAAATGTTGTTGCATGTATTCAGATAGCCAGCTCCTGTTTTTCTTCTTCCTCCATGTAACCATGAACCAACCCTAAATTGAACTATGTTTGCATGATTTTATACTCTGTCACTTACTAAAAGAATTCCTTGATCGAAATATCCATTGCCGATGCTCCTAACATAGGAAAACATTTACACCAGCATATGATACATAGATACATAGATACATAGAAAATAGGTGCAGGAGTAGGCCATTCGGCCCTTCGAGCCTGCACCGCCATTCAATATGATCATCCAACTCAGTATCCCGTACCTCCCTTCTCTCCATACCCCCTGATCCCCTTAGCCACAAGGGACACATCTAACTCCCTCTTAAATATAGCCAATGAACTGGCCTCAACTACCCTGTGTGGCAGAGAGTTCCAGGGATTCACCACTCTCTGTTTGAAAAAGTTTTTCCTCATCTCGGTCTTAAAGGATTCCCGCCTTATCCTTAAGCTGTGGCCCCTTGTACTGGACTTCCCCAACATCGGGAACAATCTTCCTGCATCTAGCCTGTCCAACCCCATAAGAATTTTGTACGTTTCTATAAGATCTCCTCTCAATCTCATAAATTCTAGCGAGTATAAGCCAAGTCTATCCA
>CM075994.1:3833305-3843305 GCA_038087875.1 Malacoraja senta
CTCCCGCTCTAGACGCGCCTGCGAGTTGGGGGCTATGCGTCAGTGGATAGGGCGGTTATGGGGTAAAAGGAGCAAATTAATATTATTTATATATCAAGGGGGGTAGTTAGCATGCGTGCGTGGGGTAGTTAGTGTGTGTGGGGTGGTTGTTAGTGTGTGTGACGCCGCATGCCGCCCCACCACCCCCCCCCCCCCCCCGCAACCGCGCGTTGGAGGAACATACTTGGACTTGGACTAGTGTGTACTTGGACTAGTGTTTATATAAAAACGTGTATTACTCCGTTGTGCACAGTCATAGTAACAATTGATTTATGTTTTAATGGCCAGGTATATTGATCCAAGGCAAGACTGAATAAGAAGCCACACTGCTTTTTTTCGTTTAACCCACGAGGTTTTGTTTTGATTATTTAAAAGTGTAATTTGCAACGTTTTGTTCTTTTTTCATACAGTGATTAAAGAGTTGATAAGCAAGAAAGGTAAGAAAGAATCACCAATTTTGAAGCAGAGTTCTATCCATGGTATCTATTTCAGAATTCACATATCACACAGATATCTGAATTGTTACAATTGCTACAATTCCCACATTGCTGCAATGTATTGTATCAGAAATTGACTTGTTCAGATCACACTGGCTGTCACATTTTTCAGATAAAACGTGTTCATAACTGCAGTTGATTCGTATTCAAACGCAAATATATATACCTTTGATGGTTACGCAGCGTATGCACTTCGCTAGTCTCATATGAGCATTGAATGATTAAACGACTGATATCGCACGAACTTCACGGGAATTACAGCAGAGTTGATGTAATCGAGACTAAATAATACAGACAGTTTCTAGTGATATGTGCTGCTATGCATATTACAGACTCTAAAATTGAAACTTATGTTTCAGTATACCTTTCAGTTTCCTTCATAGTCCCAATCGTAAAGAAACCATCACGTGAAGACGCGGTCGATGTTCAAGTAAATAGGTACAAGAAATAGGTACTATAGTACATATGGTAAATAGGTACAATGATTAAGTAAATTGGTTTAAGTAAATAGGCAAAAGGTACAAGGCTTTGGCGTTGTCAATATTGGACCAATTATTTTAAATTCATTCACGAAAGGTGCGGTTGATAAAGGGAAGCCATTGCACACCGTATGCACAGACTTTCATGCCATGCCTTTGTCTGTGGCTGGATTTTTCAATCTACAAAACATTGCACGGGACTCCATCCTAGGCTCTCCTGCCCAGCGACTAATGTCTCGCCAAACCCGTGCCCCCCTGCCTGTCTCTCAGCAGCTGCTGCAGCCGCGCGTTCGGTCCCCGCCCGCGGTGCAAAAGCATCTACAATTCAAACGAGACACACAGAAGCGTTTCTTCGACGTCCAGCAAGCCGGTCAAACCACTTGCGCGTGGACAAGTAGTTCGCCTGCGAACCGACAAGGGCCATACACGACTGGGGCACATTTACGGACCGTCCAAAGAACCACGTTCGTACCTGGTCGAAGTTGACGGAGTCATCTACAGACGCAACCTTCAACATATCCTTCCAATGAAGGAACCGCGCCCTGCAACGGCAAGTCCTGATGCCCCGCCTCTCGTGTTCGCTCCCACAGTCGTTCCAGCGACTCCACTACCAGCCCTTACTTCTGCCGCAGGTTCTCCGCGTCGGTTGATGTCTGGCTCGCCTGTGGTGTCTCCCACCAGGCTTGCCGGGTCGCCCGTCGTGTCCCCACGGGTGTGGCCCCACGACGGTGGCCCCAGGAGGGTGGCCTCCGCGCCGGGGTGGCCCCTATGGATGTCGTTGTAGTATTCGACCCGTATTGCGGCTGAGACCACCGCCTTGTGGCACTTAACTGTGATTCCGTCCTGTAGCACTAACTCGTCACGAACTAGGAAGTAGGGGCGTATCTCGAGCGGGGTATTTGACTGTTTGTGGGGCCAACCGTTCCGTATGACTGTGGACAGCAATTGTAAAGTCTCGTCGGCAGCCGTGTGTTCGGCAAGGCGGCGTCGCTCAATCGGGACCAACGAGACCTTGATGACTGAGAAATCGTCCTATTCTGTGTCTGAACACTGCTCGTGGGAGGATGTTTCAGGCTCTGGGGCGCCGGTATCATTTGTCAACTCACCGTAGCGACAGCATGTGTTGCAAGTCTCTAATAAATCGGTCAATAGGTTCAACAGCATGCTGCAAACGAGCATAGAACTTCGTCCGTTCAATTGCGTAGTTTGACGGTCGATCACACAGTTCTCTCTATTTTCTGAGTAGGACCTCGGGGTCATCTAAAGCCTCGGTAGGGTCCTGCCCGTTGCCATCCACAACTGCAGGAGTAAAGTCAAAGTTATCGGCACGATTCATTGCCTCCGGACCCGCGAGATTAAGCAGTAGTGATGCTTTCAAGTCAGCAGGGTCATTCCGATGAACAATGTGGATATAACGAGTGTAGTCACGTTCGAAGAGACGCCATCGCTCATCGATGTCTGAATCAAAGATCAGAGGGCTTGGTCTGCGGCACGAGTTAGCCATGACGGAGAGAACAAAGTGATAAGATAAAACTGATAAAAATAAAAGAAACCCGGTAAACTTGGCGGAGTGACTCCGAGCCACGATCTGACACCATGTACATACAAGACGCACGTAAAGATACAACACATCTTTATTAAGCACTTTCAGCATAGGATCTGCAGTACTTTACAGCTTCGACCTGCTACAACTACTCCCCTTCGTGGGCGGTTTCTTATTATTATAAAGTATGTATTAGGCGGGGCTACTACAAACAAGCACTATGATTGGCTAGCCGATCTACAATTACTATTATTTCCTTTCCCACGCAATAAAACATGATACCACATTGATATTATTTCAGTCGATTCAAGCGGTTTGCATACGTCGATACGCCTCTTTGTTTCTGCATATTTACCTTTTTTATCGGAGGACACGTAATATATACGTGTGCTGCACATTGTAATTAAAAATAACATGTGAGGAACTTAATGAATAACGAATTAATGGAAATTCCTCATAAGTCTATTGTTCATTACTTTCTAGATAGTTCGACAACTGATAAAGAATCAGGTATGCACTTGCGTGAATTTCAATATTTAAGATAAAGCTGATCAACGAGCCCAAAGTCCTTGAATAGTTCTGACGTGAAAAAAGGACTACTCGATAAATTATATTTTGTTTTTGGATAACGGCCCTTACCTCCTTTCTTCCACTTACTTCTCAATACGCGTATCAATTACTACTCTTATTATCTCAATATACGGAAGCAATTTTCGGATTTTAGCCACATTTACTGTCGAAAAGTTGATCCCGCAATCTAATCGTGTCTTGATTCGAACACCTTAATTCCGCATCAGTGAGCCATTTGATAAAGCGAAAGTAACCTATGTAGTTGTACATGTGTAGTTGTCGTCTTTTATACATCTATTAATTTTAATCACCTTTGCTAGTAAAATGGCAGGTAGCATGGTATCATCTTCTACCGATATATTGTGTCCTTGATATATCATAAGAATTCTGGTGTACCTATGATAGCCTGTACTAATCTTAACTTCCATCACTTTGAATAATCTCATCTGGACTCCGGCAACTTGTTTTAATCCACTGAATAAGCACAACACGTCTTTTACATTGCATCAAACATATCACAGAGTTATCCAGTAATTCCACGGCTGAAAATCATGCAAGATTAGTCTTCATGAGATCCTCTAAATAATCAGTATACGTAAAGCTATATAAATATTACTCATATTGGTCTGTTTTCCTTCCTACAGAAGTTACAACGCTGCGCGAATGTGGTAAGGACAAATTAATGGAAAGGATACTTAGAGATTATATATATACAAGCATCTGGATAAGCAGTGTCTGATTAGGAACAGTCAACATGGATTTGTGCCTGGAAGGTCATGTTTGACCAATCTTCTTGAATTTTTCGAAGAGGTTACTAGGGAAATTGATGAGCGTAAAGCAGTGCATGTTGTCTATATGGACTTCTGTAAGGCCTTTGACAAGGTTCCTCATGGAAGGTTGGTTAAGACGATTCAATTGTTGGGTATTAATGGTGGAGTAGCAAGATAGATTCAACAGTGGCTGAATGGGAGATGCCAGAGTGTAATGGTGGATGGCTGTTTGTCAGGTTGGAGGCCGGTGACTAGTGGAGTGCCTCAGGGGTCTGTGTTGGGTCCACTGTTGTTGTCATGTACATCAAAGATCTGGATGATGGTGTGGAAAATTGGATTAGTAAGTATGCAGATGATACTAAGATAGGTGGTGTGGTGGATAATGAAGTAGATTTTCAAAGTCTACAGAGAGATTTAGGCCATTTGGAAGAGTGGGCTCAACGATGGCAGATGGAGTTTAATGCTGATAAATGTGAGGTGCTACATCTCGGCAGGACAAATCAAAATAGGACGTACATGGTAAATGGTAGCGAATTGAGGAATGCAGTTCAACAGAGGGATCTAGGAATAACTGTGCATAGTTCCCTGAAGGTGGAATCTCATGTAGATAGGGTGGTAAAGAAAGCTTTTGGTGTGCTGGCCTTTATAAATCAGAGCATTGAATATAGAAGTTGGGCTGTAATGTTAAAATTGTACAAGGCATTGGTGAGGCCAATTCTGGAGTATGGAGTACAATTTTGGTCGCCTAATTATAGGAAGGATGTCAACAAAATAGAGAGAGTACAGAGGAGATTTACTAGAATGTTGCCTGGGTTTCAGCAACTAAGTTACAGAGAAAGGTTGAACATGTTAGGTCTTTATTCTTTGAGCGCAGAAAGTTAAGAGGGGACTTGATAGAGGTCTTTATAATTATGAGCGGGTTAGACAGAGTTGACGTGGATAAGCTTTTCCCATTGAGAGTAGGGAATATTCAAACAAGGGGACATGACTTGAGAATTAAGGGACATACGTTTAGGGGTAACATTAGGGAGAACCTCTTTACTCAGAGAGTGGTAGCTGTGTGGAATGAGCTTCCAGTGGAAGTGGTGGAGGCAGGTTCGATTTTATCCTTTAAAAGTAGATTGGATGGGTATACGGACGGGAAAGGAATGGAGGGTTATGGTCTGAGTGCAGGTAGATGGGACTAGGGGGGAGTTTTTAAAAAAGTGTTCGGCACGGACTTGAAGGGCCGAGATGGCCTGTTTCCGTGCTGTAATGGTTATATGGTTATATGGTTATAACAGGGTACATGGTATTACGAAGATAGACACAAAATGTTGGAGTAACTCCGCGGAGCAGGCACCATATCTAGAGAGAGGGAATGGATGACGTTTCGGGTCGAGACACTTCTCCAGACTGAGATTCAGGGAAGGGGAGATATATAAATAAGGATGTGTAATGTGTGAGAACGAGAACTGGTGTGAAGATCAAGGAAAATGTAGAATAGATCATTGTTAGGTGGGAAAAGGTAACGACAAAGCAAACGGAGATAAAGTATTCAGGGAGAGTTAGACTGGTCGGAGAACTGGGAAGATGAAGGGATGGAGAGAGAGAGGGAAAGCAAGGGTAACTAGAAGTTAGATAACTCAATATTCATACCGCTGGGTGTAAGCTGTCCAAGCGAAATATGAGGTGCTGTGCCTTCAATTTGCGCTGGGCCCCACTCTGACAATTGTCGAGGCCCAGGACAAAAAGGTCAGTGCGGGAATGGGAAGGGGAGTTACGTATTTCCCAACTGGGTGATCGCGTAGGTTTAGGCGGACTGAGTGGTGTTCACCAAAACGCTGCCGCGTCTGCGTTTATTCTCACTAATATATAGGTCCACAACTGGAACAGCGGATACAGTAGATAAGTTTGGAGGAGGTGTAAGTGAATCTCTGCCTCACCTGAAAAGACTGTCGGGGTCCTTGGCCGGAGTCGAGGGATGAGGTGAAGGGATAGATGTTGCATTTCCTGCTGTTGAAGGGGAAAGTACATGGGGAGTAAAGCAAAGTAAAGTAAAGTAAATTTATTTATATAGCACTTTTCAATCAATTTCCATCAAAGAAGCCAAAATGCTTTACAGAGAAAGGGGTTTGGTTAGGGTGGGAATGGACGAGTGAATCGATGAGTTGCAGTGGGAACGTTCTCGGTAGAAAGCGGAAAGGGCTGGAAATTGGAAGATGTGGCGAGTGGTGGGATCCCTTTGGAGGTGACGAAAATGACGGAGGATTATGTGCTGCATGCGCCGGCTGAAGGAGTGAAAGGTGAAGAATATCCCTGTTGCGACTGGGGGGGGGGCGAGCGGGAGCAAGAGCGGAGATGCGGGATAGCGAGGATACGCGAGTGAGGGTCTCATATCTGATGGAAGAGGACATTTCGGATGTCCTGCTATGGATCACCTCATATTGGGCGCAGATGTGGCGTAGACGGAGGAATTGGGAGTAGAGGATAGAGTCTCTGCAGGTGGCAAAGTGGGGACAAGTGTAGTCTAGATAGCTGCGGGAGTCAGTGGGTTAACAATAGACATCAGTCCATTCCCTGTGATTGAGACGGTGAGATCAAGAAGCAGCAGTGAAATATCAGGGATGGTATTACGTCTCCGTGCGCAAGTGAGTTGGGCAATGCCTAGTCTACAAACGAAACATTACAGATGCCATTTTTGATTATATCTCACGTAATACATTGAGTCATTTAGTGATTTTTGAAGAAACATTAAATGTTCCGAAATGTATAAACTGATCATCACCCTCTCTCGCACACAGGTGTAATAAATGCACAATTAAATGAGACTGGAAGTGTATATTATTGATTCTGTGGTAATTAGTTGCATCAAAAAAGTATATGTACACAGTCACCAACGTAAGCACTTTAAATTCTCCTGTAGTTTCTTCATAGATACAGGCCAATCATCAAATTTCACAATACTTAGTTTATTCTCGTTTATTCTTATTGCAACAGTGACATGTTGTTTTCTTTGCAGAAAAACAGTTGGCAGACCTTAGGATTGGTGAGCAACTTCGAATTAATAAAATCATTGCTATTTGGAACAAAGCATATACTTCACATATCATTAATAAATTGAAAGCCCAGATACACGGATATTGTGACGCGGTTGGTGTCCCCCCACCGCTGCTTTACGGGTGTCTTCCATGCCGCTGCAGGGCGCGTCTGTACCGGAGCGCCATATAGATGGTTGCGGTGTGGCATTTTTGATATCTTCTGGCATTCTCTTGGCTGACCGAACATCCAAAGACTTGACCTGTTTGTCCGACTCCAAATCCCAGGGGCAAATGTGTGCGTCCAGGCAGCTGGAGGTTTCAAAGGGACTGGTATGTTTAATGTCGACCAATGCCACTCCCAGATAAAGCTCCCCCAAGCTCCACTTTACCATCCTCTTATCTTGCCATTTTTAAACTTCAACCAAGTCGTCTACTGAGAGTGATACTATGGTCTGCGAGCATTTTTCTTACTCTTCCCTCTAGCCACAGAAAGTATAGCGCGTTCATCGGTGTGTTGTTGTTTGAATAAGAAGATTTACTGTGTGCTCATCCTCCCGGCCTACTGCAACCGAGTTAATGACGGTACGGTGGCACACCAGTAGCATTGCTGCCTTACAGCACTTCCAGCCGCTGAGACATGGGTTCGATCCCAGCTATGGGTACTGTCTTTACGGAGTGTGTACGTTCACCCCGTGACCACGCTGGGTTTCTCCGAGATCTTCAATTTCGGCACACACTACAAAAGCACAAGGCGCTGGCCATGCCGCATTTGGAGTACTGTTAGCAAATTTGGGCCCCATGTCTGAGGGAGGATGTGCTGGTTCTGGAGAGGGTCCAGATGAGGTTGACAAGCATAATTCCAGGAATTAATGTGTTAGCATACGATAAGCGTTTGACAGCACTGGGCCCCTTATAGGCCAAGTCAGTGGATTTTCCGCGTTGTATGTCTGAACTAAACTAAAAAATAAACTGATGATTCACTCTGCTGCAACCGCCAACCCCGAGTAATCATCAATGAAAAATAGGCAACGGCTTCACGGAAAAAGGGGATCAGTAGTCCTTCAGCGCCAATTAACGTACATTGCGATTAAGGTAAGTATGTTATTTTATAAACACGAACGTATTCAACAAAGCTGATATTTTAGAAATATTCAAATCTGGAAATGGCAACCGCTTGAAACAAAATTCGTTTAAGAAGGGTCTTGACCCGAAACGTCACCTTTTCCTTCTCTCCAGAGATGCTGCCTGTCCCGTTTCATTACTCCAGCATTTTCTGTCTACATTCGTTTGATCTAGTGTTCACATTTATCTGCATTTTAAACTCTCACACCCATCGTATTTAAGCAATTTTGAATTTTTAATTGATCCATACGGAGCTATTAATTTCAAATTGCTTAATGTTCAACAACTTAACTTCGTGAATAAAGACACAATCAGGGCTGCCTGGAAACTAAACCTTGTCACTACAATAGATCACAGGTATTCGTGCTGAGCCACACGTGCGCAATATTCGTAAATATATTAATCGGTTGCGAGTCACGTCGCGATATAACGAACATTACAACAAAATCGAATTAATGTGAACTATAAATTGGATCATTTTCGTTAGCTGCTGTTGTTGCACAGACATTTTTTCGGTGGCAGATTTCGTTACCAATGCTGAACGACGTATGACAAACCTGTAGAAATTATATCAGTTAATATCTATGCGATTCAATATGATTGAAAAAAACAGGTACATGAATTTAATATTTTTTTTCAGAACTACGTAGCGTGAAACAAAGTTTGAAGGAAAAAGGTAAGCGATAAAGCTGAGCATAATTTAAAATGTTGACGTTGTGCTGTTATGATTTGAATTGCAAAGCTAAAAATCAAAGACAGTATATCATCTATATTTCCTTACCCATCTTTCATTAATACTGCCTAGAAGGCATTTCAATCTCAGGACCCCAAGTTCAGGTGCAGCAATCAACTCATGTTTTGAGTAATGCATGCTTTCCGTTGGGGGGGAATCAGATAACCATTGAAATTCATTGACAACAAGCAGATAAGACAAAATCCCTTCACTTCTGCATTTCCAGCCAATTTGGCATGAAACTGCAATTCTTTACTAAAATACCGTTCACGGACAACACCATATACTGTGCTTCCTTTACTTTGTCTCTGGAAATGATTCGGTTGGTTTAGTTTGTTCGAGCTAATTGCTCGTATTGGCATTATGTAATTTATCTCCATTATATTTTAAAAACGATTGAATGTTACAGACAGTGACATGTTTTATAATGTCCTCACAGCACTGGCAGCTGGAAACAAGTCAGCCCAGAGTTTCCCCAGCAATCATCCCATGCAGCCGCGTTCCGGGGGTGGCGGGACGTATTATTTCGTTTTGGCGCTGTCCAACCTGTGCTGCTTCTGCCTGATCTACTTCAGTTCAGTAAATTAGACCATCGAAAACCAGATCAGTTCAAGGCGGGGATCGACGAATATAGATGCCGTCTCGGTAGAGATCGTGACTGAGAAGAGAAAAAAATGTTAACTGACACTACAACAATAACATAAGACAGTCACATTTAGGCAATTTGGGCATTATCCTTGGTACACAAAAATGCTGGAGAAACTCAGCGGGTGCAGCAGCATCTATGGAGCGAAGGAAATAGGCAACGTTTCGGGCCGAAACCCTTCTTCTGACTGATGGGGGTGGGAGGGGGCGGGGAGAAGAAATGAAAAAGGAGGAGGAGTACCCCGAGGGCTCAGGGAGAGCTGGGGAGGGGAGGAGACAGCAAGGGCTAACAGAAATGTGAGAATTCAATGTTCATGCCACCAGGATGCAGTCTCCCCAAGTGGAATATGAGGTGTTGTTCCTCCAATTTCCGGTGGTGCTCACTCTGGCCATGGCGGAGGCCCAGGACAGAGAAGTCGGATACGGAAAGGGAGGGGGAGTTGAAGTGCTGAGCCACCGGGAGGTCTGGTTGGTTAATGCGGACCGAGCGGAGGTGTTCGGCGAAATGATCGCCAAGCCTACGCTTGGTCTCACCGATGTAGATCAGCTGACATCTACACCAGCCGATGCAATAGATGAGGT